>CP144697.1:4558436-5158436 GCA_036885675.1 Vigna mungo | reverse complement strand
TTTGATTTTATCTATATGGACACATATGGGTGATGATTCGATATTTTATTGATTTCACTTAGTTTATTGTGCTAGAATTAATCAGGGAATTGTGCTTAATTTGACCGAAAATTCTAATTTAATTAATTTTGAATTTTCTGAGCTAATTAATTGTATTATTTATTGCAGGAAAATATTGGAGATATATTTTCGGACAGTGGGAAGGACGCCAAAATAATTCAAGACTCTCCAATTAGACATTTTAAATTTAGTTATATTGTAATTTAATTGTTTAAACTTTTTTTCGACAAACTTTTGCACATTGGGCCATTAAAAATATGAGGAGCCCAAAGATTGTAGGACACATGGCACTTTAGGGATTTTGGGTGGACCCCACCCTCATTTTTGGAGGCACACCTCAAGGCCATTAGCTAGCAGCCGTCACACTGGGACGCGGGGCTTGGGGCTGGAACGCTTTTTACAGAGTTTTTTTTCCTCTTGGGGAACCATGTTCACGGTGTTAGATTTTGGATGAATGGGATGAAGGCTTGATTCTTTTGCTTTGAAATCAAACTACACGCTTTCTTTTCTTTCTTTTTTATGTTGCATGGTGCTTATTTACTGGCAAGGGCGAGCTGCTGTCACGGGTTACATCCAGAAAACGTTGCTTTGCTTTGTAGGTGCACACTGTTTTGATGCTGGAATGAATCAATATGTGTCAGGGCCTAAAGTGTTGATTTTATTTCTTTTGGCTGTTGCGGAAGATGATGTGAGGTAATACGTTGAGTTGCTGGAGCGGTGTTTCATTTTGGGTGATGCGCGGATCCATTTTACAGGGTTTTTTTTTTTGCTCTTCAATTGGGAAAATTGGTGTTGCACGATGATGAATTAGTTTAGAGAAAAAAGCAAGTTTTTTTTTATTCTATTTGGAGAAAGGTTGATTCATTTTAGTTGAAGAAGTTCCAAAGTGATTCTCTTGCATTTAGAGAGACACATACGTTGTTACATTCACGGTGATTGAAATGCAATTAATTTGGCTTGGGAATGAAAAACACATTCCATTCTTGAAACACGTCACGACTGGTGATAAAGATTGAGAAGCACATTTTACTTTTACTTTGCTGGAAGGAATACTCCAAAGAGCACGTGATTTCATATTGGAAAAATGGTAGTTGTCTCGTCAACAGGGAATAGTCTAAAAGCACTTTAGTTCCTTTACTTTTTAAGTGTCTTTTAATTGCATTATTACCATGATGAATTGCTTTTAATGTTTAGCTTACTTGTTAAATTTTAATAGCTTTAGTTATGTGTGTATATTTGCCTACTACAGTGTTTGGTTTAATATTTTTATTTGCTTTAATGTTGTCTAGTATTTTTGGTAGTGATAATTTAGCTGTCATGTTAGCTTAGATTAGTTGGTTGGTCGTTAATTAAATTACTTTGTTTCCTTAAGATTTCTTGGACTGTTCTTGTGATTATTCTGCTCTGCCTGGCATTCTGTGAAATCTGACTGTGTTCTTGCATTGGTTATACGCTTAGTTGCCCAGTGGTGATTGTATCTTCTCTTAGTTGATCAATTTGTATAGAACACATTAGATGGATGGGAGCATTGCATTCGCTTAGTTTGCAATTTTGAAAACCAAATTAGCCTTTGCTTAGTTGGGTGATTCGTGTTGGATTTGGATTATAGTAGTGTGCACTTGTCATTAATCTATGATTGGAAACATAATGATTGAGTTAATGAAAAACCGTTTTTATTCTGTATTTGATTCTGTTTTGCACTTTTGTTTTCACATTTTTGTTTGCATCGTGTTTTAATTTAATTCATTTGCATTCACGAAACCTTTCACAACCCCCCCACTTCATGTTTGACCTGATTCTCGAACCACAGTTTGGTCCTTGAGAGACGACCTAAGAGTCACTTCCTAGTTATATTGCATTCTTTATGCACATTATATTATATATGCTTTACTTCATTAATTGTTATGGTTTTTCGTCTATACTCTATGCATGCTTTGTTTAACTCATTCAATAACGTGATATTTGATTTTATCTATATGGACACATATGGGTAGATCTAGACATGGGAGAATTCTCTCGAGAGCAATTTACCTAGTATTAACGGAATGACAAGTGTACCATATCGTATGAAGTAACATAAATGGTATAACCCATTATCGTTCTTCCCATGAGACTCGAAAGGCCTTATCGTTCGTGTGAATCAAAATCGTAAGACTTGCGGAGAAAAATTCAATAATTGTGGTGAATTCAAAGACACAAAATAAATATGCAATGTGTTGATTCAATTGACGCGAAAAGAGTATGAATGAATGGAGTTGTTGGGGGTTTACAATTTTATCTAATCCTCTCTCTCTTATTTACTCCTCTTGTTTAAATTGCTTTATTATCTAATTGTTATGCAAACTTTCTTGGGCTCCCCTTAACCCGATCCCTCGGCGAGAAGGGCCTATTACTAATTACCGGCTTGCTATCCCTAGCCTCCCCTAGTAACTAGCAACGCATTACAAACAGAAGCAAAAGCAATTGGTCGTCCTACTCCCATATCCCTAGGTGGTATTGCTTAACCAAGGAATTACTCACCAGTTCATGACATTACTGTACGTCCCCGTATCAAAAAAGACAAAGAACAATTATCGAATGAGTTAAACGATAAAAGCTTTAAGCACAGATGAGAACCCAACAATTGATAATAAACGCATATGAAAATCATATAATTATACAAGAGTTTCAATAAAAGAGAGTATCAAAAGATTACATTGTTCCCCCAATAACAATAGGGTTTAGTTCACCATTGTCATGGTGAACCAAGATGAAATTAATGGAAGATATGGAAAACAAACCATAGAAAAGATGAAAAGGAGCCTAAGCATCCAAGAGATCCTCTCTAGAGAGTGAAAAGTAGGTCTGGCCGCCCTCTTCTGTCAAAAGAATGAATTGAAAATTGTAACAGGGCTATTTATAACTGAGGAGCACAACAGAAAACAGGCCCAAGCCCATCTGACAACTGCCCGGCGTCACCAAAATGCATTTGCTTTTCGGTAGCCTAACCCATAAGAACTCCATGGTTAAGCGTGCTTAGCTTGGAGTAATTGTGGGATGGGTGACCGACCTTCCGAGAAGTTTTCCCGAAAAGTGTGCGAGTGATGACAAAGCACACTGGAAAGCGTCGTGGTGATGTGTGGGGGCAGTCAACAGTCCCTGTAAGTTGCCGGGACGTTACATTGAGGGGCCCTGTTTTGCCCTCAGTGATGATTGACAGTATGTTTAAAGGTTTGCGTGAATTACTAATGCTTAATGAGATTTCTTTTAGTCTTGAGAATTGTATTTGATGCAGGGATGACCTCCTCATCAGGCAAGTGGATAAAAACCATAGGAAACATGGAGGAGGGAACAGACTTTGATGACATATAGAGTGTGTTGCGTGTGCCTGGAGGGCATTTTCACAGGCTAGTGGAGCTGGAGCAGCTGAAGCTTCAATCATGGAGGAGGATGATGACTTTGAGGATGCTGAAGAAGGAGGGGAGGAGGATTCTGATGACAACATGGGCTGAGGATATGAGATAACATCTAGTGATGGATGTTATCCAAAGTAGAGCAGAATTTTTCTATCTTTTGATTTTGTATTTTGAAAATTATTTGCTTCTGTTTTTAGTATAGGGTTTGATGTACTTGGTTGAAAACTATTTCTGATGCAATGGTTTGACTTTTGATATTTGCATGATGGGTGTTACTTAATGTTGCTTGTTATTGATAATGTTGAATATGTGTAATATGATGATATACAGGTGGTGGTTCACAAGCTATGTGAACAGATGCATGATGATGTTGTGATTGTGATTATGATGTTAAGCAAGGTGTTTATATGGGATATCTAGAATATTGAGTGAAGCTTATATGTGAGGTTTTTGAACTCCAGAGTTTTTGATTAAATGTTTGCTATCTACTTGAAAGCATGAATGATATTGCCCAGGTTTCTATGATTGACTGAATTGCATGTATGTGTCATATGATCAAGGCCATTTTTTATAAGCCCTTTCTAAGCCAATGCAAAAATTTCGTCCCAATTAAAAAGAACACCATGTGTTCTACCTTTTTTGAACATAATCCTTAAACAGTATGTGGAACCCTTTCTGAAAAATCTTTACCTTGAGTTAAGTTGAGAATTATTGTGTGGTATTGATTTAGTTCAAGTTTGAGGTTGTTGGGAAAATTGAAAAAGAAAAAAAATGAGCATTGAGCTAAGGTGTTGAACAAAGCATTAAAAAGATGAAAAAGATAGAAAAGATAGAATGAAAGAAAGATAAGCTCAATGCAAAAATGGGGAAAGTTGGGAATGAGTGAGATTGGTTATGAAATAGAGTTTGTGCTTGAATTAAAAATGTATGAATAACTCTATTAACTCAAGAATTTTGTGATCTAGAAAAACCAATTTTTCTTGTTAGCTCAGCCTCATTATAAGCCTTGAAAAGTCCTTGTGATGACATGTGTGTGTGAGAATGTTATTGGAAAACATGTAGGCTTCGTTTTACACCAAGAGGAGGGGGGGTGGAATTGGTGAGTTTTCAAAATCAGAGTCTTTTTGAAATCTTTAAAACAAAGTTGAAAACTTTACAAGTCTTTCTTGAATCACAAGTAATGAAAATTGTGTGCAGCGGAAAATCGTAGTTGACTACGCTGATAATATAGTCGACTGAATATAAAAGAGCAAGGATAGAGAAATCAAACACTGGTTTTTATACTGGTTCGGCCAACAATGCCTACATCTAGTGTCCTTCCAACCTAGGAAGCAAATGCACTATAATCGTCAAGGTTTTTACAACAAGGAATTTATAGAAGATCTCCACGTCAAAAATATAAATCTTCTCTCTAACCCTCTAACCAAAATATAGTCATACAACACAGCAAAACTTACAACAAGATGTCCCCTCTCCTGCAATCTACAAAACACCACTTTGAACAATCCTCAAAGTAAACCAGACTCCACGAGTCTATCCCCTGTAATCACAACAGGTACACACAACAACACCAACGATGCCAAACAAATTCTTGATCAAACAAGAAACACCTTCAATGTGCAGAATGTGATCAAGCAATGAGAGCGCAAACAATCTCCCTTTGAATCTCTTTCAAGAACAATCACCACGGTCTTCTATGAGAATTCTTGGTGCTCTATAATCCAGAGATATCAATCTGAAACAGAATATGATAATTTTACATCATCAAAAGTCTTAGAACAACTTCATGTTCTGTCAATTTATAGATTTTTGTTTAACAGACATTCTCTGAGTCGAATAAACTACTAATACAGTCGACTATGTTATGACAATTATAACAGCTCAGTCAAACTGGTAGCATTCAGTCAAACAAATTAAAAGCTAATTTAATATAGTTAACCTACTATTCAATGCTCAACTAATTTTTGAAAATATAACCGTTACTGTACATGAGCATAACAAAATTTCAAATCAACCAACTAATACAGTTGAATATGTGGCGCACATAGTGGACTTCGACATGTAACAACATTTTGAAATTCTTCTTTTCTCAAAATCTCACACAACACTGATTCTCAAAATCTGTACAAAGATTTTAGTATAGTTGAATCAATTAATACTAGAGTCGATTTTACTGCAGCTTTGTCACATAGTTATAAGTTCACAAAAGTGCTTGTGGTTTTCATGTATTAAAACATGTGCAGTGCATCCAGAAATGATGTAACTGTTAGGAAACAGGTTAACTTAGTTTTACACCAAGAGGGGGGGGGTGAATTGGTGTTAGTTCAAAAACACAATCTTTTCGCAATCTTGAGATGAAAATGCAAAGCTTTTGATCTTTCCTTGAAATGCAAGAAATGGAAATTCAATGCAGCGGAAAAACGTAGTTGACTGCTAAACAATTAAAGTCGACTGGAAATAAAGACTGCAGGGATAGAGAAAATCAAACACTGGTTTTTATACTGGTTCGACCAACAATGCCTACATCCAGTGTCCTTCCAATCTAGGAAGCAAATGCACTATAATAGTTGCGGTTTTTACAAGGAATTTATAGAAGCACCACGCAAAAATATAAATCTCCTCTCTAACCCAAAACCAAAATATAGCTGCACACACAAAAACCAGAATTGTAGCAAGAATCCCCTCTTCTACAATCTGCACCCACATCAAACAATCCTCAACGCGTAACCAGCACTCTTCACAGGATGCCAAGCCTATCACAGCACACTTCACAGGTTGTCAAGCCTTCAGTCAAATGCAGCAGTCTTCACAGGATGCCAAGCCTATCAAGATCAAACCAGAAGCACCTTCTTTGTGCAGATGTTGATCAAACAGTATGCGCAAAAGACTCCTCCCTTTGAATCTCTCTCGAGAAAGATCACCACCGTCTTCTTGGAGAATTCTTGGAGCTTCTAAAACAGAGAATTCAATCTGAAACAAGACAATGAAAATGTTAGATCACAAAAGTCTTCTGAACAATTTGTGTTCTGTCTATTTATAGTTTTTTGTTATTTCATATTACATCTCAGTCGAATAGCCTACTAATTCAATCGACTAGACAGTTATAACAGACAGTCAAGACGAAGGCTCCTCAGTCAACCAAATCAATACCCATTTAAGACAGTTGACCAATTCAAGGCCAATTGAGAACATCTTAAGCATCTGTTTTTGGAAAGATTCCGCCCTACTCAGCATCAATATCAAGAACCACCATTCCAGAATGCTTGTATGCCTCCACCAGTCCAGCAACAACAAAAGCTGCAGTTTCATGAGCCTGCCCAAGCAACTCCTCATTCTTCCACTACTTTTGAGCCTACATTGAAGGAGTTACTGAGGTAGATAGCCATGCAGAACATTCAGTTCCAACAAGAGACCAGAGCTTCCATTCAGATAGGGCAGATGGCCACTCAGCTCAATAAGGAACAGTCTCAAGTTTCAGAGCAATCACCATTTCAGACTGTTCAGCTTTCGGATGATGTTGATGCCATCCACATAGGAGATGGGGAGCAGAGTCATGAGCTTACTATTACGCCATCTACTTTCCCACCCTCATATGTCCCTACTCTTGTACCTGAGGAGACTGATGAAGAATTGGAGGACCAGGCAGATATGAGCAACACTTTTGAGACAGGTAGACCAGCTTCACCTTCCACCACTCTACCAACTTTCAGGGAAGTGGAGGTAAACATACCTATGATTGATTTTGTTGTTGATGATTATGCTGATGATAGGTATATTGATGATTGTATTGTTGATGAGCATGTTTTTAATTCTCCCTCTTTGCATGATGAGAAACAACTTTTGCTATCAAATATGAATGTTGGTTCTCCATGCACTGAACATGAATTTGAGCCTGTTGTTGATATTGCTTCTAAATTTGAAATTGATTCATGTTCTAAGAGTTTATCTGATTTTTAGCATGTTACACTGGGATTGGGTGTTATACCCCTGCATGTTATTTCTGTGGAACCATATTGCATTAACCATGTTGCAGGAGGTACATATGAATTTGACCAACACACACCCATGGTGGAAGACAAGCGTGCCAGCGTACATAACAGTTTGAAGATGAATAGGCACCAGCTGAACTCACTCATCAACAATCACTGCATCTTAGATCCAGCTGTGAAGGACATCTCCCTGCCTGATCAAATTTGGAGGATGAAGCAGTTCTTCCTCAAGACTTCTTTACTGAATTCGATGGTGGAAGACCTCTCCCTGAAAGTCCAAAATTGGCAACTGCCACCATGACCAGGGGAGTCTTCTTTTCCCTTCTCCTCCCTTTCCCGCTTATATTGCATTTGTCCATGATCTGTAGATTGTTCTGATTTCTGATTTGATGATTGTGACACACTGAGGACACTGTGTAGTTTAAGTGTGGTCTATTAGGGGAGAATCCGATTTTTTTGTTGTTAGTTTATGTTTTCTGCGTTAAATTTTTTATTTTCTAGGTAGTTTTTGTTGTGTCTTGTGTACAGTTTTGCATGTTTCTCTTGATTTTTGGACTTTGTTTAGGTTGTTAGTTTTTCCTTCACTTCATTGATACTCTGATTTGTTGGATATCCTTGCTTTTCTCTGCTTGGAAGATGATTATGATGTTTGAGAGTTGAATTGATTGTGACAGAATTACCCTATGTGAGAATTTAAGCCACTTTATGTTCTTCCTTGTGTGGTATGTCTCTTGATTGCTTGCGCATTTGCCTTGGCTTGACTTTGTTGATGATTCTTGATTGATATGCATGTTTAGAAGTGATAAAGGCAGTTTTGTTGTTGAGCCTCTCTAGCCAAATGAGCCTACCTTGTTGTGATCCCTTGATAACCCCTTTTGAGCCTATGCTTTCCCCATTTCCTTGTTTCGAAGCTTATACACTAGCCCTAAGTGAAAAACCATGATTACCTTAACTTTAGAGAATTTTGGAGCTTTGGAAGTGTTTTGGGAACAAGTGTGGTTTCCTAGGGGATTCAGATGAGTTGGCTAGTTGGTTCCTCTTCCTGTGTTGTTTTTGTAAATATGTTGTATACCTTGCCTCAAACAGTTATGTTTTGGAAAGAAAGAAAAGAAAAGAGATAAGATGAAAAAAAAAGAAAAAAAATACAGAAAAATGAGAAACAAAAATGTGTGAATAATGGAGTCAAGAAGAGGATTGAATTAGAGGGTTTTGGGTGTGATTTTATTGTGCTTACACCTCTTTTGGTTTGTAGCTTCTTATCCACATTTATCTTCCATTTTCCTTGGCCCTATTACATCTATAAAAGACCTTTCTATTTGAACATGCATATGTTTTTAGTGTTGATATTAGAGGCTTGCCAAGTCTGTTTGTTGCTTGCTTTCTTGAGTGCATTGAGTTTAAATTGTTTATCCTAGACACTTGAGAGAAACACTGATACTGCATCTGTGAGGTTCTGTTACTTTTGATTCACCTCTTGAGCTGATTGATCATTTTTCCATGTTTGGAATTGCTTGGATGATTTATGTGAGTATCTGCTTTCGTTGATTATGTGTTGGATATTCTCTACTTCTTTTCTCTGTCCAGATTTCTTGAGGACTGTAATTTTGTTTGTTTGTTTCCTTGTGAGTCTCTGCTTTCTGTGTGCTGAGTTTGTGTCTCTTCCCTGATGTCCGTTGAACTGTTCCCTGATTTGCGTCTTGATTTTGTCCAGGAGCGCAAAAGACTAAGTGTGGTCTATTTTGATGAGTCGATATTTTATTGATTTCACTTAGTTTATTGTGCTAGAATTAATCAGGGAATTGTGCTTAATTGTCCGGTATTTTCATGTTTATGCTAATTGTGCTTAATTTGACCGGAAATTCTAATTTTAATTAATTTGAATTTTTTGAGCTAATTAATTGCATTATTTATTGCAGGGAAAATTTTGGAGATACATTTTGGGATGTTAGGAAAGACACCAAATAAATTCAAGACTCTCCAATTAGACATTTTAAATTTAGTTACATTGTAAATTAATTGTTTAAACTTTTTGGACAAACTTTTGCACATTGGGCCATTGTTGGCAAAATTATGAGGGCCCAAAATTGTAGGACACTTGGCACCTAGGGTTCCCTTTTATTTTTGTGCGGACCCCACCCAAAAAAATGAGACACTCACGGTGCCCTACACTTGGCTGCTGCCGCCAAACACTTTAGGAGGCATTCTCGGCAGATTCAATTTGGGGGGGGGGGGGCTGGAACATTATTTTTGAAAAGGCTTTAGTAATATGCCTTAGGTTCCAGCGGTGCAAGGGGACTTCGAATTTTAAGAGAGAAGCCGACACATTCATTTTGATGATTTGGCTGGACAATGGATGAGGGGTCTTTTGAACGTGGTGGGGAGCTCTTCTTGAATGGAAGAGGATGTAGCACACAGTGGAGAAAAAGAGGAAGCTTTCAAACATTGAATGACTACTGAAGTTTAATTTATTTTTGTTGCTGATTTGATTCCATTTATTTTAAGAAAAGCACCGTGCAACCATTTTCTTCATCACGCTGATTTATCATTGCATTCTCATTTTAGCTTTGTGCACTTGTTTTGATATAGGGCGTTGAAGGCAGCTGCCACACACCTTTTTCTCTTCTTCAGTTTCCATTAAAAGCAACATGCCGCCACTTTTGGATACTATGCTTATGCTTGAAATTGCCACACACTTTTAATTTTGGGCACTTGGCTGGGTGGAACGTTTTTCTTTTGAATGGCAGCAGCGTTGATTCATCTATCTTTGCATAAGCGGGCATTTTATCCTTTCATTTAATGCGTTGATTGATTTGGAGATTGTGGTGCACGGTGATTCAGCTGGAAGAAAAGCACACATATTTATTTGGTTTAAACAAGTGGTGTCTCGGGTGGCACAGCATACGTACATTACATTTTTTATTTCAACTTGGAAGAATGTCGTGTTGGAAGAGCATGAGAGGCGTTTCATTCATTTTGGAGATATATTCAAGCAGTTCGCTGTTGCGTTAAGAAGGATGAGCCTCGGCCTCGGGATGGGAGCATTACACATTTTCCATTTTTATTTTCATTTGAATGAGGCACATGGAAGATCAACATGTCACGGTTGAAGAGGACTTTTAGAAACATTTGCATTTTTAATTTCTTTTGGTAGATGCACAAGTGATCACATGAGGTGTTAGATAAATTTATGTCTTCTTATTTTCCTTAGCTTTAAAATATTTTAAATTGCATTTTGAGGTCTTTTTCATTTTCTTAATTTACTATTGCATTTTAATAGTTTTTAATTATGTTTGGAGATTTATCTACTGTACTGTTCAGTTTAATGTTTTCTCTTACTTTAATGTTGTCTAGTATGTTTGGTAGTGATAATTTAACTGTGCTGTTAGCTTAAATTAATTGAGCTGGTCATTAGCGATATTATAATGTTTCCTTGAGATTTCTGGATTGTAATTGTATTTGCCACTCTGACTTGGTTAATATGAAATCTGTATTTGCACTTGCAATTGGGTATACACTTAGTTGCCAAGTTGGTGTTGAGTCTTCTCTTAGTTGATGAAACTGCATGGTGTAAATTGGATTTGATGTTAACATTGCGTTCGTTTAGTTCGCTTTTATGACAACATAACTAGCCTGCGCTTAGTAGGTTAATTGAGTTGGATTAGAGGTTTGAGTCGCTGCTTTATTTTGTTGATCTGTGATAGGAAGCATTGTAATTAAGTTAATAACCAACCGTTTGCATTTTGTCTTTGAAACTGTTTTTAGATCTGTGTTCAATTATCAGTTTGCCTTAGTGTTTTGATTTCATTCATCCGCATTCACAAAAGTTTCACAAACCCCCCTCCCAACTTCGTGTTTGACCTAATTCTCGAAACACATTTGGTCCTTGAGAGACGACCTAGGAGTCACTTCCTAGTCTATACTGCATTCTTTACGCACATTAAATTTGCATGGGGTGCGACACCCATCACCTGTGAAGATTGTTGTATTTGACTGAAGGGTTGGCAACCTGTGAAGTGTGCTATGATAGACTTGGCAACCTGTGAAGTGTGCTGTCATAGGCTTGGCATCCTCTGAAGAGTGCTGGTTACATGTTGAGGATTATTCGACGTGGGTTCAGATTGCAGAAGAGGGGATTCTTGCTGCAATTCTGGTTTTGTGTGTGCATCTATATTTGGTTTTGGGTTAGAGAGGAGAGATATATTTTTGCGTGGTGCTTCTATAAATTCCTTGTTGTAAAAACCCCAACCATTATAGTGCATTTGCTTTCAAGGTTGGAAGGACACTGGATGTAGGCATTGTTGGCCGAACCGGTATAAAAACCAGTGTTTGATTTTCTCTATCCCTGTACTCTTTATTTCAGTCGATGTTAATTGTTTTACAGTCAACTACGTTTTTTCCGCTGCATTGAATTTTTCATTACTTGCATTTCAAGGAAAGATCAAAAGCTTTGAATTTTCATACCAAGATTGCGAAAAGATTTAGTTTTTGAACTAACACTAATTCACCCCCCCTCTTGGTGTAAAACGAAGCAAACTTGTTTCCTAACAGAACTCACTGTGTGAATTTTGTATTCTGCTGGAGTTTGTGTTCTATGATGGTAAAATTGTGCTTACCATATGAATAACAACTTGTTTAATGTAAGTAATCTGGTTGCATCGTTATACACTCCAGAAATCACAGTATGCAGTTGACTGATTTGTAGGTCTACTAGTTGAGTCATTTTTTTTTGTTTTAATCTGGTTTAGCCCGTGAATCTTTGCTAAACATCTTTTAAACCAATTCTCAAGTTTCATTTCAATCTTGTCTGTTGATCTGAATTGATATAAGTTGTTATCAGATCCATTTGATTCCAATGTTGATCATTGAATGGTAATTTGGCATAATTCTAGTGAATTTAAGCAACTGCTACTGTCCAATTTTGATATATGTGTTTCTTGCTCCTGCTGGCTGCTGAAACATGTTTAAAATGATAAAGTAAAGTTGCTCAAATCATCAAACTAAACGTTTTTACTGGTTTATGACCATTTGCTATTTTAACCATCAATTTTCAACATATTTGCTTTGAGTAAGTGCAGAAATTAATGTCTAATTGTGTGGCTGTGTTATAAGTATCAAATTTCACTTCTAATGGGCAGCAAAAGCTTGGTGCAATGACTTAAAAGAGAATACATTTTGTATTGTGAAAAGAATTGTACTGTAAAAAGCATAGAGCACTAGTGCCGCATACATAGTACCAAATTATGAGGCATAATTCAGCTTTCTCTTAGGCAATTTATCAAACACCTTTGCCTATTTTCACAGTGAATGCAATTTGACTTTGTTGCAACTTATAAATTGTTTCTTGCGTTTTAAATCTACTCTAGAGCATTTCTTAGGATCCTTTTGCTGTGCTACCGTGTTTGCAATCCATTTTTCTTGCTTGTCTTGATTGATTTTCCTAGTTTTGTCGCATCACATGTGAACTCCTTTCTGTTGTTTCTTTAATTAAGCTCTTCATTGCTTTCGAAATCTGGTTTAGAGCTTTGAGTAGAGTCTGATCTGTGTTATCATTCCATTGCCTTGTCTCTGTTCTGTCTTCACTTTACTTAGCCTAGCCAATCTGGTTTGAGAAGCATTTTCACTCTGGTTTCTGGATTTTGAAAGAGGTTTGTGGTCTTAGGTCGTGGTGGTCTGAAAGACTATCCAGCCTTGAACTGAAAAGGTAGAATTTCCCTTCCAAACCTTTACATTTTTAGTGCTTTAAGCTTCCAAAGATAAACTTGATTTTTTGTGAGCTTTGTGTGGCTGCCTCTAAAGCCAAATATCCTTGTCGAGAGTGTGTCTTACTTAAGTCTGAATCTGAATTGTCCTCACCAATTATATTTGTGCAGCTTTTGCTTTGATTGCCATTCAAAGGTGGTGCATAGTAGAAAGTGAGTTACAATTAGGTGCAGTAGTGTAGAAGTTGAGTAAGGGATCTCATGAGATTGGGCTTTGGGAGTGTTGAACAAAAAAGGAGTATTTCATCTTAAATTTCCTCTGTTTTGTTCGAACTATTCCTGTTATAGCATGTCCTTGCTTAGCATTGTTTGAAGTGTTGAATCTGATATGCCATTTTTTTGTGGACTAAGATTAGCCATTCTGAATTCTGAATTGATTTGTAGGCAATTTTGCATTGCAATTAGATTGATTAGATTTTGAATAGCTTGGGTTGATGCTTAACCAGTTCAGTTCTTTATTGAATTATATCTAATATGAATCTGGTCCAATATCTATGTCCATGTGCATGTATTATTGGCCTTGGGTTTAATTGGGAGCCTAAACAATTGGGTTTTATTGTACAACTTTATATTCTGTTTAGGTTGACTGATTAAGCTTAGTTGATTAGTTTCTGCATACATCCAATCTGATTCTATTTCACTGACCATTTGAACTTGCTAGATTTTGTGCTAGACTTTGTTGTTGGATTTTGTGCTAAACTTTGTTGTTAGATTTTGTGCTAGACTTTGTTACTGGATTTTGTTGTGATTGTGTGTGCAGAACTGAATCAGGTTTGAGTAGCAATTTAGTGAAGATGAGGGAAAATTCATGGTGATTGCATGGTGAGTTGTGAACTGAACACGTGAGAAAAGCAGCAGCAGCAACTCATTGTAATTTGGAAGTAAACTGTGCAGGTGAATATTTTGGGCACAATGGACCAAGACCGTAGCATCCGTGGGCTGAAGCAGAGACCAGTAGCATAGTTTAGTTTTTTTTATTTTCTTTGTATTTGATGGGCTTGTGTCAACCCACTATCACTCTTAGTTTTTAGTTTTCTGTTTGTTGTAAAAGGCCTCTTATAAAGTCCAAGTAGATTGGAAGAGTCCATGGTGCTCTTTCCAAACTCTTGGCAACTTTAATTGCTTTCTTTTTAGTTTTTTAGCATAGCTAGACATAGGAGTAGAATTTTATATTGCTTGTTTGTATGTGATTCTATGTTTCACGTTAGGTGTGACCTTTGTCACATTAGAGTCCGTATATTTTAGGGGTCTTAGAGTCCGTCAATTGTCTTTGCTTGTTGAGTCCTTTGATTTTAAAAGTGATTTTTATTTTAAAGGAGAATTAGCTAGTAGCTTAAGACATTTCTTGTTAAGGTAAGACTTAGTACTTAAGCAGTCTTCATGACTCACCTCTCTTACCTGGGACTTGTCTAAAAGTGAAACTTTTAATCCTTTAGAATAAGAAAACTTTTAAGAACAAAGATGTCTTGTTATAATTCATATAGGTCTTCTTCTAGTTCATATAGGTCTTCTAGGTTAGATAAAGTTGATGAAATTTTTAATCAAGCTAGGATTCTTCCATTCTTTGGTAAAGACATAGGTGAATTAACATACCTAGCTTGGGAACAAGAGATAGATAAAATAAATCCTTGGTTTCATAGAGAGAGTGAATCTTATGTGCTTAGCATTTATCTCTTTAAGTTACAAGAGCATGCAAGTGAGTGGTGGGATGAAAGACAATACCATGTTAGGAAAGGAAGAAAGTCTACCATTCGGGATTGGTGTGAATTAAAAGCTTGCATGAGAAGAAAGCTTTTGGCTTCAAGTATTAAAAGAAACCTAGAATTAATTAGAGATTGCATTAAAGAAACCTAAAATGTTTCTTAGGAGGGAATTAGAGTTTGCTTCCATCGTTTCAATCTTTTCCAATCATTATTCACTCTTCCAAATATAACTTTGTTAGGAATCAGGTTGGCTTCGTTTTACACCAAGGGGGGGAGGGTGAATTGGTGTTAGTTCAAAAACAAAATCTTTTCGCAATCTTGGTATGAAAATTCAAAGCTTTTGATCTTTCCTTGAAATGCAAGTAATGAAAAATATAATGCAGCGGAAAAACGAAGTTGACTGTAACACAAGTAAAGTCGACTGAAATAAAGAGTGCAGGGATAAAGAAAATCAAACACTGGTTTTTATACTAGTTCGGCCAACAATGCCTACATCCAGTGTCCTTCCACCCGTGGAAGCAAATGCACTATAATGGTTGCGGTTTTTACAACAAGAAATTTATAGAAGCACCACGGAAAAATATAAATCTCCTCTCTAACCCAAAACCAAATATAGCTGCACACACAAAACCAGAATTGTAGCAAGAATTCCCTCTTCTACAATTTGAACCCACGTCAAACAATCCTTAACGTGTAACCAACACTCTTCACAGGATGCCAAGCCTATCACAGCACGCTTCACATGTTGTCAAGCCTATCACAACAGACTTCACAGGTTGCCAAGCCTTCAATCGAATACAACAGTCTTCACAAGATGCCAAACCTATCATAGCACGCTTCATAGGTTGCCAAGCCTATCACAACAGACTTCATAGGTTGCCAAGCCTTCAGTCGAATACAACAGTCTTCACCGGATGCCAAGCCTATCAAGATCAAACCAGAAACACCTTCTCTATGCAGATGTTGATCAAATAGTGTGAGCAATTAATTCCTCAATCTGAATCTCTCCCAAGAAAGATCACCACGGTCTTCTTGGAGAATTCTTGGAGCTTCCAAAACTAAGAACTTTCTCTGAAACAGGATAATGAAAATGTTAGATCACCAAAGTCTTACACAGCAATTCGTGCTCTGGCTATTTATAGTTTTCCTGTCATTCTCAGTCGAATAGCCTAGTAATACAATCGACTGTATTAAAACAGTTATAAGAGACAATCAACACAAAGGCTCCTCAGTCAACCAAATCAATGCACATTCATGACAGTTGACACAGTCAGTCAATCCTAACTAACTTTTAAAAATATAGCCGTTGGAGCAAGTAGGAATCGCAGAATTCCAAAAATAACAGTAGTACAGCCGAATAGGTGTTCCACACTGTCGACTGGCACTTTGAAAAACACTTTGAAATTCTTTTCATCTCAAAATCTCATCAAGCACATGCTCACAAAATCTGTGCAAAGATTTTAGCATAGTCGAATCCATTACCAATGTATTTGACTAAACTAGACCTTTGTCACAACAAATATAAGTTCATAAAAGTGCTTGTGATCTTTTCTTTAGAAATCTGCATAAATACTCAAAATCATTTTATAACACATTTCAATACAAGCATGTTCCAAGCATATAACACATAATCATTCATAGGAACAGACATTGCAAAATAACAAGACATGTTCAACAAAAGGCATATTTCATAACAGTTTGGTATATCAGCTGAACATGTAATATTGGAACTTATGTGTTGTTATTAAGCATTGTGTTGTCATCATCAAAAACCAGTTTGATATAAATTGTGTTCTCAACAATCTCAAAAAATTTCTCTTTCAAATCAATTGTCATACCATATTCTATGCAAAACTTTTCAGAATATGGCAATTCAAATCTTGAGTTATTGTTATCTTCAAGGAAACAAGTACCTTAAGACAAAAGTGAATTTAGACTTCTAAAATTTTTAAAAATTACAAATCAAAATATTAGAAGTTCTTATTGTTATCTTCAAGGAAACAAGTACCTTAAGACAAAAGTGAATTTAGACTTCTAAAATTTTTAAAAATTACAAATCAAAATATTAGAAGTTCTTATTCTCTTGTGTTTGTAGAAAATTTCCTCTTTGGATTGATATTAATTGAAGATATATTTGATGCATATTGCAGATTCGTCTTTGATCCAGGAGGAAGAAAAGTGGATCTAAAATAATAAGGCCACTCCAAGATGGCCATGCTCCCAAGACTTTGTGGAGCTTGTTCATAAGGAAATTGTCAGATTTGAGGACAAATATTTTTTTTTAAGAGGGAGGGTATGATGGAATCGTTTCTAACACAGTCCTCTTTTATTGTAATTTTACATTCTCATTATATCTGTAGCTTAGCTTGCAAGGAGCTTGGGTCACTATAAATACCCAGCTCCTCGCTTGTATTTGGTACTTTTGAGAATAATGAGAATTAGCTTTTCTGAACCAGAAAATGATTCTCTCTTGAAAGTCAAGCTAGAGAGTCCAAGGGACCTCCTCTAGCCACCTTCCAGCACACTTCCTATTTTCATTTTCCATTTTTCCAATTCTCCACCGTGCTCTATCTCTCTCTCATCCACCGTGGTCCACTCCTTCACTGCCACATATCCACCTCCCCTGCCTCAGCGCTTCAGCACACGTAGCGCTTCTTCATTCCACATCTTCACCTCTCACACATCATCAGAAACTCACTCTTCATTTCTCACAGTGTCGCTCTCCGCCTCTTCTTCATCGAGAAAAATACTCTCTCGAGAGCTCTTCATAGGTTCTTTACAGATCCACCATCATTCTCCTAAAATTTTCTCTTATTGTCGCATTCCATCATTCCTTCTTCAAATTCTACACCGAACCACCTCCATAACCTAGGTTTACTCCTTCATTTCAATTTTCCTTCAAATCTAGCCGATTAAAATCACTTTTGAACCGATCCAAACATTTTTCACCGACTAAACTTCGATTCTCACCATTTAATCGGTTTGTTTTGAGTCTCCTTGCCATTTTAGGGTTTCTTCATGTCCGATTAGGGTTCTCACCGATCGTCTTCAAGTTTATCCATTAGTTAGGGTTTCCTTCGAGTCAGTTCTCCATTTAGAGCTACCTATCCATTCCGCTGTGTCTTCTCATCGGAGAAGCTTCGAGGAGGTCCAAATCTGGTCTGCATCGCCTCTCGATCAACTTCCTTGGAGCCTTTGTCCATCAAAAGGTTTCTCCAGAGGAAAAGTTGACTCAACTCTTTTTATCAAGAGTTCTTGTGAGGAAAACTATATGTTCAAATCTATGTTGATGATATAATTTTTGGTTCAACTAATCCTATGTTGTGTAAAAAGTTTTCAAAAAGGGTTAAATATGTTTTTAGTCCCTATACTTTGGGGCGATTTTGGTTTTAGTCCATTTTCAAACTAAGGTATAATTTAGTCCTTCAACTTTAGAAAACTCTGGTTTTAGTCCTTTTTACCAAATTTTTTTAACTTTATTTGCTGTTTCAAACGCGTTTCTCAGTTAACGTTGAAGCAAAAATGTGTCAAACAGTGTAAACAATCCAAATGCTATAATGAAACGTGCTTGAAACATCAAATAAAGTTAAAAAAATTTGGTAAAAAGGACTAAAACCAGAGTTTTCTAAACTTGAAGGACTAAATTGTACCTTAATTTGAAAATGGACTAAAACCAAAATCGCCCCAAAGTATAGGGACTAAAAGCATATTTAACTTTTTCAAAAATTATGCAGGAAGAATTCGAAATGTCCATGATGGGAGAATTAACATACTTTCTCGGTCTACAAGTCAAGAAAACCAAAGACGAAATTTTCATCCATCAATCCAAATACTACAATGACCTGCTGAAAAAGTTTAAAATGTTGGGCTGCAAAGATGTAGAAACTCCTATGGCAACCAACTGTTATTTAGATCTTGATGAGGCTGGAAAGAATGTTGATCAGAAAATGTACTGAGGTATGATTGACTCTCTAATGTATCTTACTGCTAGTAGGCCTGTTATAATGCATAGTGTATGTCTCTGTGCTAGGTTTCAATCTGCTCGTAAAGAATCACATTTAACTGTTGTAAAAAGAATTTTGAAATACCCCAAAGGTACCAAAGGCCTAGGACTATGGTATCCAAGTGGCACAAACACTTTTCTAACTTATTACAGTGATTCTAATTTTGGAGGTTGTAAACTAGACAGAAAAAGCACTAGTGGCACATGTCACTTATAACGGTTGAAAAACCGTTATTTTCATACTTAATTTTGATATTAAATCACACCCTTTATGCCTTAGAATTAGCTTGAAATCATGTATTTTTCTTAAGTTAGAGAATAAGAGAGTCAAAGTTGGTTTTATTGGTTTTATGCTTGGTTTCCCTTGATTTTCTAGGTTTATTGAATAATTTGAAAGAAGGATTGAATTATCAAAGAGTTGCAGTGCAGAAAAGTAAACCAGAATGCAAAAACGTCAACCAATCAACCAAAAAAGTCAACCAGTTGACCAGAATGCTGAAAAGTTGACCAGAGTGCAATTTTGTGCCGCAGGTGGCTCCCGGTTACCCTCCAGGGGCGCTGAGCGCCAGTTTTAGTGTCGCTAAGCACTGAGCGCCATTTTTGGGCGCTAAGCGCTAGTTTTGGGCACTGAGCGCCGGGGACGCGGGCTTGGACCTGTTTTCTGTGATTTTTATGATCTGTTTGGGCTTGGACCTGTTTTCTGTTATTTTTATGTCTTATTTAAAGACCTAGACACCCTTGGGTTTGTATCTTTTGGCATATAGGACACGGAGACACTTTTTTCACCCCTTGGAGGTGGATTTTGGATGTGGGAGCTCCAATCTACCAAATCTAGGGTTTATCTTTTCATCCTTTTCATTCAATTCATCTAGTTTCAGCATGTCTATGGTGAACTAAACCCTTTGTTGTTGGGGAACAATGTAATCCTTTTGAAACTCTCTTATATTGAAATTCTTGTTTTATTCATATGCTTGTATTATCAATAGTTTGGGTTTTCTTCTCCGATTTTAAATCTTACATCGTTTAACTCATTCGGTGCATGATATTTGATTTTGTTGATACGGGAACGTACGAGGAAATCTAGAATTGATAAGAATTCTCTTGGTTATGAAATACTACCTAGGAATAGGAGTAGGATGGCTAATTGCTTTAAGCTTCTGTTAGTAATGCATTATTAATTACTAGGGAGACTAGGAATGGTAAACTAGTAATTGGTAATAGGCTCTCTTCGCCGATGAATCGGGTTTAGAGTACATTAGAAAGTTGCATGACATTGATAATAAAGCGAATTTAATAAGAATAGTAGATATAAGAGGGTGGATAAGGATGAAATTATAAAACCCAACAACTTCATTAATTCATATTCTTATTTGCCAATTGATTCAAGTTTTTCATTTTGCATCTTTACTTTTATCTTTGCATCAAAATTCCAAATTATTCTTCTTTCAAGTCTTATGCGATCAAATCACACAAACGTCTAGGCCACTGAGTCCTTTGGGAGAATGATACTCGGTCTTACCGTTTATATTACTTGATAACGATATGGTTCACTTGCCAGGGGCATAACAATCACTTACTTGGGTCATCATTGATCTCTTGGCATTCAAAGAAACAAGCATGTGTGGCTTTATCTACCACAGAAGTTGAGTACATAGCAGCCGGAAGCTGTTGTGCATAATCTCTTTGGATAAAGAGTCAATTTGAGGACTATGGTATAAAACTAGACAACATACCTCTAAAATTTGATAGTACTAGTGCTATAAACTTGACAAAGAATCCAATCTTACATTCTAAAACTAAGCACATTGAAATAAGGCATCACTTCATTTGAGACCACATTCTTAAGTGTGAAATCAAAATTGAATATGTTGATACCTTACATCAGTGGGCTGATATTTTTACAAAATCTCTGAATAAAGAAAGATTCTTTACAATTCGAAATGAACTAGGCATTTAAAATAATAATAGTATAACCTCAATGGTTTATTCGACTGCATCATATTTGAAGTCAACTATGCTTGATCTGTTTTGAATCTGTACATATTGACTTCTGTTCTTTATGACTATATTTCTTGCTTAACTAAAATGCTTGATCTGGAAAGGATCTTTGAAAGGTTTTGCAGGAACAACATTGCTTTGGAAATATCAAGAGGAATTCAACAGCTTTGGAAAGCAATGTAGTCAACTGAGGAATTTGTGCAATCAACTGCGTTTAACAGGGTTATAATCTCCAATTCTGGAATTTGGTTATTCATTTACTGATTTCTTATTCTGATATATCTGCTATTATCTGTTAGAAATATCTTATTTGAGATAATACTGTGAGATTGTTGAAGATTGTATCATTGTATATCTAAACTGTTTGCTATCTTGTCTTTGATACAACTATGTGCTTAACTGATTGTTCAATCTGTGATATGCTGCATTGCGCATCAAATATGATTTTATTACATATGCATAATGACAGGGGGAGTATCACTCTTTACACATTTTTAGTTCACATGCCTGTATTTCAGGGGGAGTTATCATTTACATGTGATTAAATGTGATATAGAGATCATCATTGCATTTGAATATTTGAATATATTTGTTGATGCATCTTTGTTTGTTTGATTTTTCAGTAAAATATCTAGAGCATACCTTTTTTGCTAATGCACAAAGGGGGAGAGAATTTATGATCTTATGATGCAATATGAAAGTTGATTGATTTGGAATTCTGTTATGCTCATGCACTCTAACGGCTATATTTTTGAAAGTTAGTTGAGCATTGGTGACTGAGTCAACTGTATTAAATGTGGTTTGTTTTTAGTTCACTAAAAGCTGCTGTAAACAGAGCAGGGAAATCAAAACAGAGCAGAAACAAGGCCCAATCCAAGTGAAATCACGCTCAAGCGTCGCAGGGAGCTCGCCCAGGCGAGAATTGAAGCTCATGTAAGGCTTGGGTGTCAGATTTCGATGCCCAAGCTACGAAGGTCCACCGCCCGGGCGTCAGGGGCCACTGCCTGGGCGAAGACAGTCGTTCCTGGTCGCTTTGTTTTCGCTCCTGGACGCTCGGGCTTCGCGTTTTCCTTCCTTCTGGTGCCTTTTTGACCCCTTCTTAGCTCCATCTTCTTGGCTATTCACTTATTCTTCCAGTATTACTTCAATCTCTGTCAAAACAAGGGGAATTGGTCACAAAATCATTCAAATCAACCTCAACTCTCTTGTTCACACATTTTATTGAAAAAACATGAGTCCAAGCAAGTTTCTAAGTGAAAAAGGGTGCTTTTAGTATCAAAATCACATAACAAATAACGGTGTTTTAAATCGTTATCACAACCCCCAAACTTAGAACTTTGCTTTTCCTCAAGCAAACAACTGTAACTCAGCTTTTCAGAACAATCACTACAATGACTCAACCTTTTTCAAAAACTTTTTCAAGACAACAAATCACTTTTATCAATTTCAGTATAGGATTTCAGTCAAGGTGTGCAGATGCTTTAATTCAATCAGAATCAATGTGATGTATTTTTAACAGGTGTTATCCTTAAGAGTGATCAATCAACCAAGCAGAGATGCAATCAGAAATTCAGAGAACTATTCCTCACCAGGGAAAGTGTTTCACTCAAGCACTCAAAAGTATATCACTCAAGCACTTAAAAGTGTCTCACTCAGCTCACAAGTGTATGGTGTGGTGTTTCTCTCTTCTATCACAATGTCACACAAATTAATTTTGCCTTTCATTTGACCATAATCAAACCTTCTCACAAGCAGGTTATCATCACAACGGTTTTTCATGGCTTGTAACTTGGCTGGGCTAAGAAGGCAGTTGGTTTTTCTGGTCAACAAAGTTCCTTGAGTTAAGAGAGACATTTGTGTGAATACCATCAAAAACAAACTTTCTTCCTTTTTTCCAGTGTTCCCTTGCAGTGAGCTCTTTCTTTTCTCTTGATTTTTCAATTCTTTTCTTTTCTTTCACCTTTGCTTTTCACTTGCTTTTTCTTTTGATTGCTCACTGTCTAGAGAAGTGGGTTGTTATTTGGTAACCCCAAACTTGAACCTTTATCAGTACCTCATCAAATGTTCTCAACTTAACTCAAGGTAAAGAATTTTTTCAAAAAGGTTTTTCAAGACATGCATAAGGCTCAAGCTTTAAAGGTTAAAACATATTGTTCTCTTTTGAGTGGGAAAAAATTATGTGAAGGATAAAAGAATAAGGGATAACAAAAGATGGCCTTGATCATATGGAACCTGCAAGAAAATAGTTCAATCACAGAAAATTTGGGCAAAGTCATTCATGCTTCCAAAGTAATAGCAATTATTCAAAATACCCTGAAGCTCAAAACTCACACAGGTAAATTCACAAGCTCTCAAAATTCAAAAAAACATCTTGCTCAGTATTTTAATCAAACTTTACTCAAGCACCTGTCTCACGAATTTTATCATCATGCACCATCTCAACCTCAATCAAACACTAGAATCTCATAAAGCAAAACCATCACATAAAATAAAGCATGGTTGAATCAAGGCAGTTCAATTCATTCAATTAGAGCACAATAAAATTAAAATAAAACAAAACAAAGAACAAAAATTAAAGCCAAAGCAAAAATTAAAAATTAAAAGTAAAGGTTCAGAGAACTGGGTTGCCTCCCAGCAAGCGCTTCTTTAACGTCACTAGCTTGAACCATTAGGCTCATGTCACATCAACCAGCTGTATGACTGGAGAGAGGCGTTCCACCTCAAAACCCAATTAATGTTTTAGGCATTGTCCATTGACTACCCAACTTCTTTGTGGGTCTTCAACAGTTGGGTCTGTCAACTCAACTGCTCCATGGGAGAGTGCATTTTTTATCAGGTGATAACGGTTGAAAAACCGTTATTTTCATATGCTATTTTGGACCAAATTACACCCTTTATTGCTTAGAATGAGCTTAGAATCAAGTAAAACTCAATAAATGAGTCAATCAAGAGTTAAAAGCTGTTTTTAGCGATATTATGCTTGTTTTGCATTGTTTTGCAGCAAATTTGATAGAAGTGAAGATTGGGGATGAAGATGAAGGTCATAGACTCAAGAAAAAGGAAGAAAATTGAAGAAAAGAAGAGTCTAGGGACCACCCGGCGGTAGACCCCTGGCGCCGGGCGGTCAAACGGGAGGAGAAGACACCAGTAGAGGACGCCGGGCGGTTTTGCGGCACAAGGGAAACCGCCGGGCGTTGGCGCGATTTAGGGTACACCGCCGGACGACAAAGTGTGACGCCGGGCGGTGGTCAAATGGGCTAGGGCCTATTTTTCTGTTGCGCTCCTCAGTTATAAATAGCCCTGTTACGAATTCCAATTCATTCTTTTGACAGAAGAGGGCGGCCAGACCTACTTTTCACTCTCTGGAGAGGATCTCTTGGATGCTTAGGCTCCTTTTCATCTTTTCTAGGGTTTGTTTTCCATATCTTCCATTATTTTCATCTTGGTTCACCATGACAATGGTGAACTAAACCCTATTGTTGTTGGGGGAACAATGTAATCTTTTGATACTTTCTTTTATTGAAACTCTTTTGATACTCTTTTAATTATATGATTTTCATATGCGTTTATTATCAATTGTTGGGTTCTCATCTGTGCTTAAAGCTTTTATCGTTTAACTCATTCGGTAATTGATATTTGCCTTTATTGATATGGGGACATACAGTAATGACATGAACTGGTGAGAAATTCCTTGGTTAAGCAATACCAACTAGGGATAGAGGGGTAGGACGACCAATTGTTTTTGCTTCTGTTTGTAATGCGTTGCTAGTTACTGGGGAAGGCTAGGGATAGCAAGCCGGTAATTAGTAATAGGCCCTTTTCGCCGAGGGATCGGGTTAAGGGGAGGCGAAGAAAGTTTGCATGCAATTAGATAATAAAGCAATTTAAATAAGAGGGGTAAATAAGAGAGAGAGAGGATTAGATGAATTTATAAACCCCCAACAACTCCATTCATTCATACTCTTGTCGTCAATTGAATCAAGACATTGCATGTTTATTTTCTGTCTTTGCATCCACCACAATTATTGAATTTTTGTCCGCAAGTCTTACGATTTTGGTTCACACGAACGATAAGGCCTTTCGAGTCTCATGGGAAGAACGATAATGGGTGTTACCATTTTTATTACTTGATACTATATGGTACACTTGCCATTGCGTTAACAAGGTTTTGGCGTCGTTGTCGGAGACTCGAGGTTTAACTTTTTCCAGTAGTGTGAATTGACTGAATTTTACTTGTTTGTAATTATTTCATTTTTCATGTTTGTTTTTATTTTAATAAATGTTCTCTAGGGTTTTGTGCCTAACGTTTGCAGAATGCAGTTTGGACAAGAAGTTGATTATATGGGCACTCAATCCTACCAAAATAATTTCAATCACTGGTGGGAACTTCACTCCTACATGGATCAAAATGAAAAAGAGAAACTATCCTCTTTAAGAAAAGAAACGTTGGGGGAAGCTGAACAACGTTTATAGGATGAACAAATCTCTTATGCATTAAGGTCTCTGGGCATTATTGGGGTTAGGACTGAAGTGGATCCCAGAGAAGAATGTCAATCTACTATATTTGAGGATGATAAGTTTATTGATGAAGAAAAGATAGATGGAGATGAGATAAGAAATGCATTGATTTCTCTAGGCATTATTAAGGGTAATGCTGCCATTAATCCTAGAGAAGAATGTCAAGCCACTATCTTTAAGGATGACAAGACTATTGATGAAGAGAAGATAGAAGAAGATGAGATAACAAAAGCATTGATATCTCTGGGTATTATTAGGGGTAACACTGAGGTTGACCCTAAAGTAGAGAATATTCCTAAAGAGGAGGATATTGATGAAGAAAAGATAGAAGAAGATGAGATAACAAAAGCATTGATATATTTGGGTATTATTAGGGGTAACACTGAAGTTGACCCTAAAGGGGAATATCAAGTAACTATCTTTGAAAATGATAAGTTGAGTGAGGAAGACAAAAATGAGGAGAAAGAAGAAGTGGTTGAAAGAAAAGAAAAAAATAAAAAACATGTGAAAATAAAAAAAGGGAAAGCATGGAAAAATAAAAAGAGAAAGTTGAAGGAGAAGATTGAGAAAAAATGGAAGAGGGGAAAGAGGAAAAGATTATATGCAAGACCACATCCTCATCAAAGGAAAAAGAGGAAGAGCGAAAAGAAGAAAAGATAATATGCAAAAATTTCTCCTCTTCAAAAGAAATATTATAGGAAAGAAAAGAAATTTATATGCTCCATGGAGATCTTCAAGAAATTGGAGATCAAAGTTCCTATGATTGAAACATGGAAACAAGTGCTTGGTGTTCTCAATTTTCTGAAGAAATTCAGCAGAAAGAAGAAGAAAAGAATATCAAGCAAGAAGAAATTCAATACCTACTGATGGGTGTTTGTTGGGGCCATCCCAATTGTTGTAAAGCAATTTGTATTTATCTTTATTTCGGTTTATTTAAAAATAATTGCTTATCTGAACAATCTTTGGGTAGCATCTACTGAAGGATGCTAGAAGATTTAAGTATCTACTGAAGGATACCAGGAAGGTGTGCCCGCTGATGGGTATTGGTAAGGTCTGTTTTCACTGATGAGTGCTGAACAGGTTTGGGTCAGGCTCATGACTTAAACAAGCGCTACTTGGGAGGCAACCTGATACATCTAGGCATGATGTGGCTTGTAGATCCGTGAGTTCAGAGACTGAATGAAGCAGCACGGTAGAAGCACTCCAATGGAACAATACAATGCAGAAGCAAGGCTAGATCTGGAGACTCTCGGCAATGTGAAGTTGTTGGAGGTTTTGGATGGTAAGCAGCGAAAGTAGTGAAACTATGGTGAAGGAAGATGGAGGCTAGCTTAGAGAATGAAACACAACTCAGAAGGCTCCCATGTTATGGAAGAAAGTTGCAATGGAAGATAAGCTAGGAAGATGACTCTTGGAGAGGAACTTGTTATTCATTCCAGTAGAGTTTCAACAATATGATTCCAAAACTGAAGATACAACTATGCCAAGAGGTTTTATAGATGAACCTCTCGGCCTCAACAAGGAAAATGCCTATGCCAGCTAATCAACATGTGCTAAAGGTGCTTGGCTTCTACAAAGCCTTATGAAGCACGTGACAAATGAGCTATGTGGAGGAAAAACAATTTACTAATGTCGCCCCTTGTGAGGATAAGCACACCCCTCCTTATGTAGGAATGTCCACTTTACCCTTCTCCATGTTTTGGCAATTTTATAACATTTTCTTGATCTCCAAGTTTCGATTCAAAGATAGCAAAGAGTACTTGACCTTTTGGAGAATATTCTTCTTGGAGCTTTTTGGTCATTCCTCTTGTGATAGGTCCTATGATGCTAGACCCTCTTGTATCATCCCCTCCCTCTTGAGAAGGATTTGTCCTCAAATCCAAAGGATCTTCATCTTCACTTTCATAACCTGCAAAAGGTTTAAGATCAGATACATTGAAAGTAGCATGAACACCATATTCATGAGGAAGATCAATTTGATAAGCATTTGGATTAATCCTCCTTAAAACTCTAAAAGGACCATCTCCTCTAGGATTGAGTTTGGATTTTCTTAGTTGAGGAAATCTTTCCTTCCTAAGATGAACCCAAACTAAATCCCCTTCATTGAAGATCAACTCTTTTTTGCCTTTATTATGTTTCTTGGCATATTTCTCATTTTGTTGTTGAATTTGAACTCTAACCCTTTCATGCAATTCTTGGATAAACTTAGATTTACATACCCCATCTTGATGAACAAAATCAATAGAATTTGGAAGGGGTATCAAATCCATAGGAGTTAAAGGGTTAAAGCCATAGACAACCTCAAAAGGAGACATTTTAGTAGTTCCATGAACTACTCTATTGTAGGAAAACTCTACATGAGGAAGATACTCATCCTAAGATTTGTGATTTCCCTTTAGAACTACCCTTAGTAATGTGGAAAAAGATCTATTGGCTACTTCAGTTTGACCATCTGTTTGAGGATGGCAAGTAGTAGAAAAAGATAACTTAGTCCCTAATTTAGACCATAAGGTCCTCCAAAAGTGACTAAGGAATTTGGTGTCTCTATCCGAAATGATTACTTTAGGTAGGCCATGAAGTTTGACCACATCTCTAAAGAATAACTTTGCAATGTTGCTTGAATCATCTACTTTGTGGCAAGGTATAAAATGAGCCATTTTGCTAAATCTATCAACCACCACAAATATAGAGTCAAATCCCCTAGAAGTTTTGGGAAGTCCTAACACAAAATCCATACTTATCTCTTCCCAAGGGGTTGATGCAACATGCAAAGGAGTGTAGAGTCCATGAGGCATTGATTTAGATTTAGCTTCCAAACAAGTAATACACTTAAAACAATGCCTTTAAACATCTCTTCTCATGTGAGGCCAAAAGAATTTTTCTTTTAACATGCCAAGAGTCTTTTCTACCCCAAAATGTCCCATTAAACCACCCTCATGTGTCTCTTTAACAAGGAGTTTTCTATGGGATCCTTGAGGGATGCAAATTTTTCCTTCCTTAAAAAGATACCCCTCTCTCACATAAAATCCTCCTTGAGACTTGTGAAGACATTCCTCATACATATGGGAAAATTCAGGATCTTGAGCATACAACTCATTGATGTTATTAAAGCCAAGAATGTGAGCTCCCAATGTGGCTAAGAGATTAATTTTCCTTGATAAAGCTTCAGCCACCACATTGGATTTTCCTTTCTTGTACTTAATAACATAAGTGAATTGTTCAATAAATTCCAACCACTTAGCATGCCTCTTTTGTAGTTTGTGTTGACTCTTCAAATATTTAAGTGATTCATGATCACTATGAATGACAAACTCCTTGGCAACAAGATAATGTTCCCAAGTTTGAAGAGCCCTCACAAGTGCATAGAGTTCTTTGTCATAGGTGGGATAATTACAAGAGGCACCATGAAGTTTTTCACTAAAATATGCAATTGGGTGTCCTTCTTGTAATAATACAGCACCTATGCCAAATCCTGATGCATCACATTCTAGCTCAAAAGTTTTGGAAAAATTTGGTAAAGCTAGAATGGGTGCTTGGGTGAGCTTCTCTTTGAGTAGCTCAAAAGCCTTTTGTTGTTTGTCCCCCCAATGGAATGTAACATCCTTTTTCACCAACTCATTGAGGGGTGAAGCAAGACTAGAGAAGTTAGGAACAAATCTTCTATAAAAGCTTGCCAAACCATGGAAGCTCCTTACTTCTCCTACATTCTTTGGAGGAGGCCAATCTTGTATAGCCTTTATTTTTTTCTGGGTCCACATGAACCCCATTTTTGGTGACCACAAATCCAAGGAATATGACACTATCAACACAAAAGGTACATTTTTCAAAGTTTGCAAACAATTTGTGTTTTCTTAGAATTGTTAAAACAACTCTCAAATGATTTTCATGAGTTTGCAAATTTTGACTATATACCAAGATATCATCAAAGTAAACAACTACAAACTTCCCAATGCAATCCCTAAGGACATGATTCATAAGTCTCATGAATGTGCTTGGAGCATTTGTAAGACCAAAAGGCATAACTAGCCATTCATATAATCCAAACTTGGTTTTAAAGGCAGTTTTCCATTCATCACCCTCTTTGATTCTTATTTGGTGATATCCACTTTTAAGATCTACCTTTGAAAATATTTGAGCTCCATGCAATTCATCTAACATATCATCAAGCCTAGGAATGGGATGTCTATATTTGATTGTGATGTTGTTGATAGCCCTACAATCACAAAAATGTGCCACTTCCCATCTTTTTTTGGTACAAGCAACACTGGTATAGCGCATGGACGTAGACTCTTTTGAACTAAGCCTTTGTCTAGCAATTCTTGGACTTGTGACTCAATCTCCTTGGTTTCTTGGGGGTTTGTCCTTTAGGCAGGCCTATTAGGAAGAATTGCCCTGGAATGAAATCAATTTGATGTTCTATTCCTCTTATGGGTGGAAGCCCTTTTGGAATTTCTTTTGGAAATAGATCATCAAATTCCTTCAAAAGTTTTTGAATAGATGGAGAAAGAGTTGAAGGCTTGGAATCACTAGATGTGCATGTAAGTGTCCCTTGACAAAGAAGAAGATATGAAGGTTGCTCAACTTGAAGTGTATTGATTAAAGTCTTTTTGTTTAAAAGGACTTCATGTTGAGTAACCTTAGGTTGCACACTAGAATCACCACTTTCTTTTTTCTTTGTTTTTCTCTTTTGACTATTTTCTTGCTTTCTTGTGGCCTTCATTTGTGCTTGATCCTTAGCCACTTGGGTAGGAGTCAAAGGATGAAGCACAAACTTCTTGTCCTTTTGATGGATAGTGATGGTATTGGTTAGACCATGATGGATAGTTTGATGATCAAATTGCCATGGTCTTCCCAATAACACATGACATGCTTCCATGGGAACTATATCACATAAAACTTCATCTTTGAAATTCCCAATGGAAAATGCCAATTTCACTTGATTCTTGACTATTATATCCCCATCTTCATTTAGCCAATGAAGTTTATAAGGTTTTGGATGGGGTATAATGTCAAGTTTCAACTTCTCAACCAACCTTGTGCTACAACAATTGCAACAAGAACCACTATCAACAATGAGAGAACAATGATTTTCTTGAATTTTACATCTTGTATGAAAAATGTTCTCTCTTTGTGATAGGTGTTCAAGACTTGGTTGGCTACTAAGTATCCTTCTTACCATGAGAAGTTGTCCATCATCAGCATATATTTCCTCTTCCCTCTCTTCTTCATCACTCTCATTTTCACTAGTTGGGGTGTCACTTTCACTACTATAGATGTCCTTGTCTTTCAAAATAATGTTTCTTTTTGTAGGACATTGAGTAGCTACATGACCCCTTCCTAGACATTTGAAGCATTTGATTTCACTTGGTCTTGTGTGTGAGGGTGACTCTTTCTTTGGTCTCTGTTCTATTTTGACTAGAGGTTTAAATGGCTCTTTTTCTTTAAAAACTTTCTTTTCAAAGATAGGTTGAACTTGAACTCTTTTAGAAGAAGATTTTCTCAAGTTTTGTTGTTCTACCTTAATACACATTTGAACAAGATCATTTAAATCTCTATAAGGTAGAAGTTCAACTCTATCTCTAATGTCAAAATTGAGGCCACTTAAAAACCTAGCCAAAGTAGTTTTTGAACCTTCTACTATGCCTGCCCTCATCATATATAACTCCATCTTTTGTCTATATTCTTCAACTGTCATAGACCTTTGTTGTAACCTTTGGAGTTTATCCATGAGTTCCCTACTGTAATAGGAGGGAATGTGTCTCCTCCTAAGGGCAGACTTGAGATCATTCCAATAGTGGATGGGAGGGGCTTGATGTCTAAGCCTCTCTTGGACTAAGGCAGTCCACCAATACATTGCATACCCTTGAAAGCTTAGGGTAGCTAGAGAGACCTTTCTCTCTTCACTTACTTGGTGGCATTCAAACAATTGTTCCACCTTCATTTCCCAATCAAGATAAGCCTCAACATTATCCTTCCCATGGAAGTGAGGCAACACAACATTGACTTCTTTAGGGGGTGGGGGTGCATGAGAATTTCGTCTATGCCTCCTAGAAGTAGAAGGCTGATGAGGATAATAATCACCATACTCAAAGAGATCCCTCCCTCTTGAGAATTTTCACTTTGACTTCCCCTAGACTTATTTGCTCTTATCAATCTCAATTCATCTTGAATGACAGCATTTTGAAGCTCTCTATTGATTCTTTCTTGGTGCATTTCCTTTCTCATTTCAGTGAATTGATTGACTAAAGTTTGAAGAGTAAAATTTTCTTGTTGATTTTCACTATCACTAATCCTAGGAGAATGCCTTCTAGATATTATGGTGGACTTAAAAAGCAACTAAACACACAAAGCAAAGAAAAACAACCTAGACTCTAAATTCGGACCCCTAAGAGAGCTTCCTACTCGCACAAGATATAGGCTATCTAGTCGAGAATTGGAAAAGCAATTAAAGTGAGGTCTCCTAGGTGAGGCTTAGACTTTGGATCTAAGACACACTCACCGACTACCCAATTTTAGGTTGTGAGACTTCTTTAAGTCTAGTTACAAATGAGGGAAGAGCACTTGTGAACTCTATCACCTCACTTGCTTGGATTTGGAACTTACAACCAAAGAAAAACCAATGAAAATTACAAAGGAAACTTGGTAATGTGGAGAAGAAATTAAAAATAGGCTAAGGAAATAATGTATGCAGCTTTGGTTGCTCTCAAGGAAGCTTGAATCTACTGGATTCACACACAAATCTCTCAGCTGCAAGTGATAACTCAATCTCGACAAACTCTGCTGAAATGGATGTTGCTGCCGAATGCAGTGTTGCTGTCGCGCAACCTGCAACAAATCTGATGCAGAAACGGTCACAATTTTCCTCAGCCAAAGGCCACCTTCTTGCACTTGTCTCTCCTAATTGAACCTTCTTTGATGCTTCCACTTATGGTAATCCTTCTGAATTATAGTTCACCGATCCAGCAAACCAATTAATCACAGAAACTATCACCACAATTGCCAGCAAAAATCACATACAAGTGACAGTAACACCAAGACTTTCGTCAATGCAGAGTGTTCAAAAATCAGAAAGCAAGCAATTAAATGGATATCAATCACGGTGGCACTTCAAAATGATCTTAGGATGGGCTCTAGAACAGATTAATAACACAAGAAAAGACCAGCACTCAGAATTAAACACGAATAAGCTATGCTCTAAGATTGGACCAAACTGTTTGATAAAAGGTCTCAATGAACTTTCAGAAATTTGACAGCAAAAACTCAATGTGCAGTTCAAAATTTCGAAAACAGGATGCACTGGTCCTATTCTACCTTTTAATGCTTTAATAACTCTTTTTGAATTGTTCTTTTGATATTTTATGGACCAAAAGGCTTTTGCTACATCCACTCTTGTTGAATCAAACAGAAAATCATTAAAAGTTTGGTCACAAAAATTGCTGCATGGCTCTCGGCAGCCATCAAGTGCTACCCAGAAAATTGACCAAATGCACAATACGGTTTATATGCTCACTCCAATGACTCAAACATGTTTCAATGGTGAATTAAGACTTGCAGAAACATATTTGATGAACTGAATCACTGTGCAACAAAATTTGACTACTGCAGTATCATTTTCAGCTCAAATTCACAACTCCAATGGTCAAAATGCAATTTGGCCTTAATTCTGAGTTAAAAACAGTTCAGATGAGTTGCAAATGGTATTTGAAAGTTGCTCAAAATAGCAGAAACACTTCTAAAGATGAATGGCAATGATCTACTACCACTCTTACTCAATTATGCAGAATTTTCATTCAAAGACATGTAGCAGATCCGGTTACTGCATTTAGGAATGAGTCAGACATTAACTCATTCAGTGACAAATACTTGGAATCAAATCATTTTCATGTTTCAAATGAGTCAGAAATTAACTCATTCAGTTGTTGTTCAATAAAACAGTGCACAAATGTACCATATGAACAGTGTAACTTGTTGCAACAGAGAAATTTTCTAGAAACAAAACAAAATCACTACAACAAGTGTAGATCTGATTTGGTTGGCCAAATTTAAACACCTGAGCTCATCTCTTGATTGTTCATTGCTCGTAATTGGTGTAGCCACATCCAAACACTCATTAAATCCGTAAAACTTGGTTGAAACCCAGATGCAACGACAGTAACAACAATCAAACTGATATGACTTCAAACAAAACTGGAATGATGCTTAAATCATGAAAATGACTCAAAATCAGTAAGGAAAACCGGATGAAAATGATCAAGACTCAAGCAAACAGAGCTAGCACCAAAGAAAACTCAAAATAGAACCTAAATCAACAGCAAATGACTGGAACAAAATGAAAACAGATTCAAGACATTGTAGAAGTGTGATGACAGTATGGAATGAAGAAAGAAGACACTTAGCTCACTGCAGGAACATGAATTATGCTCTGAATACCACTTGATACATCTAGGCATGATGTGGCTTGTAGATCCGTGAGTTCAGAGACTGAACGAAGCAGCACGGTAGAAGCACTCCAATGGAACAATACAATGCAGAAGCAAGGCTAGATCTGGAGACTCTCGGCAATGTGAAGTTGCTGGAGGTTTTGGATGGTAAGCAGCGGAAGTAGTGAAACTATGGTGAAGGAAGATTGAGGCTAGCTTAGAGAATGAAACACAACTCAGAAGGCTCCCATGTTATGGAAGAAAGTTGCAATGGAAGATAAGCTAGGAAGATGACTCTTGCAGAGGAACTTGCTATTCATTCCAGCAGAGTTTCAACAATATGATTCCAAAAGTGAAGATACAACTATGCCAAGAGGTTTTATAGATGAACCTCTCGGCCTCAACAAGGAAAATGTCTATGCCAGCTAATCAACATGTGCTAAAGGTGCTTGGCTTCTAGAAAGCCTTATGAAGCACGTGACAAATGAGCTATGTGGAGGAAAAACAATTTACTAATGTCGCCCCTTGTGAGGATAAGCACACCCCTCCTTATGTAGGAATGTCCACTTTACCCTTCTCCATGTTTTGGCAATTTTGTAACATCTTCTTGATCTCCAAGTTTCCATTCAAAGATAGCAAAGAGTACTTGACCTTTTGGAGAATATTCTTCTTGAAGCTTTTTGGCCATTCCTCTTGTGATAGGTCCTATGATGCTAGACCCTATTGTATCACAACCTAGTTATTTGTCTGGTTGTTTGTTTTTAAACCCTGTCTATAGTACATTATAGGTTGCATAAATATCTGAGTGGGGGAAGTCTCATAAAATAAAATTGAAGAAAAAAAAATAAAAAAAATCAGGTGCTACACACAGAAAGAAAATTTAAAAAGAAAAAAATTTTGGGAAGGAGAACTACCGCTCACCGCCGGGCGGTGGCGGCGAGACACCCAAACCGAGCCCTTTAAAGCTAGGCGGTTTTGGGTGTTCTGCACTTCATTCTTCTCTTTTGCATTTTGCCCAGCGGTATTCTTGGATTGTAGCACCCAATTGGCACCTTCAAAAAGTTTCCCAAAGAGTTTTCCCATAATTTCTTACCACGCACTCACAAAAACCTATTTTCTTGTTTAAAATTTGGGGGATTTTGGTGAAAGTTGTGCATTAGGAGGTTTTGCATCATCAATTGAAGGAATTCTTGCAAGCATTGCATATCTCCACTCAAGTAAGTTGTGCAATTTCATTTCTAGTTTCTAATTTTGGGATTTGATGAAAAACATGCTTAGGAACATGACAAATTAGGGTTTTCAATTTTGTTGCATGAATTGTTAATTAGAAACTATTTTGGCCTTTTAAGATGATGAAATCTGATCTGTATGGATAAACTTAGTGCTTGAGTGGAGATTAGGTTTTTAAAAACAAATTTTTGAAAAAAATCATGTCGCACCGCAGGGCGGTATTGTTGTAAATTTTTTAGAAATGCTTGATTTTGATGCTAGATACGGAGGGAAACCTATTTCACTCTCATTGTTGAACTGTGTTGGTCTATAAGTGTTTAATGATGTATTAACCACTAATGATGAATTCCTATGGTATGTTATGCATTATAATTTATGGAGGAATGGCATCATCAGCACGAAGGGGGAGAAACAGTGGTAGCAAGAGGAAGGAGCCTGAAAGGCCAAGAGGTTTTGATTCTCAGAGGTTCCTTTCTAGGCACCATGAGGACCACTTTGCAACTGTGCAGGAAAAGAGATTGTTGATGGAGAGAAAGGTTGCCTTCGTCACTGATTCAGCTCCTGAATTTGGAGAGGAAATTTTAAGGAGACTGGATGAGGCTGACAACTTACCCTACACCAGCCAGTGTGGAATTGGTGACGGAATTTTACATCAATGCTATCTCCAGAGGTAGAGTTGCAGCTGGAAGGTATAGAAGCTTTGTAAGGGGGCATGTTATTAAGTATGACCCTGACACCATAAACAGCTTTTTGGGCACGGAGTGGCTAGGGGAGCAGTGCCATTTTGCAGCTCGAGCTACCTTGCTTGATGATTTTGCTGAGATTGAAAGGATTTTGTGCCTCCCTGGAAGGCAGTTTCAGACAAATGCTAGTGGAGCACGGGTTAATATTATGAGGTTAGACTTGTCACCTTTGGCAAGATACTGGGTGGCCTTCACTCATGCCAACATCCAGTCGTGTTCCCATATCTCTGACATCACGATAAGCCGAAGCTGGCTTATCTACTGTATGTTGAGACAGATGGATGTGAATGTTGGACAGATTATTGTTGATGAAATACGAAACTGCGCCACCACTGTGAGTAGCAGGACACCACTGGGACATCCATCTCTTATTACTTTTCTCTGCCAACTGGGTGGGGTGGATACTGCAGTTCCCCCATATGAGAGCCCCAGAAGTGTTATTGATGCTTCTTACTTTCAGCAGTATTGCGCTGAGGAAGGAGAAGCAGGAGCAGCACCCAGGAGACGTCGTAGGAGAGCTGCAGCACAGCAGGAGCAAGTTCCTGATGCACCGACACAGCATGCACAGCCATTTCAGATGAGGGACATGTATATGTCCATGATAGGGGCTAGGATGAAGGCTCTTCACAGGGGGAAACTAGCAACTACTGAAATGATAATCGGGATGTATGATCAGCCACCAGTACATAGGTGGACTATGGATGAGTTTCATACAGCAGTGGCTTGGCCTCAGGAGTAGGGACAGAGCAGTGGTTTTGGTGCAGCTAGAGCACCAAACACAGATGACTAAGACTTTGAGGATGGTGATGATGAGAGTCAGGAGGACTCAGACAACAGCAGGAGATGATTGGGGGCATCTACTGATGGATGCCCATACTGTAGACAGGATTTTATTTTTCTTGTTTTCACTTTTGCATTTTAAATTTTTAGAATAGGTTGAATTTTATTTTCAGTGTGTTTGCTTGGCTTAAATACTCTTTCTGAAGATGTTTGATTGAATAATGTGCATGATGAACTTATTTGATGATGATCTGATGTGAATGATTATTGAGTTGTGTTTCATGTTGATATCCTGTGAAACAGATGTGTGATGCTAAGCAGGGTGTATGAATGACTGTGTGTGAGAAATCATGTTGTGTGAGGTATAGAGCTCCAGAGTTATTGTTGTATGTATTGTTCACAGTAAAGCATGAATGATATTGCCTTAATCTTGATGATTGATTGATTTTTATGTGAATGTCACATGATCAAGGCCATGTTTGAAAACCCTTCTCTAGCCAAAATTTCACCCAAAATGTTTTAAAGATTATACCCTTTTTGAACCTTAGCCTTAAATAGGATGAAAACCCTTGATTTGAAATTATTTATCTTGAGTTGGGTTGAGAATAATTGTATGGAATGAAAAGGTTCAAGTTTGGGGTTGCAGGGGGAAAATGGAAAGGCAAAAGAAAAGCATTGAGCCCAAGTGTTGAAAAGAAAAATACATGAGTGAAGAAAAAGAAAAGAAAAGAACAAAAGCATGAAGATGATCTCAATGCAAAAAGAAAACGGGAAGAAGTTGGGAATGAGTAAAATTGGTGACAAAAAGAGATTTTAAACTTGAACCTTTTCAATGATGAAATAGTTCTTTTAACTCAAGAATTTTGTGATCTAGAAAAACCAATTTTTCTTGATAGCCCAACCTCATTACAAGCCTTGGAAAAGTCCTTGTGATGACATTTGCATGTGATGATGTTGATTGTTTAAGATGAATGGCAATGTTATTTCAGGTGACTTGTGAACAATAAAGAGTGGAGTGCTACCCTAAACACTTGAGTGATTGAGTGAAACACTTGCTTGGTGAGAACTTCTAAATTTCATGATTGCATTTTTGTTTAGTGGATTGATCATTCATAATGTGTGACATCTGTTGAGGGAAGCATGAGCTAAATTAAGTAGAGAACATGCATGCATCTTGATTTGATTTCACTGATTATCTGAAATTGAGTGGGTCTTGTCATGTACTTTAGGAAGGTTGAAGCATTGGATGAAATCGTAGAAAGCCAAGCTCTATTTTGTGTTATTGTTTAATTTTGTTTTGCTTGAGGACAAGCAAAGTTCTAAGTTTGGGGTTGTGATAACGGTTGAAAAACCGTTATTTTCATATGCTATTTTGGACCAAATTACACCCTTTATTGCTTAGAATGAGCTTAGAATCAAGTAAAACTCAATAAATGAGTCAATCGAGAGTCAAAAGTTGTTATTAGCGATATTATGCTTGTTTTCATTGTTTTGCAGCAAATTTGTTAGAAGTGAAGATTGGGGATGAAGATGAAGGTCATAGAAAAAGGAAGAAAATTGAAGAAAAGAAGAGTCTAGGGACCGCCCGGCGGTAGACCCCTGGCGTCGGGCGATCCGACGGGAGGAAAAGACACCAGCAGAGGATGCCGGGCGGCAGACCCCTGATGCCGGGCGGTTTTGCGGCACAAGGGAAACCGCCAGGCGGTAGACCCCTACCGCCGGGCGATGGCGCGATTTAAGGTACACCGCCGAGCAGAAAAGTGCGACGCCGGGGGGTGGTCAGATGGGCTTGGGCCTATTTTTCTGTTGCGCTCCTTAGTTATAAATAACCCTGTTACGAATTCCAATTTATTCTTTTGACAGAAGAGGGCGGCCAGACCTACTTTTCACTCTTTGGAGAGGATCTCTTGGATGCTTAGGCTCCTTTTCATCTTTTCTAGGGTTTGTTTTCCATTTCTTCCATTATTTTCATCTTGGTTCACCATGACAATGGTGAACTAAAACCCTATTGTTGTTGGGGGAACAATGTAATCTTTTGATACTCTCTTTTATTGAAACTCTTGTTTAATTATATGATTTTCATATGCGTTTATTATCCATTGTTGGGTTCTCATCTGTGCTTAAAGCTTTTATCGTTTAACTCATTCGGTAATTGATATTTGCCTTTATTGATATGGGGACATACAGTAATGACATGAACTGGTGAGAAATTCCTTGGTTAAGCAATACCACCTAGGGATAGGGGGGTAGGACTACCAATTGTTTTTGCTTCTGTTTGTAATGCGTTGCTAGTTACTAGGGGAGGCTAGGGATAGCAAGCTGGTAATTAGTAATAGGCCCTTTTCGCCGAGGGATCGAGTTAAGGAGACGCCAAGAAAGTTTGCATGCAATTAGATAATAAAGCAATTTAAACAAGAGGAGTAAATAAGAGAGATAGGATTAGATGAATTTGAAAACCCCCAACAACTCCATTCATTCATACTCTTTTCGTCAATTAAATCAACACATTGCATGTTTATTTTCTGTCTTTGCATTCACCATTATAGTGCATTTGCATCCAAGGTTGGAAGGACACTGGATGTAGGCATTGTTGGTCGAACCAGTATAAAAACCAGTGTTTGGTTTTCTCTATCCCTGCACTCTTTATTTCAATAGACTTTATATTTAGAGCAGTCAACTACGTTTTTCTGCTGCATTGGAATTTTCATTACTTGCATTTCAAGGAAAGATCAAAAGCTTTTTGAATTTTCATACCAAGATTGCGAAAAGATTTTGTTTTTGAACTAACACCAATTCACCCCCCCCCCCCTCTTGGTGTAAATTGAAGTCAACCTGTTTCCTAATAATTGGTATCAGAGCTGGTTTTCATAAGATATTTGAAAATTCAGTCGACTTTGTTTGTATTCTATTCGATTGTAAAACATGGGGATGGCTTCCTTTTCGCATTCAAGAAAAGCTTATGATTTTGAAATTGATATTGCATCTGCTTTCTGTAATTTGAAGTCAAAATTTTTAACTGATGGATTCTTTGAGAACTTTAAAGAAGGTAGCTTGGAATGCAAGAAAACCCCGTGAGGAAGAATTCTGCTAACAGATACAAAAATCGATCTTGTTGAACAACAAGTTTACAAAGTTCTTGAAATTGACGAATAGTCAAGATCATTTTGTTGATGCCAAGAAAGTCAAGAATAAAGGAGAGCTGATCATGATGGCAAAATCAAGAATAATCAAGCCTGAAATGGAACAACAGTCTAAAAGTCCCACTTGGTACCTTGATAGCGGTTGTTCGAGACACATGACTGGAGACCCTACAAAATTCACAGATATGTCATACAAGGTTGTTGGTCATGTCACATATGGTGATAACAACAAGGGAAGAATCATTGGTATAGGTAAAATTAAAACTCCCTCTTCTTATGAAGTTAAAAATGTTTTTCTTGTTGAAGGGTTAAAGCACAATCTACTCAGCATCAGTCAGCTATGCGACAAAGGATTGAAGATACTTTTAAACCTAAATACTGTCTGATCAGCAATGGGGCAACAAATGAATTACTACTTTTGGGAAAAAGGGTAAACAACATCTACTTAATCGACTTCACAAAGATTAGCAAACATTAGCATGAGTTAACTGAACAAGCTCGTCTCAAAAAATCTCGTGAATGGTCTGCCCAAAATTCGATTCAAGACTGATAGATTATGTGATGCATGCCAAAGAAGAAAGCTAACCAAGTAGTCATTCAAGAGCAAGATTGAAATGTCAACCAAGAAGCCTCTGCAACTACTCCACATGGATCTATTTGAACCATCCAGAACCAAGAGTCATGGAGGTAATTTATACGGACTAGTTATAGTAGATGATTATTCAAGATATACTTGGACTTATTTCATTACAGCCAAGAATGAGGCACTTAAGGTTTTCAAGAGATTTGTTGCCGCCATCCAGAATGAAATGGATCTGAAAATCAAGGCTATCCGAAGTGATCATGGAGGAGAATTTCAGAATAAGGACTTTGACGACTACTTAACTAAAATGGGAATCACACACAACTTCTCTACACTCGGAACACCTCAGCAGAATGGGGTTGTGGAAAGAAAAAATAGAGCAGTTGAAGAATTGGCAAGGTCAATGCTGAATGATTGGGACATGCTGAAATACTTATGGGCAGATGCAGTAAGCACAACATGTTATGTATTGAACAGAACAATCATAAGGTCTATACTGAAGCTAACCCCATATGAACTGCTCAGAGCAAAAAAGCCTAATATTTCACATTTGAGAATCTTTGCAAGCAAGTGCTTTGTATTAAATAATGGTAAAGAAAATCTGGGAAAGTTTGACTCAAAGGCTGATGAAACAGTCTTCATAGGATATTCCATGAACAGTAAGGCATACCGTGTATACAACAAGAGAACTATGAATGTGGAAGAGTCTATTCATGTTGCATTTGATGAGTTCATCATGGATCCAAGCCACTCCAAGCAAGTCAGGAACTGTGTTGAAGAAGACAAAAACATAACTGAAGAAGAAGGTCCTGAAGAATCTATTGAGAAAGAAGATGAAACAGAGTAAGTCGAATCTCCCAAAGCTTAGTCGATTAAATCATCGAAAGTGCCAAGAAATGTCTCAACAGAACGTGATATGTCAAGAGGAGTGTCTACAAGAAGACAACTAAATCAGTACTGCATGAACGTTGCCTTTGTGTCCAAGATTGAGCCCAAGAAAATTGAAGAGGCATTGAGTGATGAAAATTGGATGGTAGCCATGCAAGAGGAGCTGAATCAGTTCACAAGAAATAATGTATGGGAATTAGTACCTAGAAAACCTGAGCTACAAGTTATCGGTACAAAGTGGGTTTGCCGAAATAAAATGGATGGTTCAGGTGAAATTATAAAGAACAAAGCGAGATTAGTAGCAAAAGGCTACTATCAAGAAGAATGAATCGACTATGATGAAACATATGCACCTGTAGCCAGATTAGAAGCAATCAGAATACTTTTGGTCATTGCATCTATGAAATTCAAATTATATCAAATGGATGTTAAGAATGCCTTTCTAAATGGTTACATCAAGGAAGAGGTATATGTTAAACAACTACCTGGATTTGAAGATTTTGAATACCCTGATCATGTTTACAAACTCAAAAGGTCCTGTACGGATTAAAGCAAACACCAAGGTCATGGTATGAAAGGCTAAGTGAATTTTTTGTAAGGAAAGGATACTCAAGAGGAAAAGTTGATTCCACTCTTTTCATAAAAACCTCAAATAATGATAAATTGTATGTACAGATTTATGTTGATAACATTATTTTTGGTTCAACTAACCATATGTTGTGCAAAGAGTTTTCAAAAGTAATGCAGGAAGAATTTGAAATGTCTATGATGGGAGAATTGACATACTTCCTTGGATTAAAGTAAAGCAAACTACAGATGGCATATTCATTCATTAATCCAAATACTGCAATGATCTACTGAAAAGATTCAAGATGTTGGACTGCAAAGATGTTGCTACTCCAATGGCAACTAATTGTTACTTGGATCTGGATGAAGCAGGCAAAAGTGTCGATCAAAGAATGTACCGAGGTATGATTGGATCACTACTTTATCTTACTGCTAGTAGGCCTGACATCATGCATAGTGTTTATCTATGTGCTAGATTTCAATCTGCTCCTAAAGAATCACATCTCACTACTGTTAAAAGAATTTTAAAATACCTCAAGGGTACAAAAAATCTGGGACTGTGGTATCCAAATGGTTCAAATCTTTTCTAAATGGATACAATGATTCTGATTTTGGAGGTTGCAAACTAGATAGAAAAAGCACTAGTGGCACATGTCACATACTAGGATCGTCATTGATCTCTTGGCATTCAAAGAAACAAGCATGTGTGGCTTTATCTACCACAGAAGCTGAGTACATAGTTGTTGGAAGCTGCTATGCACAATCTCTTTGGATAAAGAGTCAATTAGAGGACTATGGCATTAAGATAGAAAACATTCCTTTGAAATGTGATAGCACTAGCACTATAAATTTAACCAAGAATCTGATCTTACACTCGAAAACTAAGCATATTGAAATAAGACATCATTTTATTAGAGATCATATAAATAAGGGTGAAATCAAAATAGAGTATGTTGATACATTACTTCAATGGGCTGACATTTTTACAAAACCATTGAACAAAGAAAGATTTTTTACAATTCGAAATGAACTTGGAATTCTTAATGATAGTAACATAAAACGATTGATTCGACTGTGTTATGAATGAAGTCAACAGTGTTATAACTGTCATGCATCTTTATACATTGACTTTTGTTATGATTTGTTTTTATTCTTGCATAACCATTGTACTTGATCTGGAGAAGGTTTTTGAAAGGTTTTGCAAGAAGAACATTGCTTCGGACATATACTTTTGAAATTCAACATTTTGGAAAGCAATGCATTCGACTGATGAGTTAAAGCATCCGACTACGTCCAAACTGGGTTAAAAATTCCAATTTTGGAATTATCTCCTATCCCTACTGACTGCTTTAATCATTAGCATTATGATATTATCTTTGTTCTTTACTTGTTTTTATATCTAAGTTGAGATAATATGGTGAGATTGTTGATATTTGTGTCATTGCATATATATACGTTTGAATTGAGTAACAATGATACAAATCTGTGCTTAAACTAGTATTTGATTTGTGATATTCTGCGTTGTGCATAATTGATTGGTGCTTAAACTGTTTTTGAAATTCATGCATAATGACAGGGGGAGTATTACTTCTTTACACAATGATTCATCACACACCTTCATTTCAGGGGGAGTTTACATATGTTGTTTTTGTGATGAACTTGTGATTTTGAGAGCATCCTTACTATTTTGAAACTACATATTTGTTTGATGCTTCTCTGTTTTTCAAACCTGCATAAATATCTAAGCATTCCTTTATTGTTAATGCACAAAGGGGGAGAGTTTTCATGAGTGTATGAAAGCAAGTCTATATGGGGAGAATTGCTACATCATACTTTATCTGCTTCATGATATTTTTGTTGTGTATGCAGAGTAAATGAACTGTTTGAATTGATTATGTTATCTGTTTTTACTCTATTAAATTGTGGATCTCTACAAACATGGTTTAGTTATTAATCATGGTTGTGCATCATCAAAAAAGAGGGAGATTGTTGACAACACAAAACTCTATATCAAACTGGTTTTTGATGATGACAACACATTGCTTAATAACAGTACATAAGTTCCAGTATTACATGTTCAGCTGATATGCTATACTGTTTTGAACAATGATTTTGTTGAACATATTTTGTTGTTTTATATGTATGTTCCCTTGATTGATTATGTGATTATATGTTTGGAACATGCTTGTATTGAAATTTGTAATAAAATGATTTTGATTATCTTCTGCACATTTCTAAAGAAAAGCTCACAAGCACTTTTATGAACTTATATTTACTGATATAAAGATTTGGTTCAGTCGAATACACTGGTATTAGATTCGACTAAGCTAAAATCATAGTACAGATTTTGTTAACATGTGCTTGATGAGATTTTGAGTTGAAAAGAATTTCAAAGTATTTTTCAAGTGTCAGTCGACATGGTGGAACACCTATTCGACTGTGTTGTTGTTATTTTTGGAATTATGTTATACCTACTTGCTCCAACGACTAGTTTTTCAAAAGTTAGTTAAGATTGACTGACTAAGTCAACTGTCATGAATGTGCATTGAATTGGTTGACTGAGGAGCCTCTATGTTGACTGTCAGTTATAACTGTTTTAATACAGTCGACTAGATTAGTAGGGTATTCGACTGAGAATGACAGGAAACCTATAAATAGAATAGAGCACGATCTGTTCTGTAACAAAAACAAGAAGAATTGTTCTAACATTTTCATTGTCCTGTTTGAGAGTTATTTCTCAGTTTTGGAAGCTCCAAGAATTGAGGAGCCAATTGCGCTTACTGTTTGATCAACATCTACACAGAGAAGGTGCTTCTGTTTTGATCTTGAAGGCTTGGCAACCTAGGAAGTGTGTTGTGATAGGCTTGGCAACCTGTGAAGCGTGCTGTGATAGGCTTGGCATCCTGTGAAGAGTGTTGGTGACACGTTGAGGATTGTTCAACGTGAGTGCAGATTGCAGAAGAAGGGATTCTTGCTGCAATTCTGGTTTTGTGTGCAGCTATATTTGGTTTTGGGTTAGAGAGGAGATTTATATTTTTGCGTGGTGCTTCTATAAATTCCTTGTTGTAAAAACCGCAACCATTATAGTGCATTTGCTTCCAAGGTTGGAAAGACACTGCATGTAGGCATTGTTGGCCGAACAAGTATAAAAACCAGTGTTTAATTTTCTCTATCCCTGCACTCTTTATTTCAGTAGACTTTATATTTAGAGCAGTCAACTACGTTGTTCCGCTACATTGAAATTTTCATTACTTGCATTTCAAGGAAAGATCTTAAGCTTTGAATTTTCATACCAAGATTGCGAAAATATTTTGATTTTGAACTAACACCAATTCACCCTCCCTCTTGGTGTAAATTGAAGCCAACCTGTTTCCTAACAAACACCGCCCGGCGGTAGGCACAACACCTAATCCACCCCTCAGCGCTGCCGCTTGAGCGTTTTCTTTAAATTCCTCTGACAAGTCCATCACCCGGCGGTGGGTTGTACCGCCCGGTGGTGGTTGCGATTCCATCTTCACCCCTTGGCGGTGCCCTTTAAGCGCGTGACAGTGTAATCATAGAAGGTCTCACCGCCCAACGGTGGGTGCGGTTCAACTTTGCTTCATTCTTCCACCTTCTTCTAGATCCAACACTTCTCTTCGTTCAATTCATTCATCAAACTCCTGATAAATCCTATTAAAAGAAGGGAAACCAAGCATAAAACCCAAAAAACCCACTTTGACTCTCTTTCTTTCTAACTTAAGCATATTACATGATTTCAAGCTAATTCTAAGTCATAAAGGTTGTGTTTTGATGTGAATTTTAAGTATGAAAATAACGGTTTTTAGACCGTTATCAATCTACCAAGACCATACAACACCAACATCTTCATCTCTTCATCTCTATTTTCTTTCGCTATTATCATTGTTCATATGGAGTCCACCCTTTGAAGAAGTTTCATCAACTCACTTGGAAGATCATTTTATGTTGAAGGAGCATCCTCAAAGCAATCTCCATCATAGACTGTCTAGCAACTCATATTTGAAGTTTAACATGGAACACTTAATAAAATATCGTTTAGTGAGTAAAGTGTCTAAGAGAAATGAATACTAGAACACCTTTTATAAATGTAAGGTAAACAATGACTTGTTTGTTAAAAAGGTTAAATAGTATCTAACAAAAAAACGCATCTAGAACAAGTAGTAGTAAACTTTAAATATTTTATTAAATGAAATACTACATTAAAATCACGAACTCATGCTAAAAGCTTGTACTACAAATCATGCCTAAAGGCTCTTTAAATGTAAGAACATTAAATGCACGAACATACTATATTTTTTTGTCTGCTTTGCTTTTGTTCTCTTTATTTGTGCAGATAATGACAATACTAAACTTTATTAAAAAGCGTTGCACATGGATCAAAGTGGGCTACAGGGGTTGGGCGAGCCAACTCGTTGAGCTAGAGAGGCTCTCTGGTGTTGAGACTGGGCGAGTATACCTACTCGTTGGGCAAGTAGGCTTTGTGCTTTTAGTTGTTTTGTTCTCTTTCCTCTACTATGTTTGGATATAATTGGTGTCATGTTTTATTGTATATTCAATGGTATGGTTTGAACATATGAGGGTTACAAGCATGGTTTATCAAGAGTTTTTAAGGTGAAATTCTTTAGGATGTTTAAAGTAGTGTATGTGTTATTGTAGAAGCTCTTGCTTGGGGTTTATCTTGACACTATAGTGGTCATCCATTCTCAAGTAGATAGGAGTGAGGCATGTGGTGAAAGTACCAGGAAGTCCTAGTCTAGAGGTTTTACCAAACCTTAGGCATAGCTTAACAGACTAACCTTGTGTGGTAGCTTGGAGTGAGCTAGTTGTTTCACTACTACAAGTGCATAAACCACCATAACTCTACAATAACACATGTATCCATAAGGTTTGAGTCTCTAGATATAATTTGATTGAGGTATGATGCTATTTCTAGATAAATAATTTGTGATATGTTTAGTTGTGTAAATTATATGTTTAATTCTTTGAAATTAGCTTACTCTTGTTGTGTTTTCTTGTTTGCTTTGTGTTTTGGTTTTGGTCATCTGATTGATAAAAGCAGGAGATGAGGTGTCCTTAGAGCAGACCCTAAATGATGATGGCTCTGATGCATTGACGTTTTTAGTGATAGCTATTTTCCTTTTTTAAGTTTTTTTTTTTAGTTTAATAGTTTTGAAGAACTATTTGTAAATCATTTTGGTCTAGTAATATTGTAAATGAAGTTTGATTTATAGTTACATATGGATCACTCTACAAAAGTTTTATGTTTGCTTTTCTTATCAACTATTTTATCATATTGGATTTGTGATACTTTCTAAATAGTATTTTAACGGATGTTACTATTAAAAACTTTCAATTTTTTCTTAAACGTAAATTCTTCTTTCTATACTTTTAAAAAATTAAATATAAGAACAAACTTGAAGAAATTCTTATAAAATTAAATAAAAAATAAGAATATCTAAATAATTATGAAATTCAAAATCATAATATATATATATATATATATATATATATATATATATATATATATATATATATATATATATAACATTTATCAATGAAATTGTATAACAATAATTATAAACCATATCAATTATTATATGCAAAGAGAGTTAAAATATCATTTTCTTTATTAATGACGTGCACTTCTCTGAAAATAATCTGATTGTGTTAAGAAGTCAATTATGATTTTTAATTTTTATTTATTTATCATCTTTTTATATATTTTGTTTGAGTTTAAGTTTGGTTTGATAACCAAAGTATACATTTAGTTAATTATGTACACATCAATAAAGAACTTTCTCAACAACGTGTGTCTATTGTACAAGCAAGTCAAATTTCTTTCTGCAAAAGGAACAATTCTTCTAAAAATTCACAATTATCCAATTAAAAGTTGAAACATAACTTTATTAGCTAAAGAATAGTAACACTAACATTTGATGTCTCAGTAGTTAAAATGAAAGAAAATCATCAAGAATAACTATTAAGTACTTAACCTATTAAATAAATTTCTTTTAGTAGATTATGTTAAATAACAACAAAATTTTGTTTTTTAAAAAAGTATTTTTAAAATAATAGTTACTAAATAATAGAAGTTTTAATATTAATTATAATTAAAAAACATCACGATACTCAATACTATAATAATAACTTTTGTTATTATTAATTTTTTCTATTGTTTTCCAAAACGTAGATAAAATACAAAATCAATAAAAGAATTATAAATTTGTAATGTTTATCCACAATTGTGTCACTATAACTAACTTTATTAAAGTCTGTAAGTTACAGTGGATCCTGTAAATCATAATCATGGAAAAGACTATAGAGTCTATGTACTATCTCAATGATATGGATGACTAAAAGATATCATACTTTTTTCTTTAAATTGACAATAAAACTTTTTTCTGCATATTATATATTCATAACAAAAATAGATAAATAATATTTTTCTTAAAAGACTTTATAACTATTTTAAATTTTATTCATTTTGTTTAGAACAATTGTATATTAACAATATCCTAACACAGATGACTTAATAAAGAAGTGGATGAAAACATTCACCAAAACCTCGTACTTATTATTTACTATAAAAAATTTATTATTTCTTATGTTTCTTTTTAAGTGCTTTATTAATGTTCTTTTAAAAAATTAATGAATTTTGTTAATTTTATAAAATAATATAATTTTTATTTTACTTATCTCTACATCTTAGTATATGGGAAAATTAATTAAAAATTGAGTTAAAAGTAAAATATTAATTATAAAAAAGTAATTAATATCATCTTAAATTTTAAAAATAACAATAAAATATTTTTTTTTAAAACACTACAGTTAAAAGGGAACAAAGCAAAATAATGAAGTTCCTAATTTATTAGAAAATAAACAGTAATATCAATAATGTACTTAAGTAAAAGTTCTAAATATTTAATATAATATTTTGAATGAATAAATCGTGGCTTAATCCAAATTTTTTTTTAAAAAAAAAATATTTAATATAATTTTAAATATTGTAATTTATGTTTAATTTAATTTTTTTTAAAAGTCATTTAAATAGTTAACAGTAAAATGTTTATATATATAATTAGTGAATCACGTGTCATTTATTGATTGTAATCTTTAAGATATATTGAGATCGATTTTTTAGTTTTGAAAATAATTTTGTGAAATTTAATTAGAGATTGGGGTTGTGAGACTAGGTTGGGATTTTTAACTTTTGTTGGTTTGAAGTAACATTATCTCTTGTGGAAGAAATATTATCAATGATTACTTTGTTTAACATTTAAAATTTATTCTTTCAGAGGAACACGTGATTCTATATTCAGATTCAATCATTATTGTGTTTTGTCATCCAATCTCCAGTGTTAGACAATAGAGCTATTCCTTATCAAAGATTTTGCACGAAAATGTACGAAATGTTAATTCATAATTATATCTAATATGAGAGCCTTTTTAAATAGTGTCCAACTTTTGATTATATAAAACACTTTATTATGATACAAACAAATGCATTCCAACTTCTGATAAAGAGAAAGTTAACTTAAGAATGAAGAAATAATTATTACTGAAACGACTTCAAAAATATTACTGTTTAATTATTTATTATTATTAATAATTAATTAAACTATTTTCATTGTCATGTTATTCGTCTTTGTCGTTTCAAATTGTTGCTAAATCCAATGTGCATAAATGCATTTCAAGATCACTAATGAAATGGATAAAGTATTCTAATATGATTTTAGAGAAAAATAATTCATAAATACATTCTTAAAATAATTATTTTTTCAAATTTTAAGATAAGTATCTCCAATAAACATGAACAGTGAGGGTATAGGGGAACTCTTGTCGGAGGGATTGTAGTTTGAATTCTCGTACCTCTTTGTCAATTTTTTGAAAAAATTACACAAATAAATATATTATCATATTATTTATTAAAATAAATTTGTTTAGTATATTTATGATATGCCTATTATAATAGAATTAAAATATTTGAAATTTAAAACTGCACGTTCAAGTTAAGTTAGGAGGCGCGTACTGAAATAACTTTTGCTTATAATTGAATGTTGAGTGAATTGTTTATCATAATAATTGAGTAATCCAATTGAATGTGAGTAGAACATATTTGATTTTTGGCTTGGAACTTATATTTATAAGTCGTCTTCTGAATCTAATCTGGTAGAGATCCAATAAAATAAAAACAGACTTACTTTTAGATTTGGTCAATTGTTCATAAACAGTTTATCATTATCTTTAATAAAATATTTTTTATTATTTTATCATCCGATGGACCATTGGTCCAATAATAACTTAAACGTTAGTCCAATTATGATCCAATATCATTTTACCTTGATAAACTTAATTGGTGTAGCGTGAACAGTCCTAGACGGTAACTATTTGGTCCATACTATATACGATATAGAAATTAACATTAAATTTATTTGAGTTATAATAAAATTAGTTATTTTAAATTTTCTTTATGATTAATATATATAATACATAAAGTTTGAAAATATTAAGAATTAATTATTAATTTAAATTTATGAGAATATAAAATATATTTTAATAACTACAATTATTCATAACACTGCAATATTATGCGTACATTATTAAACTATTAAGTTGATAATTATTAACAGGAAAAATGTGATAATGAACCCTTATTATTGATTTAATTTTTAAAAAATAAAAGTAATATATTTTAAATATTCAAATAGCTATGTTATAAAAATGAAATTTATTTCTATGATTGGGATTAATTTATTATTATTAGTCAGAATACATGTGTTACGTGAATATGCGTTCAATTTTATTTATGATAAATATATATATATATAAATATATATATATATATATATATATATATATTTCAATTTAATTATAGATATATTTTATTTATTTATTTTAGATAAATTTTATTTATTTAATTTAGAAAATAATTAAATTTAAAAGAAACATATAAATTGTAAGGACCTTGTAATTTAAATATTTATAATTATTTATATTAAAAAGGTCTAGGGTGAAAGCAGAATTAAAATAAAAGGGATGGGTTGTTTCAATAAATAGAAACAATTCTAACACTACTGGGTTCTTTGTATTCAGAAAGTAAAGTTTATTTTCTAAAAAAAAAAAACCTTCTCTCTCTAGACATCTTGTTCTCCCCTCTCTCTATCTTCTCTCTACTTTTTCTCAAATTTCAACTGTAGCATTGTTGTTCAAGTGGTGTTCTAGCATTCCTGGCACAAAGGGCTTCACATCAAACCGATTAGTTTCGCATTCTTCGCCGAGTAAGTCGTGCTACCCTTTTTCTTTGTTGTTCTTGGATCTAGGACATGTTGTCATACTGATTTCATGCAGCTAGTAGTTCCTTTCTTCACTTCCTCGCTCAAACGTGGTTTTAAGAGTTGTTCATCATCACCAAAAGGTGATCTGTAGGTCCTGTTAAGCACAACTTTGTGTGGTGCACTGTTAGGGCATCTTGGTGAACTGTGCAATTCATATTCCAGGTAAGGGAAGCTAGGATGTTGTCTCTGTTTTGTGAAGTTATAGACACTTGAGAGAAACACTAATAGTGTGCATCTGTGAGGCTCTGTTGCTTTTGATTCATCTCTTGAACTGATTGATCATTTTGTCATGCTTTGAACTGCTTGGATGATTTCATGAGTATCTGTTTTCCTTGATTCTATGTTGGATATTGTCCACTTCCTTTCACTGTCCAGATTTCTTGAAAACTGTGTAATTCTTTTTTTTTGTCCTTGTGAGTCTTAGTTTTCTGTGTGTTGAGTCTGTCACCTCCTTGATGTCCTCTGAGTTGTTCCTTGATTTGCGTCTTGATTTTGCCCAGGAGTGCAAAAGACTAAGTGCGGTCTATTTTGATGAGTTGATATTTTCTTGACTGTATTTAGTTTACTGCACTTAAATAAATCTGGGAATTGTGTTTAATTGTCAGTTATTTTCCCATTTTTCCTAATTCTGCTTAATTTGATCAGAAATTCGTATTTTCGCTAATTTGAATTTTCTGAGCTGATTAATTGCATTTTTAATTGCAGGGAAATTATGGAGATATCTTTTGGAGCATTAGGAGGAGACGTGGTCATTAAAGAATCTACAATTAGTCATTTCAATTTTAATTAAAGTGTAAGTTAGTTGTTTAGGAACTTTAATTAGGATTTTGTGCATTGGGCCCTTTTAGTGGCAAATATTGTAGAAGTCCAATGTTGTGGGACACTTGGCACAAACCCTAGGTTTCTTTTTGAAGGTGGACCCCACCATTTTAGGGTAATTCTCGGTATTTGGTGTGAGAAGGCCGACCCTTGCACTCTAGCACACTTTACACTTCATTTTGCTTAGGTTTTGAATGAACACTCTCATGGAGAGCTTGGGTGTGCCACGACTTTGGACCATTGAATGAACAAGGATGCATTTTTCTTCTTCTCTTGCTTGAATCTTGTTTATCTTTGCTTGGTGGAAGTGAGAACCGTCACTCATTTCCTTTCATTTCTTCTTGAAAATTGAGAGCATGAGATTGAAAGGTTGTTCTTGGATTTTCATGGTGGTTCCTTGGTTTGAATGAAGGCTTATTTTCCGTTTTACTTCTCCTTTGCTGCAGTATTTTAGGTTTCCTTTTAGTTTTCTTGGTTGGATGACGAAAATGAAGTTCTTGTTGAGTTTTGTAGTGAAGAAAGCTTGAGTTGGTGTATGGGTGGTTGAGGTTTGAACCAATTTCTTCTTGTACTTTTGTTTTGATGGTTGGAAGCAAATATTGAGCTGGAACATTGTGTTGTATTTCCATGACTGGACGGTCTGCACTTGGAAGTTAGGGATTTGATTTTGTTTTCATCAAAAATTTAAAGGAAATAGAGTGTGAAGTTGAAGAAGTTAGACTTTGGGTTTATTGCTCTTGAATTATTTTGCAATTGAAACTTTGGGATTCTTTGGTGTATTCTCGGTGGTGAGAAGTGGAGAAAGCATTTGAATGTTTGTGTTGGTGGAGAAAACCGAGAATGAGGTTGGAAGGGAGAGAGAATGGTGCATTTAATTTTTTACCTTATTTGGCAAGCACATGAGAGGCTCATTTTCATAGAAAGAATGTTTCCATTTTGGTCTTTGTCTTTAGCTAGAAATTCTGCCGAGAATGAGAAGGTTTTGTGTGGTCTATTTCCTTTGACTTTGCTTACATGGCACCTTGGTTGAAGCACTCAAAGTATCTTTCATTTCGCTTTTGGTTTGAAGCACTTTTTGCAACATTCACTTGGTAGCTCACGGCATTTTGTGTCTTGGTGTGTGGTGTCCGAATTTTTCTGCATGGAAAGAGAGAAGGCACGGTTTCATAGGATGTGGAAAGCAAAGTTTGTCTTGAAGATTGAAGCACATGGCACACAAGGAAGCAACATATTAAATTGTTTATTGAATGAAGAAAGTGAATGGTAGTTGGTGTGCATGGGGAACTCACGGCCATGAAGGTTTTTGGCCATTCTAGAAATTGAATTTCTTTATTTGGTCCATGTATTGACACGTGATATTGCTAGTAGGAAGTCATGTTGTTTATTTCTTTTGTTTTCAATTAGTTTAATTAGTAGGTTGAGTTGTTTTTATGTCTTTGATTTAGTTTTGCATTTAAATTTACTTAACTGTGTTAGATAGTTGTTTGTAACAGTGTTGGTATTTAGAATTTTAATTTGTTTAAATGTGTTCTAATGTGTTTGGTCGTGTCACTTTAATTGTCATGATAGCTTAAATTAGTTTGGTTGGTCATTAACGATATTGCATTGTTTCCTTGAGATACCTGGACTGTGATTGTGTTTTACACTCTGACTTGGTTAATGTGAAAACTATTTTTGCACTTGCAATTGGGTATACGCTTAGTTGCCCAATGGGTGTTTAGTCTTCGCTTAGTTGATGAAACTGCATGGTGCAAATTGGATTACATGTTAACATTATGCTCATTTAGTTCACTTTTATGAAAACATAATTAGCCTTCGCTTAGTTGGTTAACTGTGTTGGATTAGAGGTTAGAGTAACTCCTTTATTCTGTTAATCTGTGATTGGAAGCATAGTAATTACGTTAATGACCAACCATTTTCAGTCTGTCATGGAAATCGTTTTTAGATCTGTGTGTGCATTTCTGTTTGCGTCAGTGTTTCGATTTAGTTCATCCGCATTCACCACAAACCTTTCACAAACCCCCCTCACTTCGTGTCTGACCTAATTCTCGAACCACATTTGGTCCTTGAGAGACAACCTAGGAGTCACTTCCTAGTTATACTGCATTTCTAAATTGCACATAAAATTTTGCATCGGGTGCGACAACCTATCAATGTGGAATTTTTATGTTAAAGTGATATTTTGTGATTTCTAAACAATATTTATGGTTATCTTTAGCTTCCTGTTAACAAACTGGCAAGTGTACCAGATCGTATCCCAAGAGACTCACGACACTAAACTGTTGTGCTTTTGTTTAACCAATCAAGACTATAAAAATAATATTTTGGGATTTTTAAATATAAAGTGCAGAAAAATAAACATGAATGCAATTTGATCAATTGAGGTTAAACACAAAAGTGGATGGATGATGTTGATAATATGAGATGGATTTGTTGCTAGGATTCAGATTTCATCCAATCACTCTCATAAATCTACTATTCTTATTTGATTCGCTTTATTATCATATTGTCATGCAAACTTTCTTGGCCTCCCCTTAACCCAATCCCTCGGCAAAAAGGGACTATTACTAATTACCGGCTTGCTATCCCTAGCCTCCCCTAGTAACTAGCAACGCATTACAAACAAAAGCAAAAACAACTGGTCGTCCTACCCCCCTATCCCTAGGTGGTATTGCTTAACCAAGGAATTACTCACTAGTTCATGACATTACTGTACGTCCCCGTATCAATAAAGGCAAACAACAGTTATCAAATGAGTTAAACGATAAAAGCTTTTAGCACAGATGAGAACCCAACAATTGATAATCAAGGCATATGACAAGCATATAAATAAATAAGAATTTCGAATATATGAGAGTTTAGAGGTTACATCTTTCCCAGCAACAAATAAGATTAATTCTCCATTGTCATGGAGAAACTAGGTGAATAATGGAATGAAAGAGATACAAACCCTAAAAAGGAGAAAATGAGAGTTGTCACCATCCCCAAATCTACCCTAGAGGGGGTGAGAGTGTGTTTTTGTGCCTAAGCCCTCAAAAGATACAAACCCTAAGACGTTCTGGCCTTTAAATAGGGCATAAAAGTAACATAAAACAAGCCCAAGCCCAAACAGATCATAAAAATTACAGAAAACAGGTCCAAGCCCAGTAGACAACCGCCTAACGTCGCACTTATGCCACCCGGCGGTTTCCCCTATTTCACGCCACCGCCCGGCGGCAGGGGTCTACCGCCCGGCGGTTTCCCCTATCTCGCGCCACCGCCCGGCGACAGGGGTCTACCGCCCGGCGTTGGATTTTGGCTCTAGGCTCTTCCTAAACTCTTCTTTTCTTCATGTTTCTTCCTTGTGCTTGAGTCTAAGACCTTCATCTTCAATCCCATTCTTCACTTTTATCAAAATTGCTGCAAAACAATGCAAAACAAGCATAATATCGCTAAAAACAGCTCTTCACTCTCAACTGACTCATTTATTGTGTTTTTCTTGATTTCAAGCTCATTCTAAGCCTTAAAGGGTGTAATTTGGTCTAAAATGACATATGAAAATAACTGTTTTTCAACCGTTATCACTTCCGCATATTTAATCGAATAAGATTGTTATCTTTCATAAATGTTTTATAGAAGGGTTTTGGAAAATATTGCATTGTGACATCTCGAAAAAATTGTGATGTTACATTTGGTATCAGAGCCTGGTTTTCGAAAATCTTTTAGGACCTTGGGGAGTGAGCTCGTTTAGTTTTTGCTGTGTATCTCTGTATATTGTTGTTTATTATTTAGAATACATTGAGTTTGTTGTGGTGTTCTTTTGATCTGTTAAAAAATTGTTATTATTATTGTATTATGAAAATTAATTTAATTTTTGGGAAAGCATTTAAAGTTTTACATGGTGTATGCTTTCTTATGAGTTCAATTTTCGGGGACGAAAATTCTTTTGTGAAGGGGTAAATGTAAGATCCGGGAAAATAGGGGTTTTAAAAGTAAAATGGTTTTGATACTTTGGGTTTTTGTTTGGAGATTAGTGTTCTTGAGTTTATATTTTTTTTTGTTAGAACATAATTCTAATGTTATTTCTTTATTTTTGTATTTTTGCCCAGGGTCAAAAGGGTCTTTTATCTTTATTTAATTGGTGTATAAATTAATTAAGAGAGAGAGTAGAAAGGAAAAGTATGAAAATTAAATAATCTTGATATTTAATAAAATAATATTTTGTACAACATCTTTTAGAAGATTTAGTTGTTGTTATTTTAAAAATTAGTTAAATGAAAATAGGAGATATAATCTTGGTGGGTTTAAAGATTAAAAGAAATATTATTATTAGAGAAAATCATTATTAGATATTGTAGATTTCAAAAAGATTTGGTGGTTGTTGATATTTTAAAAAGTAGTTAGGAGAGAATAAGAGAGAAAATCTTAGTGGTTTTAGATATAAATTGAGAGATTTTATCAAAACTAAAAGGTTAGAGATAGAATAGAAGAGAATAAAAAGGGGAAAAGTAAAAAGGGGTTGGCATTTTACTACCCTAAGAAGAAAAAACGAAAATTAGAAAGATAAGGGAGAGAAAAGACGTTTTCTAAGAGAAAATAAAGTTGAGAACGGGGCATCAAAAATGGGAGGACCATCAGTGGTGTTGTGAAGCTTTCTTGGTGATCTTGGAGACAAAATAAAATCGTTTGAGATCAGGTAAAGGGAGTGACTAGGATTAGCTTGTGTGTATGGTTTGTCATTGTATGATATTCTTTATTATATGTTTCAATTTATATGGTTGTTGGGGTACATGGTAAATTTGGAGTAATGATGATGATGATGGGTGACGTGAAAGTGTGGTTGGTGGAAAGGAAAGAAGAGAGGAATGACTTGTGGAGGAACCATGGATTTAATAGGGCGTTACGTGAGAGTGAGGATAGGAGTGTGGACGATGATGATTTGCTAGTTTTGACTCTTTCGGCCGTATGATAAGGGAAATAAATTCTCTTCAGTCGTGTGATGCGGGAAGAGGATGGTCTAATAGTGGTGAATCTTCGTCCGAGTGATGCGGGAAAGAGATTTTATTTGGATGTGTGATATGGGAAGAGGATGCCGTGTGACTCATAATGAATTAATTATGGTGGTTAGGTGGGGTAGTAGTGTAGAGGAATGTTGTGATGATAATGTCGTGATAATATATGTTCATGTTTTGGTTATTATTGTGGTTATTATAATTGTATATTGTATGATGAGATAATTCAGGTTGCTCACCCTGAAAGTTGTGGTTGTGGTTTCCACCTACGATGATCGTACTTGTACGGGAGTAGATGGTTTATAGATAAGATCGGATCTGAGTAGCTGACGAGAGTTGGGATGTTATGTTCAGGGGCTTGTTATTTATTTTTAAAAGTGTTTCGATGTGGAATTTTTATGTTAAAGTGATATTTTGAGATTTCTAAACAATATTTATGGTTATGTTTAGCTTCCGCATTTTTAATCGAATAAGATTGTTATCTTTCATAAATGTTTTATAGAAGGGTTTTGGAAAATATTGCACCATGACATCTCGAAAAAATCGGGATGTTACAGTTTGAATTACTTAAGTATTAGTAATTAAAGGTTATAAAGAAACTTGTGTTAACAAGTGATGTTTCGGTGAAAGTATGTAATGTCTGAGTATGTATGAGTTGTTTTTATGACATGACTAAGGAGTGTCTTATATGTGTACATGTATATAGCTTGTGTGGTTGGGAAAGAATACGATTGTGAATTGTGGTTCAAATGTATGTGAATTGGGAAAGGAATAAAACATGATTTTCTAGTGTGTTGATGATGGTAATTACAGAATCTCTCGGTGAGATTCTTAGTATTTAAAATGAATGTAAGAGGCTTCCATATGGGGGGTTATCCTAACACTCTAATGGTCTTTCATTCTCACTTAGAGTGGATTGACGCATGTGGTGAGAGTAGTGGGAGGTCCTAGGGTAGGCGTTATCACTTGAGGCTTATCGCGTGGTAATGAACTAACCTTGTGTGTGGTCGGGTGAAACCCCTTGGCAATGGCTTTGCAATGCAGTAGAGGCCACCACAAGTGCACAACCCGCCCCAGCTCTACATACATTATAAGTCCGGACGAGTCTAGAGGTCATAATATGATAAGATGTTTGCTTTGGTGAATTGTATGAAAATGATTTCTATGTTAATGATGCATTGCAGACTCGTATATGTGAATGATCTTGGACATGTTACAATGGTTTTGAATTAATGTGTTTGTTTATTGAAACCTAGCTTACCCTTGCATTTGTGTGTTGTATGTGTTGTGCTCTTTTCTTTGCGATGATCATCCACTTGGATGTGAGCAAAGGGAGATGAGGCTTCCCTGGAGCAGACATTGGAGGAGACAGATGCAACTACCCCTAGTTCTTAGGAGTTCCATAGTTATTTCCCTTTTATTCTGAAATACTGGCTTGTAATTAAAGTTTAAATTTCTGGTTATTAAGTAGACATAGACTCATACTTCTCATTTTGAACTACTTTATTCTAAAATTTGTAAAAGTGTAATTCCAGCCATATTGTGGATTACTGTATATCTAATATTGTCCTTTATTAACTCCTAACTGTTTTCCCATACTATAATAGTTGAATCCTATTATATTGTATGTTTAGTATAATATTTGGGATGTCACATAAATGGTTAAATTTAGAAGAAGAAAAATAACTGAAAGAGTAAAATTGGAAAAACTATAGACAAAGATGAATTCTATTTATATAATTGTCTAGATTAATATATAGTTTAAAATTATTATTGATTAATAAAATTGAATTTTTATAATTTATTCTGATAAATTACTTCAATAGTAATAGTAATTATGTTTAATAAATATTTTAATAAAAAATTGATCACTAAATTATTAAGATATTATTTTATTAAGTTTATAATAACTTTTTTTCAACTTTAATTATTATCAATGGTTTTAATCTTTTCTTATTTTTAAAAAAGAAATTTAAAATATAGTTTATTCCCTCTTTATAGGAAATTAAATATATATATATATATATATATATATATATATATATATAAAAATAAAGTGTTTGAGAAAGAAATTTTATAATGATATAAAACCTTTTGTTTTTATCCTTTCACTCTCAATTATATTGAGTCTCTCAAATATTACATACTTTTATGTAATATACCATGAGAACTCAATACATAAATAAATTATGTTTTTTTCAAAACAATTTTAATCACTCATATTTAAATCATTCATTCATTCAAATAATGCACTCATCATCTAATATAATGATATCATTTAATAATCAATTCAAGTACATAATCTTATTATAAAAATAGAATATCATTAAGTTTAATATATATGTCAATCCATTACATTATCTCTCATATAATCAATTATTAACTTTATATTATGACAAACAATTACTTTACTTTTAACAAGCTCGTATATTGAATTATACTCAAATATTTTACGTTATACCTATTGTACTACATTTATTGAGATGTCAACCACAACACAGTTATGTATCAATAATTATGTTTTTCTCATATGATAGAGTAAATATTTTATGACTTACCAGTTCTTTTTAGTACCACAAAATTAAGTTATATAAATTTTCATCAACTCTCATGACCTAATATCTTCTAATTCAATATACAACCAAACACCTTTCAACATAATATTTCCAAATATTTCCTCCTTGGAAATAACTATGTTCAAAGTGGTATTTTTTGATAAAATTTAAAGGAAACTATAAAAGTTAAAATTATAATATTATTATATTAAAAGTAAAATATGTCATCCTTACTAATGTAAATATATCCTAAATTTAATGATAAAATTACATTAGCAAAATAATTTTCAACTCTAAATACTAATGCATTTTCATTAGACAAGAATTCTTTGAAAGAAAACTTAGGAAAGTGTATTATTCTCCCAATAGCCGATCGACCAGGGAGAGCTTAACACGCCATACCTGGGTCAGGAAGATATATTGTATTAATGGGTAGTTAATGGGCTGGATGTTTATGAAGCTTATAAATACAAGATTAATGACCAGGTAATATCATCTTTTCCAAAAGATTTTCAACAGCCTATTGAAGCAATATTCTGACTTGAGCGTCAGAGTGTTTTGTACAGGTAACCCACTAATTGGCATTAGAAGAGGAGAGAAGAATTGTCAGGCAGAACGATAGAAGTTGAAGCGATGTGTAGGAAGAGCGTGAAGCAGTGTACTCAGTCCCCATTCAACCGAAACAATTGGCGCCCACCGTGAGGCCAAGGACAGCAGGAGAGACCTAGTTAAGATTACAGGGATGGCAGGACAGACAGACCCATGGGTTTTGATGCAGGAGATGCAAAGCCGGATAGAGGCAATGTAGGCGGAAATTGTGGCATTGAGGGCGGAACAAGGAGACGGACAGAGGGACCAATCGGTCCAGCACTCAACGATCCCGACACAAGTGGGAGACGCGGGGAACACTCACACGACACAAGCCAAGGGTGGAGGTCAAGAAGCGAATTGTGTCACAGGAGCCCAAGGGGGCCAGCTAATCCAAAGGCTCGCCCCGACCAGGTGGGGAAACCAGATGAGGCGGAAGGGCTTCATCCCTTTATAGTTTCTATAATGGGAGCACCTATGCCTGAAAATAAGGCATTCCCTGCAATGGAGAAATACGATGGAACCGATCCTAATGAGCATCTGCGATCCTAATGAGCATCTGTAATCCTTCATAGATGCAATGTTTGTCTATTCTACGGGCAATTTGGTGTGGTGCAGAGTTTTCTCTTTATCATTAAAGGGAGAGGCCCTGGCTTGGTTCCATTCTTTGGAACACAGGACTATTTATGGGTTTGGAACGTTGCACAATTTGTTTGGACAACAATACGCATCAAGCAAGGCCCAAGAGTTGACGTATTTAGCCCTACTATAATTTAGGCAAGAGGCAGGTGAGACTTTAAGAAACTTCACGGACCGGTTTAATAAGACCGTTCGACAAGTAAAGGATGTAGACATGAAATTTATAATAAATAGCCTGACTACGACCTTACGATCGGGACCTCTAGCTGATAGCTTGTATGCTAAAGAACCGTTGACCATGATGGAGTTACATAATAGAGCCAACAAGTTTGCTAAAATAGAATGACTCAATTTCTCACACCAAGAGGAGTGGTGAATTGGTGAAATGTAAAAACAAAAGCTTTTAAAATATTTTTCACAAAAGGTGATGCCTTTATACTTTTCTTGAATCGCAAGGTAAAAGAGTTTCAATGCAACAGAAACTTAATCGAATAAGTACAGAAAGAAATCGATTATAAAAGAGAGTAGGGATCAAAAAAATTCAAACACTGCATTTTTATACCGGTTCGCCAACCTGCCTATATCCAATGTCCTTCCAATCACAGGAAGCAAATGCACTATAATGATCAAGGTTTTTACAAGATTTTTACAGAAGACCTCACGTAAAAAATATAAAACACCTCTCGAACCCTCTAATCAAAATATAGGCAATACACAACAAGACCAGCAATAAGAATCCCTCTCCTGTCGTCTAACCCCTTTGAGGCACCCTCAAAGTTAAGAACACACATGTTCTTCTTCTTGTAATCACAACAAAGAAGTCAAAACAATCTTCAAAAGATTGCAGAATCTGATCGCGCAATAACACCCAAATGTGCAGATTGATCAGTCTTTGAAACACTACAGTCTTGTTCTTCAAGAAATCACAAGTTTTTTATCACCACAGTCAATCTTATTTCTTGGAGCTTTTCCTCTCTTTCTGTAGGATCATGACTTTCTGTAAAAGATATGAAAATGTTAGAATCACAAAAGTTCCTACAAAATTCAAATCTACGTCAATTTATAGTATAACACATATCAGACGCAATTTAATCGACTTCACCACTAATGTAATCGAATACAACAATTTTGTTATAACAGTTAGCAACAAACACAACATTTAATTGAATACATAATTAATGCAATCAACTATCATTTAATGCTTGGTCAACACATTTAAAAATATGACCGTTATGACAGTTGTGTCAAGCATTAACAGATATTCAAAACAATAACTAACTTAATCGAATACAACACGCACTCAATCGATTAAGCAACAATGCTAAGCATAGTTTTGAAAAACTTTTCTCTTTGAAAAATCTCACAGCACACTTGAAAAGAGTTTGTGCAAAGACACAAGTTTTAATCGATTCAGCCCATAATGTAATAGACCTAAAACTATTTTTTGCCACACATTTAAAGTTTAACATAAGTGCATGTGATTTTCCTTTTCTATACATATATGTCATGCATTCACATATAAATTTACATATCTAACATAGTGATATGCAATGAATAACATAATCATGTTCTCAAATATGCTTTAAACAAATTTAACACATTGATCAAAAGCATATAGCATGTAAACATAGAACATGTAACACATATTACACATGTGTTATTAATTATGTGTTGTCATCATCAAAAACAGATAAATATTGAGATTCTGGGTTAAGCTAAACCTGTGTTCCCCTATCAACAATCTCAACAATCTCTCCCTTTTTTAATGATGCACAACCATGATTAATGATCAACCATGTTGCACAACTCAAAACAGATTATCAACCAATTACAAAATCATCATAATCCTCCCCCTTTTGGCATTAGCAAAAATGGTAAGCACACTCACAGATAATCAGTCACATAGAGATGCATCAAATATAACAATCAAAAAATATTATGATGCTTCCCCTGAAAATATTATTCACATGATTTAGGATTTCTCCCCCTTAAATGAAGACATGTGAAACAGATCAATAATATGTAATGCTCCCCCTGTCATTATGCATGTATTAATCTTAAGTGTACAAATACATAATATAGTATTTAGATTACATATCAGATCATGTAAAAACATATTTCAAGTAATGTATCAAAGCATATATGTAATAGTAGTATCAGATCAAAGTTGATACATTTTCACTCATCAAAAATAGTTTAATCTTTTTATCATCTCAAAACATATATATGAGTTGAGCAAAGAAATATTAGATGAATAAACATTCAACAACATATAAAACAAGATTTAAAGATATCATATATTCCAAGTTTGGAACTTTTAAACCCCTGTTGATACTCAATCAATTAGATCTCAGTCTTAATCGATTTTATTGTTGTCCTGTAAGTTGATTTTCCAGTTTCATCCAGCCAGCACGTAATGTTCCTACAAAACCTTTCATGGTGTTTCTAAATCACATTTTAGAATCAATATAGTACAGGAACTATCACAGATATTGTATGAGTATGCAAATATCTGAATGTAATAGTAAGCAATAACTCATTTGTAATCATATACAGTGTAATCGATTTAAAGCTTTCTATTTCACTCAATCACAGATATAATTTTTCATTTATAGATTGAGTTAACCACAAACTCTAATTTCATTGATATTTAATCATGAAGTACAATCAGATCAAAACAAAACATAAATGGCATATTGATGAGTCAATATTTTCTTGACTTCACTTAGTTTATTGTGCTAGAATTAATTAGAGAATTGTGCTTAATTGTCCGGTATTTTTCCGCTTTTACTAATTGTGCTTAATTTGATCGGAAATTCTAATTTTAATTAATTTGAATATTCTGAGCTAATTATTTGCATTATTAATTACAGGGAAAATTTTGGAGTTACATTTTGGGACATTAGGAAGGATGCCAATTAATGCAAGACTTTCCACAAAAGAAATGTACACAAGAAAGTAGGCACTATGGTCATTTTAACTTTTTGGGTTTACGAGGTGTGCTTCAATTGAAAAGGGGTTGGTGTCTAGCAAAAAGCATGGTGTCAGGGCCAAGCATTTAATTTAGCATTTCAATATTTGCTGGGAGAGAAACGGATGGATTGATGATGGCATGTTGTCACGGGCAACACGTTAAGAAAAGAAGTGATGCACGGCCCACAATTGAAACATTTTGCACAACACTACATTTCATAAAGCTGATTGAAGGAGTGGAATATCCACAACCCATGGGAAAGCTGCAGCGTCCAACACTTGAGTTGTTGCCCACATCCACAACTTTCACATCCAGCAGCTTGGGCAATTGAATCCAACAGCCTCCACACGGACAGCACCTGCAGCACGTTCATTTATTGGAGAAACGCGTTCAGCCTTCATACGGCCCAACAACAACTTGAAGAAGTGTAGCACCCGTCCAGAAACAAGCAGGTCCAACAGCTTGAGATTTCACCTACGGGCTGAACTTCATGTTTTCCTTGCTGCAGTCCACGCATGTCCACATTCACCACCTTCATTCCACAAAGTTCAGTAGCCAGCATCACTCGAGCAAGCAAAAACGCTACAACAAGCTGATTCCAATTAAAGCGGGGCCCTTGGATAAATTACTTGCAAGTCCAACAGCTTGGGACGTCTCGTAGTGAGGTGCTACGGCCCACAATGATTGATGAGAGAGTTGAAGCAGCTCATGTACATACACGGCCCAGCAGTAGAAAGTAGAAGCCACGGAATAGGTCATTATTCTCTTCATATTAAGCAGCAGCCCACATTGAAGTCCTAGCACACAGTCCAGTAGGTTCAGGAGGACACTTTTTATTGCTTAGAAGAGAAATGTGCAGCCGACACGAAGGAGGGGGAACAACGGGTGCGTTTGGAGAATGGAGGGTTATGGTTGAACTCCAATGAAGTGAAAAGAGGTTGAGCTGGCTTCATTTTGAGGAGAGAATTGGATGGTGATTTCAGCAGAGGAGAAGCACACCTTTTCTTAGTTTTTTTTAGGAAGCATTGATTTTAATTTCATTCAGAATGCTGCACGGTTTGCTCATTAAGCTTTCTTGATTTCTTTTTATTAGTTTCATGCTTTGATCCGGGATGGAATACTCTTTTACAATTCTCATATTGAATGCTTTGAGTTATTTTACTAATATATCATTCACGGATTTCAATATTTATCGTCTCTTCCTGAAAATCCCGATGCATCCATTTCCTTCATTTTAGCCCTGTTAACGTGTCTTAGTGTTTATGATTTGGCTTTTTCTTTTTTTATTTGAATATAATGAGAATTTCACTTTTGACTCAAATATTCCTTTTTAATATCGTTGATTGCTTTGTTCATTTATCAATTGGTTCTCAAGTGTGTCACGCAAGTTTTTCTTAATTTAATTGTGATGTTAGTTTAAGTTAGTTGGTTAGTCATTAACAAAATTACATTGTTTCCTTGAGATTCTCAGACTGTATTCATGTTTATTCTGCTCTGCTTGACATTCTATGAAATCTGACTGTGTTCTTGCAATGGGTATACGCTTAGTTGCTCAATTGGTGATTGCATCTGCGCTTAGTTGATCAATCTATATAGAACACATTGGATGGAATAAGTGTATTGCATTCTCTTAGTTCGCGATTAGGATAGCATGATTAACCTTCGCTTAGTCGGTTTACTGTGTTGGATTACAGGTTAGAGTAGTTTATTCATGAGACTCTTGCACTTTAATTGTCATACTACTGCTCTGATTTGGCTCAATATTTAATTTGTTGTGTGCTTGCGATTAGGTATACGCTTAGTTTCCTACTCAGTGTTTAATCTTCGCTTAGTTGATTAGACTGTATGGTGCATGACTGATTGGATTTGTGCATTGCATTCGCTTAATTTGCAATTCTGAAAACCGAATTAGCCTTCGCTTAGTTGGGTGATTCGTGTTGGATTTAGATTAGAGTAGTGTGTACTTGTCGTTAATCTGTGATTGGAAGCATAGTAATTGAGTTAATGACCAACCGCTTTTATTCTGTATTTGATTCCATTTTTACATTTCTGTTTACATTCTGTTTGCATCTGTGTTTTAATTTAGTTTATCCGCATTCACAATCTTTTCACAAACCTCCCACTACGTGTTAGACCTAATTCCTGAACCACATTTGGTCCTTGAGAGACGACCTAAGAGTCACTTCCTAGTCTATACTGCATTCTTTATGCACATTAAATTTGCATGGGATGCGACACCTATCACATATAATGCCAACTACAAAATAATTAACAGCAAACAAAACACTACAATCAAAACAAAACATACAAAGGCTTAAACTTCAATAGACCCAAGATATGTAATCCTACAACCGTATTCTGATTCAGAGGAGTCCATAGAGTCTTTATCAAATGATTCTTTTTCTCTCTGTTGCCTAGCATTGTCAAATTTTCTTTCAAGGTTTGTCACCCTTTCATCGATTGTTAATCGAGGATTGGAAGTGTTGTAACTGAGCTAATGACCAAACTGTCTTTGAATTATGTGAATTTCATGTTTTGGTTTGTTAGTTCTAGTCACAAAACTATCTACATAACCCCCCCCCACCAAGTGTTTGATCTAATTCTTGAACCAAAGTTTGGTCCTTGAGAGACGACCTAGGGGTCATTCTCCTAGTACTACATGTTTAATTGAACATTAAATTTGATTCGGGTACGGCCTCTGATCGAGCTGGCTGACGACGTCTAATTCGCTAGGGGTCATAACAGTTTTAGCCCAGGAGATAACCCTCTTAAGATCCTCGATCCAGTAAAAAGGAAACCTTTGCAGACCGTCATCAGAGTAAAAGCTTGATTGACTAGAATCCTTTATGGCAACCTTGAAAAAGTTGGTTTTGAAATCCTTGTAGGATGTATTAAAAAACGTGAACAATTGTTTATCCATCACAAGGGCAAGTGATATCCAGGATTTGTTTGGATTAGGTATAGCACGAAAAAAGTAAGGAAAGGTAACAAGAGTGGGGATCAAAACAAGGGCGGTGCAAACAATGCAAAATGCTTGCATAAAAGCCCACCTGTTCGGGTGAAGCTGGGTAGGGCAGACATTCAAAGCTCGTAGGACGCCCATCTGAAATTCAGAAATGGAAATACGAATGATGAACCAATATTTTATACCATTTACTTAGTTTTTCGCGCCTAATTGTGTTGATGAATTGTGCTTAATTCTTGGTTATTGTGTCATTTTCACCATTTGGGCTTAATTAGACCAATAATTCATATTTTAATTAATTTGGATTATTTGAGCTTAATTATTCCTATTTTTTATTTTCAGGGCAATTTTGGAAATACAATTTGGGACATTTGAAGGAGACAAAATAAATTCAAGACTCTCCATTCAGACATTTTAAATTTAGTTACATTGTAATTTAATTGTTTAAACTTTTTGGACAAACTTTTGCACATTTGGGTCAATGTTGATGAATTTATGATGGGCCCAAATTGTAGAGGACACATGGCCTAGGGTTTCTTTTTCTTTTAGGATGGACCCCACCCTATTTTTGAGAGACACACGTCCCTTGCTAAGGGCTGCAGCCGTCACATTGCAAAAGTGACACATTCACTCTCGGCTGAAACACACTTCTTGCTTGCTGGAACGTTATTTTTTTTTTCTCTTTGAAACTATGTCTCAAGAGCTAGATTATGGATGAATGAGAGCTTCAAGTTTATTTATTTTTGTTGATTTTAATTGTTGTCTTTTCAATTGAAACCCATTGCATCTTATTTTGCATTTTGTGGTGTGGTGTCACGGTCCCAGCTAGATGGAGTACTGCTGCAGCACCCATCAAGTAAGCTCACGGTCTTGGCTCATGTAGGGAGGAATTATTGAATTGTTAAGAAATTTCTTTCTTCTAAAAAAGGGACTGGAACGTGTTTTATTAATTGGAGAAAGATGAATGATGTTGACGGTGATGGGAAGTGGTTAAAAGGAATGAGCATTTTCCTTGTCCTTTCTTTTTCTCGGTGTTGGAGAGATGAGTAGGTGAGAGCAAGGCTGGTGCAACAATTAATTTATCCTTTTGATTTGATGAAATTAAATAGTAGATTAGGTGGGGATTAGATGATGGGACGTTTTATACCATAGCAATTCACTTCCTTTTTTTTTTTAGAATGAAGAGTAGATTAATTGTGAGTTGATGTTTGGAGTACGTTGGTTTAATTTGAGAAAGAAAGTGTAATTGCTTGTTTCAAGCATTGGGAGCAGCGGATCTGATTTGGTTGAGGAGAAAGAACCGATCACCTTGCAGCAAAGTGAGTGGGTAGAATTAGGTAGCACTTGGTTGTCCTTTGTGATGGAGACTTGTGGAAGCAAATTCAATTTTCTTGGAAGCAAGCATGAATTCAATTAGCTAGAAAGTGGGCTCACGGATCTTTGCAGCAGAGGGGTCTCGGCTGAAGCACCCATTCTTTTGGAATTCTAATTGGAAAAACACATCTCTTGGGGAAAGAATTGGGAGTCACGGCAAAGAGTAAAGTTTTAAAGCAATTTCCATTTTAACTTCTTTTTGGAGGGTGCACACGGTTTTAGCATTAAAAGGGAGAGGAATTTATTTTCTTTATCTTAAAAGCAAGGGAAGTCATGTGAAAATGGTAGAAGCAACATTGTGTTTTCAAATTGTTTTGCTTTAGAATATTTACATTAAATGTTGAGTAGTGTTTATCTTCTTAATTTAGTGTTGCAATATAATGGTTTTAATTGTGCTAGATAATTGTCTATGTAATGTTGGGTTTAGCATTTTATTTTACTTTAATGTTTTCTATCTCATTCGATTGTGCTTAATTTTCATGCATTTTAATTGAGTTTAATTCTCATCTCAAACACCTTCAAACCCCCCCCCCCACTTTGTGTGAGACCTGATTCTCGAACCGCAGTTTGGTCCTTGAGAGACGACCTAGGAGTCACTTCCTAGCTATACTGCATTTCTCATATGCAATCAAATTTGTATGGGTCGCGATACCCATCAATGAACACCTAAATCCTGGAACAAGGTGACATAAACATAGAAGAAGTCTAAGTTGTAACCCTCACGCCCATGTATGCTCGTTCATTTGCTCTACAAACAACCAGTTTAATGTGCTCGACATCCCTTATTCTAGATAGCAAACTCACCCGACCCACTAAATACTTTATGGAAGCGCTGATGACAAAGTAAGGGGCATGCAAACCTACCTCGTGAGGGGCCCATTTATACCCCTCAATGGCAGGAGAAGGAGCGTCGTCGGACCATTCTCGTACGACGTCAACATCTAATTCCATATCCGCTTTAGAGGCATTTTCGGGTGGGACACCTCCACCATCAGATCACAAAATAGAAGAGCTCATTGACGACGATGATTCTGCCACACCAACAGCATACTCCAGATCCTCATCGGCAACCTCATCGGTGGACCACAAGAAGACATAATCATCTTTAAAGAAAGCAGTGATGATCGGAGAAGAAGGAGAAAAGAGGAAGGGTGTGAAAATGATAGGTGGCCCCTTCCCCTATTTATAGCCTAAAAAAGCAATTTCAAAGATAAATCTCATCCCTTCGTTGTTGGTAGATCCAACGGTGAGGGAGATCTGACCTTTCAAATCCAATTGACACGACCCTACGTCTCTTAGCACCAATGGTTACTATTGAGATTGTTGACAACACAAACTCTATATCAATCTAGTTTTTGATTATGACAACACTGTGCTTAATAACAGTACACATGTTGTTGTATTACATGTTCTTATTCTGAATTGATTGTCATATATGTTGAACATGTTTCGACGTACTGTGATGTATGTTCCTATGTTGATTGTGTGATATATTTGTGGAACATGCTTGTATGATTATGTGCAAAATGAACTACTTCATCAAAAATATTTTACCGCACATTTTTGGAAGTGAAAAATCACAAGCATGTTTATGAACTTATAATTGTGTGACAAAGTTGTAGTCCAGTCGAATACACCTGTAATGGATTCGACTATTCTAAAACCTTTGTACAGATTTTGAGAATCAGTGCTCTGTTACGTTTTGGATTGAAAAGAATTTCAAAATGTTTTTACATGTGTCAGTCAACTTTGTCCAAAGTACATTCGATTGTATCTTTGATCTGTTTTGGAATTCTGTTATGCTTACACGTTCCAACGGCTATATTTTTAAAAGTTAGTTAAGCATTGATAACTTGGTCAACTGTATTGAAAGTGTGTTGATTTTAGTTGACTGAGAGCCTCTATGTTCATTGTCTGTTATAACTGTAATAATACATTCGACTGAATTAGTAGGCTATTCGACTGAGAAACAATCTGACCAACAAAAAACTATAAATTGGCTGAACACGAGTTATTCAGAGACTTTTGACACCCTGACATTTTCATTTCTTGTTTCAGATTGAATTCTTTGTGTTAATAGCTCCAAGAATGTCCAAGAAGACAGTGATGATCTATCTTGAGAGAGATTCAAAGGGAGAAGCCTTATGCGCTGATTGTGTGATCATTATCTACACAAAGAAGGTGCTTCTTGATTGATCATTGAAGGCTTGACATCCTATGAAGACTCCTGCATTGATTGAAGACTTGGCATCCTGTGAAGAGTGCTGGAATTGACTTGTTGTGATACAGGGGTTACACGTTGAGGATTGTTCGACGTGGGTTCAGATTGCAGAAGACGGGATTATTGCTGCAAGTCTGGTTTTGATTATTGCAGCTATATTTTGGTTTTGGGTTAGAGAGGAGATTTATATTTTTGTCGTGAGGTCTTCTATAAATTCCTTGTTGTAAAAACCGCAACCATTATAATGCATTTGCTTCCTGGGTTGGAAGGACACTAGATGTAGGCATTGTTGGCCGAACCAGTATAAAAACCAGTATTTGATTTTCTATATCCATGTACTCTTTATTTCAGTCGAATATACTTATTACGCAGTCAACTACGTTTTTCCGCTGCATAGAAATTTTCATTACTTGCATTTCAAGAAAGATCAAAAAGCTTTATACTTTTGATTAAAGATTGCGAAAAGATTTTGTTTTTGAAACAACACCAATTCACCCCTCCCCCTCTTGGTGTAAAACGAAGTCTGCCTGTTTCCTAACAATTGGCACCAAAGCTGGTTTTCATAAGATATTTGAAAATTTATTCGACTATATTTTTATCTTATTCGACTATAAAGCCTGGGGATAGCTTCCTGTTTTCAAACCTTTGGTGAAGGTGCTTCAACAAACAGACCACCTCTGTTTGCTAGTGAAAATTATCCTTTTTGGGAAATTTGAATGCAAATCTTTCTTGAATCGCAAGATAAGGGAATTTTGGATGTCGCTTTGAATGGTCCATATGTGCCTAGAAAAACTGTTGATAAAGAAATTGTTTTAAAACCTTTTACTGAGTGGACTGCTAATGAAAATAGAAAAGCTCAGTATGATGTTAAAGCTAGAAATATAATTGCCTTTGCACTGACAATTGATGAATTTTTCAGGATATCTCGATCCAAATTTGCAAAGGAAATGTGGGATGTCTTAGAGGTAACTCATGAAGGCACGAATGAAGTCAAGAGAGCTAGAAAAAACTCGTTGATACAGGAGTATGAATTTTCAGAATGAAGGCTGGAGAAAACATCTATGATGTGCAGAAACGATTCACTCACATTGTAAATCATCTAATGGCTCTTGGCAAGGTGTTTGATAAGGAAGAAATCAACATCAAGATTTTGAAAAGTCTGAACAGGAATTGGCAACCAAAAGTCACTGCAATCTCTGAATCCAAAGATCTTACAACTATGAACATGGCTACCTTGTTTGGCAAGTTACGGGAACATGAGTTGGAACTTGGTAGATTAAAGGATGAAGAGGAGATTAAAGAAAAGAAGTTCATTGCTCTGAAAGCCTCAAGCAAGAACAACACAGAAACAGACATGGACGGAAAAGAATTGATGACCTTGATGGTAAGAAAGTTTAGTCCACTTATGCAAAATGATAGTCAACTGTCTAACCATACAGGTCAAAGCAAAAAGAAGAGCTTCAGTACAAATGTTGTCCATTGCTATGAATGTAGAAAGGAAGGTCACATCAAGCCTGATTGTCCTGACTTACAGCCGAAGCAAAAAGGAAAGAAAAGGAGCCTACATTGCTTGGGAGAACTCAGATTCTGAGAAATCAAGTGATGAAGATTCTGATCAAGAGGAGGAATAAAATATGTGCTATATGATAGGTGTAACATGAGATGACTATGACAGTGATGCAGACATATCAAATGAACCAGTGGAAGTCAAGTATGATCTGTTGCAAGATCCATTTAAAGAGTTGCATGCTGAAGCTATGCGACTGCAATATAAGGTAAATCAACTGAGCTCTGAAAGAAGAGACTTTGAAAATAGAATTAATAACCTTGTTGCAGAAAATGAGAAATTAGAAAAAGAGTTGAATGAAGCTTTGTTATTTGCTAAGAATGTTGAAATTAAAACTGTTACAGTAGAAAAAGCATGTGAAAATTGTCCTGCTCATATTGAAAAGATAAATGACTTGACTAGCACGCTAGCTAAGTTTACTCAAGGTAGAGACAATTTAGATGCTGTTTTAAACTCGTCTAGCAGAATTATTAATAGACAAGGAATTGGTTACAAATCTCATTCTAACAGAACCAATGCTAGGAAATTTATTTATTTAAATAAACCTGCTAGAAATGCATGTTTTTATTGCAATTGTATTGGTGATACTGTTAGAAACTATTATTACAGAAATGTTGATGTTCCTAAAGGATTATGTGTTTGGATACCAAAGGAACATGTAACAAGGATTAACAATCAAGGACCCAAAGTTAAATGGGTACCAACAACCAAAACTTAGTTGTTTTGCAGGATACACAGCTGATGCAGATTGATCTCAAGGATGAATAAAACTATGGAATACATCAAAAATCTTGAGTATCTACAACTGGTAAAACTGTATATATCTACTGCATCATGCTCATATTGATTGGTTGTTGTTGTATGATTGTTTGTTATGTATGCTTAACTGTTTGATTGATTGATTTGTTTGAAAATGATTTTTCTCAAGTCAAAGTTGACTACAATGTTAATTCAATCGACTAAGTTATATGATTGTGTGAAAAACTCTGTTTTTGAACGTTAGAATTTAAACTTGGGTTTTAATGATAATCTTTGGCGCGTTTTCTTTATATAAATGGATGTGATAGTTTGAGGCACTCACAAATACTGTGATAAACAAAATCCTTATTCTGATTCTGGTGAAACTCTTCCCTCACTCTGCTCAAATGGCTACCTCTTCATCAAGACCTGGAAAGCGACCTATGTCCGCAAGAAGAGAGGCTGATCCTTTTGGATGGTTCAGTGATGATAATCAAAGGACTGACTTCATTTGCAAATAGGGTTTCAAAGAAGTCTTGAGACCCAAATGCATAAATATTGCATTATATAAGAATGAAGGTTTCAAATTTCAAGAATGGCTCGCAAGAGACAACCTAACGAAGTTCGTTGAATTACAAGGCGAATGTTACCCAAATTTGGTCAAAGTATTCTACTGTAATCTCAGACGGGAAGGAAACAGTTTGATATCAAGGGTAAAAGGAGTTGATATTGTTATAAACAATACCATCTGGGAAAATGCGGCTGGACTTTGAAATGAAGGCTTACCTTCACATCATGGGATTGCTGGTTATGATAGCCAAGGATTATACAATACTATGCTAAGGAAACCTGCTCTTTCAAAGTGCTCAGATGACTTCAACATCAGAAACTTCTAATGGATGAGTGCATCTGCGCTTATGTAATGACCTGGATCCTACTTCCAAGAGAAGATTATCACTCTTTGCTAACAGATGAAGATATATACCTAATCTGTGCCTTATCATCTGGTATTCAAACAAATTGGGCATTTGTTGTTCGTGATCACATGATGAAGTTCACTAAAAGCAAAGGATTATGTCTACCATATGGAGGACTTATCAGCAAAATTTTGAAGATGCAAAAAGTAGACATCACAAATGAAAGGGTCATTCACTGCAAAAAGAGTAATGTTATGGAAACTCAGTTCTTAGACTCTGTTGGGATCATAAAATTAAGAGATGAATTGACAATGGTTGATGACATTCCATCTACATTTGAAATGGATCCTCTAAAAATTGATGCTACAGGATACAAGTTTCATCCATTAAGCATCTTTGAAGGCCATGTAGATAGAAGATTTGACCGATTGGAAAACAAACTGAACTTAATGCAAAAATCTCTATCTGACCTCCACAAGAAAATGGATTATGCACTCCGGATAAAGACTTTTGAAGAATCATCTGTTGGTGATACGGATAGTGGTATAAACAGTGCTGACAAGAAGATTGAAGAATCATCTGAATCATAATAGAGTTCTATTTATCCTGTAGTGTTTTGAGTCATAGTCTATTTTTCATTTTGTATACGACTTAGAATGCCATATCTTTTGTTGCATTTTTCTTTTGTGATTTCCTTGTATGGTCCTATCATTGTAATATCATCTTATTCAAGGAAATGAAATTAGACATTTTGAATCAATCCAGTTACTTTAATCTGTTTGAATAATATCTGATACATTGATTGATTGATTTGACTATGTCCTGTTTGAAGTCAACTTTGCTTCTCCTGTCATACATCTTTACATATCGACTTCTGTTCTTAGTTGATTATAATTCTTGCTTAACCATTATGCTTGATCTAGAAAAGGTTGTTGAAAGGTTTTGTAGGAAGGACATTGCTTTGGAAATTACAATTAGAATTCAACATTTGCAAAAACAATGCATTCGACTGATGATTTAAAGCATTCGACTGCGTACAAATGGGTTAACAATTCCATATCTGGAATCTGGTTCTATCTTTACTATTTGCTTAAATCACATAAATCTGCTATTATCTCTACTTTTATCTGTTGCAATATCTGAATTGAGATAATATTGTGAGATTGTTGAAGTTTGTATAATCTATAGAGTTTGATATTCTGACTTTGATACAACTCTGTGCTTAAACTGCTGTTAAATATGTGATATACTGCATTGTGCACTTGAACTGATTTATTACTCATGCATAATGACAGGGGGAATATCACTTTTTACACATTTCACATCACATGCCTACACTTCAGGGGGAGATAATACCGTTTTATGATGAAATTGTGATTATGAGAGCATCACTATATTTTACAAATTGTATATCTTTCTGATGCATCTCTGTTTACAAATTGTGATTATGCCCCTAATAGCCGATCGACCAGGGAGAGCTTAACATGCCATACCTTAATACCTAATCGGTCAGGGAGAATTTATCTACGTCGATCAACGATCCAATGACTGATCCAGGTAAGATAAATATCATTAATGTCTAATTAATACATTTAATGGCCATATCAAGGGTAGATATACAACATTTATGAGCAATTAACAGGATATATGACGCAAAAAATATATTGTATTAATGGGCAGTTAATGGGCAGGATGTTTATGAAGCTTATAAATACAAGATTAATTACCAGGTAATATCATTTTTTCCAAAATATATTCAAGAGCCTACTGAAGCAATATTCTGATTTGAGCGTCGGAGTGTGAAGAGAGTGAATACTCAGTCCCCATTCAGCTGAAACAGAAAGGATTTATTGGAGATAAAACTTCCTTATATTAAATAAAGTATAAGTATACCACTTCTAAATTGTTGAAAGTAAAATATTCTTTTATACACCAAAATTTTTTATATTCATTTGACACTATTTTTATTTATTTATTTTTAAATAAATATAAAACTTTACGACCATTTTATCCTTATATTTTATGTTAAATAAATATAAAAATGTATCATGATATATTTTTCTTCTAAAAATGTATGTTTATTTGAGACTATAGAAGGGAAGAATGAAGAATAGATGACTTAAAATTTATTTAACTTTGAAAAAAATAAAATAAAAGAATAGAATAACCCATAACACTAAAAGGCTCACTAAACTCAATTTCTCTTTTTCCCTCCTTCACTCTTACCAAAAAACACACTTTTTCTGCTACAATTATGATAATAAAGTTTCATAACCCACTTTCTCTCTTCATATAGCCTTTCATATCTCTCAACCTTGGACTCTCTTGGACGCCGCCACGACCATAACAAGTTTGTATCCATTTCCATCTTTCCTATATATATATACTCGGGGTCACACATCATCCAAAAGCATATTATTATTCTCCCTATTCTTATTATTGTGACAATACTATATTAGTATTGCATTATTTTTATTATTGACTTTACTTTTTAAGTTTGATTTTTTAATACTTGACAAGCTGTAATTAGTGAAATATTGAACCTTTTTTTAATTCTTGAGCCATACTATTACCACTCTGCTGGTTATGTTCAAGTTGCTCTACTTAAATCCTCCATTTCCCTCATAGTTCTTCTTTCTAGTCACACACCTTTTGCCTTACCCTGTTTCAGTTCTTAGAGAGAAGGAGCATAACAGGAGGAAAAGGTTGGTTGGATGTTTTGGTTGTTACATACAGCATGCCCTTTTCTCATTCTTGATGCTTGCTATCATGGGATAATAGATTATGATATATATGATAATGAAACATTGTAGAAGCTATTTTGTTTTTTCCATCTCCTTTTCTTGCACCTCTCCCCTATGTGCTGCTACTACTACTACTATTGCTCACTAGGTGTTGTCAAAAAAAGTAGTCTTCTCTTCTTCACCACTGTTTGATTCACCACCCTTTTGCAGAACAACAAACAACACATAATATTGGTAAAGAAGAATGGGAGACAACAAAGATCAGGATTTCTTTTCCCACAAATTACCCACAACCTCTCAGGTAAACTCATGTTGCTACTTCTCTGTGCATTTGCAAGAAAAAATGATGACTTTTTTTCTTTTCAAGAATCTCTATCATTCATAACACTGTTATAATATAAAGATGATTGACAAGTTTTAAAGAATAGTTGATGACCAGGATTTTGGTTACAACTTGAAGGATTTTGGACAGGTGGTATTTAATCCATGTAATTTTCACAGTATGAAGAAACTGTAACTGTAATCTAAAACCTTGATCATTGTTTTAAAACAAGCTTATCCTTCTCATTTATGTTGTAATGATGTGATGTTGCAAGTAGGTGGTGGAAGAGATGAAGGAGCTGTGGGGCATGGCTCTACCTATCACAGCTATGAATGTGTTGGTGTTTGTGAGGGCAGTGGTTTCTGTTCTCTTCTTGGGTAGGCTTGGAAGCCTAGAGCTAGCAGGTGGTGCACTTTCCATAGGCTTCACCAACATAACAGGGTACTCTGTTCTTGTGGGTCTTGCATCAGGCCTAGAACCTGTGTGCAGCCAAGCCTATGGTAGCAAAAACTGGGACCTCCTCTCTCTTTCTCTCCAACGCATGGTCCTAATCCTTCTCATGGCAATCATTCCCATAAGTCTTCTCTGGCTGAACCTTGAGAGGATCATGCTGTTCATGGGCCAAGACAGTGCCATAACAGGAATGGCATCAATCTACTGTTTCTACTCTCTACCAGACCTTTTAACAAACACCTTGCTCCAACCTTTAAGGGTTTTTTTAAGGTCCCAAAAGGTGACCAAACCTTTGATGTATTGCTCCCTTGTAGCAGTGTTGTTCCATGTTCCACTGAACTACTTATTGGTGGTGGTGATGGAGCTGGGGGTGCCCGGGGTGGCCATGGCTTCTGTGCTGACCAATCTGAACATGGTGGTGCTTATAGCAGGGTATATGTGTGTGTGCAGGAAGAGGGAGATGGCGTTGAAGTGGGGATGTGGAGGGGGAGTGGTGGCTAGTTTGTGTTCTGGGTTGGGGCAGTTGATGGAGTTTGCTGTGCCTAGTTGCCTTATGATATGTTTAGAGTGGTGGTGGTACGAGATTGTGACTGTGCTGGCTGGGTACTTGCCACGTCCAACACTGGCTGTGGCTGCCACTGGTATTCTGATTCAGACAACTAGCATGATGTACACTGTCCCCATGGCACTTGCAGGGTGTGTTTCTGCCAGGGTAAGTCTCTCTACACTATACACTTTATCCTATTATTTTATTTGTTCAAAAATGAATCATGAATACTCATGCCATGTGTCTCCCTACACCTTGTCATGTGTCTCCCTACACCTAGAGAGAGGGGTTGAGATTGTCTCCAGTCAAAATCAAAATTTTGCACATTCAAGAGCTTTAACTGGATCTTCATCTGAAGTTTGTAAATATATGAACTGTGTAAGTGAAAACTAGATTGTAGTTTATGAGAAGTAGAGAGTGAGCAAAAAAACCCAGAGATGTCCATTGAGTTTATGCAGTAGACAGGTGTTCATTTATCACTGCTATATTTTATTCAACATAATGTTGACAGGAGAAAAAGAAAACTTTTTTGACCATGTTGGGTTTTTGTTTTTATCCTAGTTTGAGTGGTTCATAGTTCAGTTTTTACTTTTTTTTAACCAGTTCGGTTGGTTGAGACAGGGAAGATAGGGACAGGAGAGTGATGGGAAGAGTGCAGTTAGCTTGGCTGGGTTGTTTTCCCCCCTTTTTCTGTCTGTGTGATTTGGTGTTAGAATTTTTGAGGAGGAAGGAACCATTTACTTTTAGCAATTTGGCTTATTAGAAGGGTTTGAAGTCAAAATAGCAGGGATAAGTTCAAATCTGCATTTTCTTTTTGGTTTTAAATTTAATGCATGTGGCCAATCATAAATGGTGGTTAACACCATGAAAGTTTAGTCTCTTAGCTTGAAGAGAATGTTAATTGGTCCAAAGCCACATTTTACTTCATTTAACCTTTTTTGTTTGCTTGCTGTATCTGGCTAAATTGGAAGTGTTCTTTTATTATGTTATTTCTATTTTTGTTTAACTAAACACTTAAATCAAACATAATAATATCCATTGACAACACATATTTGGAAGGCATTAAGTGGCATTCATCCACACATGCATTTTAACTCTACTCTTCAAAACAATCCTAAACAAACCACTAAGCATAGCTTTAACCTTTTGAGGCAAGGACAAATCATTCTTTAATAAAAATAATAAGTTCTATTTTTCCTTTCAGTCTTCACAGTTTTACTGATTTGTTAAAGATCATAAGATAAACTGTAATCATGATGATGATAAATAACAATAATGATGATGGTGATAATGGGATTGACAAATTCTCTCTGTTTGCACTGTTATGATGGTTTGTTAGAGTCATCAGAAATCAGTGGCAACCTTAGGTTTGTTCACTTTATCTATCTGATCAGATACAATTTACAGTACAGCCTAAGTGTCTCATTTTTTATTCTTTTGGAGCTAAACTTGAATCCCTTGGTTTTGTGCTTGCTGAGGAATAAATTTGTTGCATGATTGCTTCAAGTACATGGACCCAGTTAGGTCACACTTGCAATTTGACAGGACAAAACTAAAACTAATTAATTACTTCTGAGTAAGTGCAATTCCCTTAGGCTTGCATACAAGGGCCATCATGGATTTCCATTTGACCAAATAATTTAACCATCAAATCTCCCTATGACTCCACCATTTCTGTGGGACCCTTCAAACTAGTTGGTACTGATAACATATCTTGGTACATTTCTGTTTGCTCCAAAAGTTAACTTGCACAAAACTTTTGTATGATGCACCTTTTGAATCACACCCATGTGAAATTTGCCATGAAGTACTTACAAGAATATGGCTAGGGTGTGTTTGGTTTTCTTGGGTGTTTTAAACTTATTCTTTTATAAGTTTATCAAGTTCAAACTTTTGCAAAGTTGAGTTTAATGTATATATATTTATACTTCTCAGAATCCAAACATGTGATTAACAATTTCAAATTTTGAATGCAATTAATGCAGGTAGGGAATGAGCTTGGAGCTGGAAAACCATACAAGGCAAAGCTAGCAGCAATGGTTGCATTAGGATGTGCATTTGTGATAGGCTTCATCAATGTGACATGGACTGTGATATTAGGTCAAAGATGGGCCGGGCTTTTCACCAATGATGAGCCAGTCAAAGCCTTGGTTGCCTCAGTGATGCCAATTATGGGCCTGTGTGAGCTTGGGAACTGCCCACAAACCACGGGCTGTGGGATTCTGCGTGGCACGGCACGGCCTGGTGTGGGGGCCCATATAAACCTGGGCTCATTCTACTTTGTGGGCACTCCGGTGGCGGTGGGCCTGGCATTTTGGTTCAAGGTTGGGTTCAGTGGGCTTTGGTTTGGGCTTCTGTCTGCCCAGGTGGCATGTGCAGTGTCAATCATGTATGTGGTGTTGGTGAGGACTGATTGGGAAGCTGAGGCCCTGAAGGCTGAAAAGCTCACAAGGGTGGAAATGGGTAGTTGCAATGGACTTAGGAACAAGGAGAATGAGAAAGATGAGGAAATGAAAAGGTTGTTGGGAAATGGAAATAGGAACAACAAAGATGACATTTGCTAAGAAAAAAGAAACCACACCACGGTTAAGGAGTGACAACAGTTATGACATTAAGATTTTGTTTGTTGGGAAGATCAAATGGGGTTGGAGGCTTGTCAATGGTTCCTTTATGATAATTTTGAGGAGGGCTTATCTTGTTTTCATTTGCTTGGAAAACTGAATCTAATCTTCTTTTAATACCAATTGTTACATATTTTCTAAGGTAGATTGTGAATTAGATCTTTAAACAAGTAGTTTTGAAAAAGGAAAAGAAAATAATATAATATAATGTTTTTTTATAATATACCAGTTTATTTTTAACACAACAATTTAATAATAGATGGTTTTTTTCATTTATTATTAAATTAGTCTTTAAATTACAATTTAAAAAAAAAGAGAGACATATGGTGTTATAAAATAGTAAAATTAGTGTATTATTTCTTAGTTGTATTTTATTTATGGATATAATGATATTTAGAACACATTTTTTGACAATATTTGAACATTGATTACGTGTCAATCAATATGTGATTGGTCAAAAATTACTCCACAATCAATAATAATAATCATAAACATTATTCTTGAGTAATTTTTGACCAATCACAAATTGACACGTAATCAATGTTCAAATTTTGTCAAAAAAATATTGTCTGAATATCAATTTTGTGTTTTATTATTATATCTCTTTTATTAAATACAATCGTTCTTACTTTAATTCTCATATAAATATCATATCTATTCATTTCTATTTTACTAATTTATTTTTACTAATTTCTTAATTAAATTTAATTCTTACTTTAATTCATATATAATCTTATATCAATGAAAATGAATCAGACATTATCATAAATATTCAATTAAAATTATAAACAAAAAGTCTTTATTTTTTTTTTGTCAATTTTGTTTAATTTGAGAAATTTTTTTTTGCATGTTTAATTTGATTTCAAAATTTTTAATTTATGTTCAATTTAATAATTTTTCATAACATTGTCTAAATTGTTATTGACAAACTATACCTTAGTAGTGTTTGAATGAGTGGTTAAATTATTGCTTACATGACCGTCTTATATAACGATGAGGTAGTGTTTGAATAAGCAGTTGAATTATCGCGTACTTGATTGTCTTACATAGTGAGAATTGCTTATGTTGTCATCGGACCACGTTGTTAACTACTATTGGAGTCACCACTAGAGCAGTTTCATTCGTTCACCACCTTGACACATCAAATTTCACCACTTTCATAAGTGCACACCAGTCAGGAGGAACCACAAACCACCTTGCACCACCAACATTTTCATGTTATCTCCTCCACCTACACTTCAAAGCATCGTGAACCTTCAGTGCAAAATGCGAGTCCATTTTTTTGAAGTCCCTAATTGCAAACCACACCTAACACAAATTTAGAATCGAACCACCACGAGATGAAAACAGCGACCAACCACTAACAAACATGACAGTAGTGCAAGCAACAGTTTAACCACCGTTGAACCCTAAATCACAAAATCTCAAATTGTAAGCCTCATAAGATGAACCACCTCACGAATGTAATTCACTGCAAGCAATCAATCGTACAAGAACGTTAATGTCATGCCACTACAAATGTGAAAACACGACGAATCATAAATGCATTATACCACACACACACAAAAAACACCTGCATCTGAACACAAATATGAACATTTCACAACTTAGACAAACTAGATTTGTAACCATTGAACAAAACATGTTACTTAAGCAACAACTCCTTCAAATACTGTCAATGTGTACTGTCAGCAGTTAACGATTTAGACGACATTAAAAAAAAAATTAAATTATACATAAATTACAAAATTTAATACCACATTAAACATAAAAAATACCACAAATTAAACAAAGTTGAGAAAAATAAAAAAAAAGTATTTAAACCTAAAAAAATATACATTTTAATAATTTAATACGTTAATACACAAGAAAGAAAATTATATATATATATATATATATATATATATATATATATATATATATATATATATATATATATATATATATATATATATATGACTAAATAATATCTTCAAATACAAATTTATTAGTTACCTCACTTATTTTTTATTTATAATTTTTAAGCATATGTTCATAACAACAAATATTTTGCATATGTTTAGAATAACCATTTTTTTTTATCAATTTTTACACTAATAAATATTTGATTGAAATGTAAGAAAATTAATTAAAAATTAATTTGCTTGAATATAAAAGTTTACGTATAAAAAGTATAAAGCATATTATATATTCACTAACAACGAACCTATTTTTCAAATTAATTTTAATATTAAAGTAATAATGATATTTTAATAATATTTTTTTTATAATATTTTAATATTATTTAAATATTTTTTTTGTGATTGATCCAAAATTATTTTATAATAAATAATAATTATAAATAACAATATATATCAAATGATAAATAAATGATGTTAAAATATTAAAAAATTTTGTATATGGAAAATTTTTTGTTTGCTATGAACTGAAAAGCAAAATTTTGGTTTCGGTGTTGTGATGGAAAAAGTGGATTTTGATGTGTTGTGAGTGACAAGTGCATGAGCATGAACATGTGGCTGGGATGCCAGAATCTGCCATCTGACACACATATTAAACTGAAAGCAGCTTTGCTTCATAGCTGTTACACACATTCTAACACATCATTATCATCAATAATAATAATAATAAATAATAATACTAAAATCAAATAATAAAAATTCAAAAATAATAATAACAATTCAAGCCGTGTAAAATTCGTGTCACTAAGTCTTCATCTATGCTAAACACCAACCATATTGTGTACTTTTTACACTATTGTCTTCCACACAAATTTTAATAATTATAAAAAAAATGTTTTTATAATTAATACCACTAGGTCAAATTAAAAAGAAACTTCAAAATTATCCTTTGGTTTCTTCATACTGTTATTATTTTAAAATATATTATTTTTTATATAATAAAATAAATCAAGAATTATGATTCTATTTGTTTTTAAATTTATATCAATCTTCAGATTGAACTAACCACCATTTAGAAAATTAATATATGTTTACATTCTAGTTAATTAATTAAGTTAAACTCAAGCGAGATTGAAAATAATAATTTATTATTTTGTAAAATTAATTAAAGTTTAAAATGCATTTTGCTCTTAATCTAAACATATAAAATTTGAACAAAATTGAACGTTATTTGAGATGATATCATCAAAATCCAAATTCACCCTAAATTTTAATTATGTTCTAATGTTACAGTTAAATAAAATTATGTGTAAAGATTCTTAGCTTTTTAAATATTATATATTTGCTTTGTTGATGTATGATTGAATTGGACTTTCATAATCTTTTTATCTTGTCTTTTTGATACAGGTGAAAGTATGAATCATTGCTTAGTATTAACTGACTAAGCTTGTTTTGATAAATATTTGGTCATGGATATGCTTTAATCTTTAGCAATACTTTGAATTATATTTCAAATATTTCGGTTTTAATATTAATCTCAGCAATGTTTTTTTAAAGAAACAAATATGTGATTATGATGTAAATCATGATTTAAGAATTATGTTAAAAGATTTAAAACTAATTAAAGAATATATGTCCTTTATTTATTTAATTATGTTCACAAAGATATTTTTAAAGCAGTGGAGATTCATATAAACCATTTCTCATTATTACTGACATGCTTGCAATGAAGAGCTGTGCATGTTTAACAAGTGGAACTTTGAATTTGTATAAAATAAATATAAAACTATTTATGTGTATGCAACCAAATCGATTGCTTCTTTATTTAATTCTCTTTAGAGACTGTCGTTCTCTTACAAAAATAAAACTCCACAAAAAACATTTGTTTTTACTAGGAAGACTTTGCATTGCTCGATGAATGATTAATGGCATTGGTCATTTTCAAAAAAACATAGAAAGACACACTTATAGTTCCTAGGTGAGTGTAATTGGCTTGTGAGGTTTTTGTTGGATATATATGAAAATGATAAGTGAATAAAACAAAACACGTGCATGTCGTTATGTATAATTATTTGAACTTTTTAAGGATTGCATGCGCAAGAGTATTGAAAATGAAATTATGACAGTGGTTTATGGATGGGATTTTGTGCTATCTGCACTAAACTTTGTCCGAAACAATGCCAATAACATAGCATTGCATGCTTTTCTCAGTTTCCTTTATCATTTCCAACGCATCCGTAACTTATATCTTCTCTTTTTATTGTATTATTTACTATGCATCAAGAGTAACAGTAACTTATATTCTTGTTCCATGCATTTCCGATGTAACTTATATAAATATCTCATGCTTTTCCTATGTAACTATATAAATATGTCATTTCATGCAAGTTATGACCATGGTTTATGGATGGGATTTTGTGCTATCTGCACTAAACTTTGTCTGAAACGATATCAATAACATAGCATGCTTTTCTCAGTTTCCTTTATCATTTCCAATGCATTCAAACATAACTAATATCTTCTCTTTTCATTGTGTTATTTACTATAGTAACTTATATTCTCGGTTTCATTCATTTCCTAACGTAATTTATATAAATATATTGTTTCATGCATTTCCTATTTAAGTAATACTGCCATTATATTTTTATGTATAAATAACAAAAAGAAAAGGAATTTACATATACTAAGAAAAATTAATTTAATTAGAAGATGAAGGTTTAGTTTAAAGTGATTTTTTGTGATGTACACAATAAATAGTACTTCAGTAGTTTTCAATTCACATTAATTTATATATAGCACATAAATAATATAGCACATAAACATTTTCAACAGATATATCACACAGCCAGCATAAGAACATGTAACACAACAATAACATAAGTGTGTTATTAAGCAATGTGTTGTCATCATAAAAAACCAGAGTGATATAGATATTGTGTTGTCAAAAATCTCAACAATCTCCCCCTTTTTTGATGATGCACAACCGTTATTAATAACCAACCATGTTTGTACAACCAAATACAAAACAGAGTAACAAATGATATAACACCGTTCAAATACTCTGCATGTAGCATAACCAATCAGCAAAATATCAAGAATAAATGAGACAGAAAAACATTCTCCCCCTTTCATAAAGCTTTCATAAATTCTCTCGCCCTTTGTGCATTAACAAAAAAGGAATGCTCTAGATATTATATGCTGATATTCCAACAGAGATGCATCAGTAAAAAAAAATGTGCAAATATATGAAATGCAATGATGCTCTCCCAATCACATTTATTCACATGTAAAAGATAACTCCCCCTGAAATGCAAGCATGTGAAGAAACATGTGTATGAATGTAATACTCCCCCTGTCATTATGCATAGATATCAAAACCAGATCAGATAATCAGAGTATACAAACAGTATAACACAGAGTTGTATCAAAGATAAGATATCAAACAATTAAGTCATGCAATGATATAAACTTCAACAATCTCACAATATTATCTCAATCAAGATATGCATAATCAGATTAGATTAGAGATAATTTGCAGATAATCAAGATAAAGTAATCAATCAACGAAAGATAACCAAATTCTAGAATTGGAATTTATAGCCCTGTTATGATGCAGTCGATTGAATTAATTCCCAGTCGAATACATTGCTTGGCAATGATGTTGAATTCCACTTGTAGTTTCCAAAGTAATGTTTTTCCTGTAAAACCTTTCAAAGATCTTCTGCAGATCAAGCATTTTAGTTATGCAAGAAATGTAATAAAAAAAAAAGTCAATATGTAAAGATGTGTAATAGATCAAGCATAATCGACTTCACACATTCCACAGTCGAATCAATAACCATTCAGCAACAACAAAATTCAATCAAACAGATTAAGCAGCTGAAATTGATTTAAACCATATTCATTTCCTTGTTGAAATGATATTACATTTGGATAGACACAGAACAAGGAACAAAAAGCAAATAACATTCTAAGCCATACTAAAAAAAGAAACAAAAAACACAAAGAGTAACCTATGACTCTCAACAAAACAGGGAACAAAAGAAACAAAGAATTCCAATACGTCCTAGTCTGAGTTAGGATGATCCTGATGATTCTTCCTTGACCAGATTTTCTCCGTAAATCCCTGAAGCATCCTTACGATCTTTTCCATGATCGTCAAACTTTTCATGCAAAATTCTGATTTGTCGGGCAACATATTTCTCAAACTTTGTTTGAGGAAAGAAATTTGAGTCATTCAATTTTTCAGTAACACAGTATTTTAAGCAGTGATCAACAAGGTTTTCTCCCATGAAATTCCATCCATTTATGGTCTTCACTAATCCCAGTGACATTAAGGAATCATTGCTAAAGGTATTCAAAGACCCCCAAAACCTTTTCTGTTCATTCCTTATCTCTACTCCTTGAAGAACAAGAATCTTGCTTATCAAACATGCGTATGGTAGATACAATGATCTCTTCAAAGTAGAGTTCTTCATGTGATCTTTTATCACACGTAACCAATTTAAAGGTGTGTTGTTTCTCACAGCATGAAGTAGATAGATGTCTTTTGAAGTCATTCGGTCCTTCAAAACTCTTCATGGTAGAATCATTTTTGCTAGCAAATGAGCCATAATCTTTTCCTCTTTTTGCAGTCCCTCATGTGCAAATGAGCCATAACCCCTTTTGAAAACATACAACTTTTTGGTAAGGTTTTTCATCAATGAAAGCATAGGTTTGCGACACTTACCTTGGATGTGAGGACATAAGAAATTGAGGATGAAGTGAGAGTAACTCCCTTTGATGATTTGGCTGCCCAAGAGTGGAGGTCTAGGGTTTGATGGATTTGGAAAAGGGGGATTTTGGAGGGAGTGATTTGGGAGAGTGTTTGGAGGTCTGTTGGAGAGAAAATCTGAGTGTGGAGGCTTAGGCAAGACCCTAGGAATAAAAAGGAGTGGATTTGGGTTGGGCTCGCTTGAGCTATAGACCTAATTTTAAAACTGCTGCCGCCGTCGCCCGGGCGACCAATTCCACCGCCCGGGCGTTGCGTTCTAATTTTTTTTTTCTGGAAAAATTACATCAAAAACACTGGGTTGCCTCCCAGCAAGCACTTCTTTAACGTTACTAACTTGACCCAGTCATCTGCATTCTTCAGTGGATGTTTTCTTATCTATAGATCCCCGGTGTTTTACCTCATTGAGCAACTTCTTCTTCTTGTTGAATCTTTTTAGGAATTTGATATACCCAGGGACTGAGTGCAATGCTTTCTTTACCGGAAGTATAATCTTCAAGCTCTTAATGTTTTTGGCTGCTTGAATTGTTTTCTTTTTTTCTTTCTGTGCCGCTTCTTTGAGTGAGGAAGGGTTCTTTTATGTGCTTGTTTTTTCTTGTTGTCCTTGGGGCACCCTTTAGGGTACAAAGGGCTTTTCTCAATTTTCTTCTCTTCTCTCGCAGCCCCTTCTTTTTCTTCTTCTGCATCATTCTCTTGTTCACTCGATCCTTCTTCTTCTTCTCTCTCTATTTTTATTTCTTCCTCTTTCTCTTCTTCTTCTTGCTCTTCATTTCTCAAACCCTCTTTTTCTTTTCCTTCTATTTTTCTCTTGTCTTCTCTTTTTTCTTCCTTTTCTCCTGCCTCATCTGGAGCTTTGTCACTTTCAATGACAACATCTTTGCATTCCTTATCAGACCTCTCGTTGTTTGTGATCTCATTCAGCATCTGACTCAGGACCTTGCACTGAACCCCAAAATTTTGTGACGAGGCTTGAATATTTTTCCGAAATAAGATAGAGTCTTGTAACAACTGCTGGAGGGTTTCCTCAAGCTCTATAGTACTATCAGCTTTTGTTGGGCTAGTGAATAGTCCTCCAACTTGCTCATATTGATTTTGATTTATGCTTGAGTAAGGTTCCCACCAATAGTTAAAATTGTCCTGGTAAAATTGCATCTTATTAGAGCATATTGTGAGACTTGCATAGAAATTCTAGAGAGAGAGATTATTAGCACAAAAATAAAATAAAATAAAACAAAAATGGAAATTAGAGATTAAAAAATAAAAATGAGGAAAATAAAATAAAATAAAATAAAATAAAGCCAAAATTAATCAAGATTCACAAATAGAATAGCTTAAACAGTGAGTCCTCGACAACGGCGCGAAAAACTTGTTGGGGCAAATCGGCAAGTGTACCGAGTCGCACAAGTAATATAAAATGGTAAGACCAAGTATCGTATCCCAGAGGACTCTCGGCGCTGAACAATTGTGTGAAAACGAGATTAATTAAGACTTAAAAAATAACAAAGATCATGGATTTGTAGTGCAAAAATAATAAAGAAAGTAAATTTCAATTGATCAATGACAAAAGAGCACAGAGATGAACGAAGGTTGATTTATTTGAGATGGGTATGTTGTTGGGGTTAGACTTCACCAAGTTCCCTCTCATGTATATAAGAATTCTTCTTTATTCATTAATGCCAACGTCCCTCATGAAAACACTTAAACCCGATCCCTCGACCAATAAGCCTGTCCCTAATTACCAGTTCATGCAATTCCTAGCATTCCTAGTAAAAAGATGTGAAGATCAAGAGGTTAAGACGACTAAGACTCATACCCTCATCCCTGAGCAATATAACCCTTAGGAGTAATTTAAATAGGACCTGAATTGAAAGGAACCTCCCGACACTCATGCAATTCACAAATAATGCTATTGTATAAGTAGGAATAAAGCAGATGAATTACTCTAACAAATAATGAAATAAAGCATATAGAATTAAGAATCAATTCAAATACATGAGAGTTCACAAGGTTACATCATTCCCCAACAACAAAGAGAAATTAGTTCCCCATAGACATGGGGGAACCTATGAACAATGGAAGAAAGAAAGAAAGGATGGAAGACTAAGAATTGGCTAAGAGTGCATTGTATGCTCTCTTCTGCCAGGGATGCAAAACCTAGAGCCCCAGGGTCCTTTAAATAGTGCCAGAAGAGTCCCAAAGTGTGCCCGGTCCAAAAGAATCAAATCAGAGCAGAAACAGGGCCCAATCCACGTCAAATCTCGCTTAAGCGTCGCAGGGAGCTCGCCCGGGCGTGAATTGAGGGTTCTGTAAGGCTTGGGCGCTAGTTTTCAGCGCCTGGGCTACGAGCGTCCGTTGCTTGGGTGTCGGGTCTGTCGCCCGGGCGACCAGCGGTGATTTTCAGCTCGTTGTTTCGCATTTTTGTCGCCTGGGCTTCGGGTTTTCTCCCTTCTTGATGCCTTTTTGACCCCTTTTGAGCTCCATCTTCATGGATTTTTCACTTCCCCCATTATTGCTTCAATCTCTGTCAAAACAAGGGGAAATTGTTATAAAACAGTTAAAATCAACCTCAACTCTCTTATTCACACAATTAACTAAAAATATATGAGTTCAAGCAAGTTTCTAAGTCAAAAGGATGCTTTTAGTATCGAAATTACATAGCAAATAACGGTATTAGCTTATATATACTCTTTTATTTAATTCGCTTATTTATCATATTGTCATGCAAACTTTCTTGATCTACCCTTAACGCAATCTCTTGGCGAAAATAGCCTATTACTAATTACCGACTTGCTATCTCTAGCCTCCCCTAGTAACTAATAATGCATGATATACGGAAGCAAAATACAATTGATCGTCCTACCCCTATCTCTAGGCAGTATTAGCTTAATCAAGCAATTCCTCCCAGTTCATGACATTACTGTACGTCTCCGTATCAATAAAGAAAATTTACCGAAAGAGTTAAACGATAAAAGCATTAAGCAAATGTAAGGAACCCAACAATTGATAAATCAAGCATATAAAATAAATAAGAATTTGGATATATGAGAGTTTCAAAAGATTACATTGTTCCCCAACAACAAAGGGTTTAGTTCACCATAATCATAATGAACTAGATGAAATACAATGGAAGAATGAAAGAATAAACCCTAGATTTAGTAGATTGGAGCCTAGGCATCCAAAGAACGGCCTCCAAGGAGTGTAGAGCTGTTGTGGACGTTTCTCTCTGCCAAAAGAATACAATTTGAATCGCACTAGGGCTATTTATAGAGCAGAAAAGTAACAGAATTTAAGCCCAAGCCCAGCAGACAACCGCTCAGCGCCTAATTTAATCGCTCAGCGATTTGCCTCTAATCGTTGAACTACTTAGCGGTCTATTTTACCGCTCAGCGGTTTGCCTCTAATTGCTCTGGACGCTCAGCGGTCCATTCTGGCGCTCAACGGTTCACTTGACTCTTCTTTTCATCCTTTTTCTTCTTCTTACACGAGTCTAAGTCCACCTTGCTCCACTTTCATCTTCAATTCACCTCAAAACCCTGCAAAACAATGTAAAACAAGCATAATATCTCTAAAAGCAACTTTTGACTCTCGCATGACTCAACTAATTGTTTTTCTTGATTTTAAGCTCATTCTAAGCCATAAAGGGTGTGTTTTGATATCAAATTTAAGTATGAAAATAACGGGTTTTGGACCGTTATCACAACCCTAAACTTAGAACTTTGCTTGTCCTCAAGCAAACAAGACAAAACTTGGCTTTTCACTTTTTCAAATAGTTCAACACTTTTCAAAAATCCTTTTCCTCACAACAAGTTATTATTCAATTCAGATTTTCAGTGGAATCCTATCAAGATGCATGCATGCTTTCAATTTAATTAGTTCACATAAACACATATTTCCCAACAGATGTTTCATTTATGAATGATCAATCCACTAAGCATAGATGTAAACATGGATTTCAACAACTCTCACCAAGCAAGTGTTTCACTCAATCACTCAAGTGTTTAAGAGGTCACTCCACTCTCTACTGTTCACATGTCACATAAAACAACATTGCCTTTCATCTAAAACAATCAAAATCCTCACATGCAAATGCCATCACAAGGACTTTATCAAGGCTTGTACTGAGGCTGGGCTAACAAGAAAAATTGGTTTTTCTAGAATACAAAATCATTGATTTAAGAGAGCTATATTATCATTTAAAGTTCAACCACCACTCTCTTTTGAACCAATCTCACTCATTCCCAACTTCTTCCCTTTTCTTTTTATTTTTACATTGAGCTCATTTTACATGCGTTTTCTTTTCTTCTTTTTCTTCCTTTTTTTCTCATGCAATTTTCTTTTTCAACACTTGAGCTCAATGCCTTCCTCTTGCCTTTCAATTTTCCCAAACAACCACAAACTTGAAACTTTTCAACACAAACAATTATTCTCAACCGAACTCAAGGTAGATAAATTAAAAATAAGGTTTTTCATTCTGTTTAAGGCCAAGGTTCAAAATGGGTATAATATTTTAAGCACTTTGGGGGAAAATTTGGCTAAGTAAGGGCTTCCAAACATGGCCTTGATCATACGACATCAACAAGCAATTCAATCAATTATTAAGACTCAGGCAATATCATTCATACTTTCTTGTGAACAATACATATATCAGTGAAAACTCTGGAGCTCAATACCTCACACAACATGCTTTCTCACGCATCATTCATGCATCCTGCTTAGCATCACAATCACAATCATAAACCACTACACATCTGTTCACACAGTTAGTGAACCATTCACCTGGATATCAATATACACACATTCTCAATTATCAACCACATTCAATCATCATCATTGAATAACTCATCATGCAATATACATTCAAACCATCATCAGAATCAGTGTACAAGCCAAGCATAGACACTAAAATAAAATTCTCCTAATCTAAAAATCAAAAGTACAAAAGAAAAAGAAAAATAAAACCTGGGTTGCCTCCCAATAGCGCTTGTTTAACGTCACGAGCCTGACCCGAACCTCATGGATCCACTAAATAATGTTTGAGCCTCTGTCCAATTACCACCCAACTGTGCTGCTCACCATCATCATTTGGATTCTCCAACTCCACAGCTCCATTTGGATATACACGCTTTATTACAAACGGTCCCGACCATTTTGATTTCGACTTCCCAGGAAATAACTTCAACCGTGAATTAAATAATAACACCTGCTGCCCTGGATTAAAAACTCTCTTTATCAGCTTCCTGTCATGATAAAATTTCACCTTCTCTTTATAACTCCTGGATGAGTCATATGCATGTAACCGCATCTCTTCAAGCTTCAACAATTAATTTCTACGTTTGCTTTGAGTTTCATGAGGATCAAAATTTAAAAATTTTAAAGCCCACAAAGCCTTATGTTCCATCTCTACTGGCAAGTGACATGCTTTCCCATGTACCATCTGAAAAGGTGATAACCCCATGGATGTCTTCATAACTGTCCTGTATGCCCAAAGAGCATCATCTAATTTATGTGACCAATCTCTTTGTGAAAAAGCAATTGTCTTCTATAATATCCTCTTGATTTCCCTGTTAGAGACTTCAACTTGACCATTTGTTTGTGGATGATAAGGTGCAACAACTTTATGTTTCACCCCATAATGTCTAAGTACCTTAGCAAGCTGAGCATTACAAAAATGAGACCCCCATCACTGATAAGTACCCTGGGGGTTCCAAAATGTGAGAAAATTTGCCTTTTCAAAGATTTAATCACCGTGTTAGCATAATTCTTTGGACATGCCAGAGCTTCAAACCATTTACTGACATAATCAACAACCACCAAAATATATTCATATTAAATGATGGTGGAAAAGGCCCAACAAAATCAATACCCCAACAATAAAAAACTTCAACTTCCAAAATACCCTGTAACGACATCTCATGTCTTCTTGAAATAGCTCGTGTCCTTTGACACTTGTCACAATTCCTAGCATGATTGTGAGCGTCTTTAAACAAAGTAAGCCAATAAAATCCTGACTGAAGAATTTTTGCAGTCGTTCGCTCTCCATTATAATGACTTCTATAAGGAGAATTATGACAATGCCAAAGGATTCCTTCGTTACACATCTCCTCAAAAGATTATCTGCTCCAATCTTGAATAAATACGGATCATCCCATATAAACTGTTTAGCATCAGAATAAAACTTCTTTCTTTGTTTCCAATTTAATTCCTCAGGAATAACACCTGCAACTTTAAAATTAGCCATATTAGTAAACCATGGCCTCTGTTGAATGTACAAGAGAGTTTTGTCTGAAAAAAACTCCCAGATTTCTTTCTCCTTGCTTGTTACTTCAGTGTTGACCAACCGAGATAAGTGATCAGCAATTAAGTTTTCACTTCCCTTTTTATCACGAATCTCTACGTCAAACTCTTGTAACAAAAGCACCCATCTGATTAACCGTGGCTTTGAGTCTGGCTTTGTCAATAAGTACTTTATGGCCAAATGATCCGTATAAATGATAACTGTTGAAAAACAGTTATTTTCATGCTTCATTTGAGACCAAAATACACCCTATAAGGCTTAGAAAGAGCTTAGAATCAAGCAAAACACGTTAATTGAGTCAGTTGAGAGTCAAAAGTTGTTTTTAGCGATATTATGCTTGTTTTGCATTGTTTTGCAGCATTTTTGATAAAGATGAAGAATGGGATTGAAGATGGAAGGTCTTAGACTAAAGAAAAATGAAGAAACATGAAGAAAGAAGAGTCTAGGAACCGCCCAACGCCCAAAATCCAATGCTGGGCGGCCAAATGCGAGAGGGAGCCACAGTCTCGCGCCCTGGCGGTGTAGCCAGGCGGTTTTGCGATTAGAGGCAAACCGCCGGGCGGCCCAATTCACCGCCGGGTGTGGCGCGATTAGGGGCAAACCGCCGGGTGGCATAAGTGTGACACCGGGCGGTTGTCTGCTGGGGTTGGGCCTGATTTCTGTGACGCTCCTCAACTATAAATAACCCTATTGCGATTTCAGATGTATTCTTTTGATAGAAGAGGGCGGCCAGACCTACTTTTCACTCCTTGGAGAAGATCTCTCGGATGCTTAGGCTCCTTTTTATCCTATCTAGGGTTTGTTTTTCCATTTTTCCATTATTTTTCATCTAGTTTCACCATGACAATGGTGGACTAAACCCTTTTGTTGTTGGGGAACAATGTAATCTTTTGAAACTCTCTTTTATTGAAACTCTTATTTATTTATATGCTTGTCATATGCTTTGATTATCAATTGTTGGGTTTCTCTTCTGTGCTTAAAGCTTTTATCGTTTAACTCATTCGATAATCGTTGTTTGTCTTTATTGATACGGGAACGTACGATACTGTCATGAACTGGGGGAAATTCCTTGATTAAGCAATACCACCTAGGGATAGGGGGTAGGACCATCAATTGTTTTTGCTTCTGTTTATAATGCATTATTAATTACTAGGGGAGGCTAGGGATAGCAAGCCAGTAATTAGTAATAGGCTCTTTTCGCCGAGGGATCGGGCTAAGGGTAGACTAAGAAAGTTTGCATAACAATTAGATAACAAAGTGAATTAAATAAAAGGAGTAGATAAGAGAGAGTGGATAAGATGAAATTGTAAACCCCAACAACTCCATTCATCCATAGTCTTTCTCTTGTCAATTGAATCAATCGCATTTGCATGTTTACTTTTTGTTTCTTGCATTCAAACCACGTGCTTTTTCTTTACAAGTCTTACGATTTCTATTCACACGAACGATAAGGCCTTCGAGTCTCTTGGGAAGAACGATATTGGGTTTTACCAATTATATTACTTGAAACGATCTGGTACACTTGCTAGTTTTGTTCAACAATAAATTATCACTTTAGATCCAATGAGATAAGATCTAAATTTCTCCAGTGCATAAACTATAGCAAAAAATTCTTTCTCTGTAGTAGCATAATTCAGCTGGGCTTCATTTAAGACTTTACTAGCATAGTAAATAACATGAAATACATTTTCTCTTCTTTGGCCCAACATAACACCTATAGCATAATCGATGGCATCACACATAAGCTCAAAGTCTTTCTCACGACTTCCTTCATAACAGGTTCAATCTCCTCTATGGTTGAGCCACTGGCCTATAATCACTCTCCATAAGAATCCTGTGCATACAATATGTGGGGCTTATACCCTTAAGATCTGCAATTGACCAGCCTATAACACCCTTATTTGCTTTTAAAACTTCCACCAACTTCTCTTCTTTTTTCGGAGATAATGAAGTACTAATAATAACTAGCTTTCCTCCACCATCTTCCAAAAATACATATTTCAAATGTGGTGGTAATTCTTTCAATTCAAGCTTGCTTTCTTTTACTTTCTCTTTAGGATCAATTCTTTCAAAACCGGCCTCCTCTGTTGACATTTCCCTTGTTGCCTCTAAGTCACGAACACATTCTTCAATCATTTTGTCCTCCTCTCCATGTAAATCTTCACATTAATTAATGAGAGTCCTCTCCAATACAAATGCATTTTGCATTCTCTTATCTTGTAGCATACAAAGTTCTTCCGCAATGTCTATTTGAAAGCGTGACTTATTATCTTTTGGATATGACATTTCTTGGAAAACGTCAAAATTTACCTCTTCATCCTGTAATCTGAATTTCAGCTTACCATTCTCCACATCAATTAAAATCCTGACTGTCTTCATAAAAGGTCTTCCAAGAATCAAAGGTGAATCTCCGTTTTCCTCCATCTCCACAACAACAAAATCCATCGGGAATAAAAATTTATCCACCTTGACTATCACATCTTCAACCACTCCATATGGATATTTAAGAGATCTGTCTGCCAATTGAAGAGTAATCCTCGTTGGTTTAAGTTTTAACCCTCTGATCTTCTTGAACATAGAAAGAGGCGTTAGATTAATGCTAGCTCCCAGATCAATCAAAGCTTTCCCCACTTCTAACTCTCCAATGGTACATGGAATGGTAAAGCTCCCTGGATCTTGTAATTAGGAGGTAATGTCCTTTGTATGACTGCACTACAATTCCCTTGCACTTCAATAGTTTCCTTCTCAACATACTTCCTTTTTTTCATGAGAAATTCTTTTAAAAATTTGGCATATGATGGCATTTGCTGAAGTGCCTCAGAAAACGGTATGGTTATCTCCAGCTTTCTAAAAATCTCCATGAAGCGCTCAAACTGCTTTTCTTTCTCCATCCTAGAATATGTCTTTGGATAAGGCAAAGGTTTTTCATACCCCCTATCTTTTAGTTTCACAACCTCTTCCTCCTGACTATTACCCTCATCTCTCAAATTTTTATTCATCATATTTTTTTCTCTCTCACTCTCCTCCTTCTGATCACTCTTTTTTTCAACACTCTCTTTTTTTTGTCTCTCTTTTCTCAACTTTTCTCCCCTCTAATACTCTCCCACTTCTGGTAATAATCTCACATGCTTCTCTCACATCACTTTTCTCCACACGGTCAACATATAACACAATGCTGTTCACAACTCTCTGAAAGATCTCTTCAGATACTGCACTCCCCTGTGCTGGCATGAATTGAGGCTGCTCTGAGATTCTTGTAGCTGTTATAATTTCCTGTGGTAAAGCAGATAATTTTTGCATAATTATCTCCAACTGCTGGGCAATTATCTTGTTCTGCTCCATCATTAAACTATGATTCTGTGGCAATGAAGTTTTCTGAACAAAATCAACACTTTCACTATGTGTTTCCTCATTATCTGCCATACTCTCAATCAGATCATAATCCTCATCCTCAGTCTTCCTCTTTATATCACCTCCGGCTGCAACATTTAACATCATCTTTGATTGCATATTTACCCCGCCAAGGAATGCAAGAACTATAGTTGTCTTGTCAAACCCATGGACTGGTGTCTTCCTCAATAGGCTTTTGAACCTATCCCATGCTTGACCTAGAGTCTCTTCCATGCCTTGCTTGAATGATGAGATCTTCAGTCTTCCCTGAGTAACTTTGGACTGTGGAAAATATTTATTAACAAACTTTGTAGCCACAGTCTCACATGTTGTGAATGTTTGATGGGTGTCGCAACCCATACAAATTTGATTGCATATAAGAAATGCAGTATAGCTAGGAAGTGACTCCTAGGTCGTCTCTCAAGGACCAATTTTACGGTTCAGAATTAGGTCAGACACGAAGTGGGGGGGGGGGGTTTGAAAGTGTTTTTGTGGTGAATGCGGATGAACCAAAATCAAAACAGAGATGCAAACTGATAATTAACACTACCGAACTGAACATACATCATGGTGAACAAAAACAATAAACCAAAAATACTAAACAACATTAAAATAAATGAAAATATTAAACGCCTAACACTGTAACACAAATATCTAGCACAATTAAAATTACTAAAATGCAATACTAAATTAAAGACAATAAAAAAACAACTCAACTTAGTATGCAAAATATTTAAAAGCAAAAGCAATAAAAATAAATAAATTCTTTTTGACCATTCACGTGACAAGTGTCCAAATAAAAAAAAGTGAAAATGAAAATGCTTAAAAAAAAAATATTCTCTACCGTGACAACCTCAATTCTAATTGAAATTAAATATTCTTCATGTGGTTGAAACCTTTGGGCGTGACAACTGCCCTTGGCCGTAAGCCTTGTTCTCCATAAAAACAATTCACTTTTCCATACACTTCATGCTTCCACCAGCCGTGAATGCTTCCCGAGACTATGGTTGCAACGTCCATCACCAAAAGTAAAAGAAGAAATTAACTCATTTCTTATCTAAATTGGAAACAACTCATGCAACTTTTTTGAAATGGAAATTGAATCGCCCAATGTCCTTGTGCTTTAGCTAAATTGAAATGAGGTGTGTGGCAGCAACTTCCCCAAATAAAATAAATACACCGAATAAGTTTGAAACCAGCGTTCACCAAAAGAAAATTAAAAGCTACGAGAATTAAATTTCAGCAATGAGAGAAATTGATGGCTGTCCAGCGTTGCACAAAACCAAAACCGTGACATCAAATGGAAATAAAAAAAAATGTTTCTTTTTATTCCAGCAAAGAAGAAATAAAATGCTTTATAAAATTTCATCCTAATGGTTCTTAACAACAATTCAATAAAAGAACAAAAACAAGTATGCTTCTAGCATTCCTTTAGAAACCAACGCTGCAGCACAAGCAAAATAAAAGAAAACGTATCATCTCCAATAAAATGTTTCAGCCAAGAAATCTCCTCCTAGGGTGGCTTCCGCACTTCCATGAATGATAAAAAATTTTAATCTCCCTGCATCCCAAGATGTTAAATCACGTGAGTTCAGCCAATGAATGCAAAGGAAAATGAACTTACTCCTTACCACAAATCTGCCAAGCCTTACTTAATCACCGGACTCCACCAAATATACTCTTCAATTCAACAAAGCAAAAGAAAAATTAAAGAAATGCTACTATCATTCACTCACGGCATTAGCATTTAATGAAGATAAAGAAATAAGGAAACATCATTTTTACCGAGACCCCTCTGCACCAAATTACCGAGAGAAAAGAAATGGCTCCAAATGAAAATGTGTTGGCTGCAACCCTTGCTTCTAAACACACTCCTTCTTATTAAATGAAATAAAGAAAGCAACAACAAGTTGGACAAAATAAAAGGAATTCATTCATCCATGGTCACCAAGCATCAACATGTTTTCAAGCAAAAGAATTATGCCAAAACCGTTCCCTGCAGCCAAGAGTGAATCTGCCGAGAGAGAATGAATCCACACCAAGTGTGACGGCTCCTATACCTAGGCCGTGAGTGTTTCTTCAAATGGGTGGGGTCCACCCAACCCTAGGTAGGACATGTGTCACCAAAATTTGGGCCCCAACATATTTTTAATGGCCCAATATGCAAAGATTGTCTAAAAAAAGCTAGACTTTTAAATTACACATTGATTAATTCCAAATTACTAAATTAAAATATAACTAATTCTAAATTTTCCATGCGGAGAGTCTTGAATTATTTTGATAGCACTCCAAATGTCCTAAATTGTGTTTCCAAAATTTTCCCTGAAAATAATAATGCAAATAATTAGCTCAGAAAATTCAAATTAATTAAAATTAGAATTTCCGGTCAAATTAAGCATAATTAGGGAAAACGGGAAAATACCAGACAATTAAGCACAATTCCCTGATTAATTCTAGTACAATAAACTAAGTAAAGTCGAGAAAATATTGACTCATCAATGTTCCTTCAGGAAAGGAATTAAGCCACGTCTTAGCGTTGCCTCTAAATGAGAATGGGAACAAGCTAATCTGATACACCTCCCATATTCACAGTGTTGCAAATTTCACTAAACGTTGTCAAATGGCATATGGGTTCTCATTTGACAAGCCGTGAAACTGGTTGCTTTGCACCTGATGTATAAGTGCTGGATTCATCACCATGTTAGTTGTATGGTCCGTAGGCATGGCTATGCTGTTAAAGTGGAAAGGGCCAACAACATTAGATAGATCTGCAAGAGTGCGTCTTGGAGGAGGTTGTTCAGCCATCTCCTCTGCTCTTTGAACTGATGAAGGTGATAGTAATCTGTCAAGAGAAGGGAACAAATCCTTAGATGGGCGTCTGACTCTCCTTCTTCCCCTTGTCTCACTTAAGCCTTCAAGAAGAGGTTGCGTATTTCTCTTGCTCCTAGTATGTCTAGTCTCCTGCATGCATAAGAAACACAAACCCTAGTAGCACTTTTATATAAAAATAAACAAAAACAAAATATATACAATCAAGTCAAAGTTAATCAGTTTACACTACTAGATAAGTTAAACCATGAGTCCCCGGCAATAGCGCCAAAAACTTGTTAAGTCCCTGGCAAGTGTACCAGATCATTATCAAGTAATATAAAATGGGTAAGTCCAAGTATCGTTTCCCAAAGGACTCTTAGGCCTTAACTTTCGTGTAACCTAATTGCGTAAGACTTGAGAAAAGAATTAAATTTAGGTTTTTGAATGCAAGAACAAAAGTAAACATGCAAATGCAGTGAATCAATTGGCAAGGAAAAAACTATGAATGAATGGTGTTGTTGAGGTTTACAATTTCATCTTATCCACTCTCTTATATCTACTCTTCTTATTTAATTTGCTTATTTATCATATTGTCATGCAAAGTTTCTTGGTCTACCTTAACTGATAGCGGTTGAAAAACCGTTATTTTCATGTGCTATTTTAGACCAAATTACTCCATTTACTGCTTAGAATGAGCTTGAAATCAAACAAAACTCAATAAATGAGTCAGTCGAGAGTCAAAAGCTGTTTTTAGCGATATTATGCTTGTTTTGCAGCAATTTTGATGAAAGTAAAGAATGGAGGTGAAGATGAAGGCCTTAGACTCAAGATAGAGGAAGAAAATCAAGAAAAGAGGAGTCTAGAAACCGCCCAGCGGCAGAATTGCACCGCTGGGCGGCCAAATGCGAGGAGTTTGCACCAAGGCTGTGACGCCTGACAGTTTTGCGGTACGAGGCAAACTGCCGGGCGGTTTTGCAGCAATGAGGCAAATCGCCGGGCGGCATAAGTGTGACGCCGGGCGGTTGCCTGTTGGGCTCGGGCCTGTTTTCTGTTGCGCTCTTCAGCTACAAATAGCCCTAGTGCGACTTCATTCTCATTCTTTTGACGGAGGAGGGCGGCCAGACCTACTTTTCACTCTTTAGAGAGGATCTCTTGGATGCTTAGGGTCCTTTTCATCTTTTCTAGGGTTTGCTTTCCATATCTTCCATTATTTTCATCTTGGTTCACCATGTCAATGGTGAACTAAACCCTTTTGTTGTTGGGGGAACAATGTAATCTTTTGATACTCTCTTTTATTGAAACTCTTGTTTGAATTATATGATTTTCATATGCGTTTATTATCAATTGTTGGATTCTCATACTGTGCTTAAAGCCTTTATCGTTTAACTCATTCGGTAATTGATATTTGCCTTTATTGATACGGGGACGTACAGTAATGTCACGAAATGGTGAGAATTTCCTTGGTTATGCAATACCACCTAGGGATAGGGGGGTAGGATGATCAATTGTATTTTCTTCTGTTTGTAATGCGTTGCTAGTTCCTAGGGGAGGCTAGGGATAGCAAGCCGGTAATTAGTAATAGGCCTTTTTCGCCGAGGGATCGGGTTAAGGGGAGGCCAAGAAAGTTTGCATGCAATTAGATAATAATGCTATTTAAACAAGAGGAGTAAATAAGAGAGAGCAGATTAGATGAAATTGTAAACCCCCAACAACTCCATTTATTCATACTCTTTTCTCGTCAATTGAATAACTCATTGCATGTTTATTTTTCTGTCTTTGCATTCACCACAACAATTATTTTTTATTTCACAAGTCTTACGATTTTGATTCATACGAACGATAAGGCCTTTCAAGTCTCATGGGAAGAATGATAATGGGTTTTACCATTTTTATTACTTGATACGATATGGTACACTTGCCATTCCGCTAACATTAACCCAATCTCTTGGCGAAAATAGCCTATTACTAATTACCGGCTTGCTATCTCTAGCCTCTCCTAGTAACTAATAATGCATGATATACGGAAGCAAAATACAATTGATTGTCTTACCCCTATCTCTAGGTGGTATTAGCTTAATCAAGGAATTCCTCCCAGTTCATGACATTATTGTACTTGTCCGTATCAAGAAAGACAAACAACATTTACCTAATGAGTTAAACGATAAAAGCATTAAGCAAAGGTAAGGAACCGAACAATTGATAAATCAAGCATATGCAAGCATATAAAATAAATAAGAATTTGGATATATGAGAGTTTCAAAAGATTACACTGTTCCCCAACAACAAAGGGTTTAGTTCACCATAATCATAATTAACTAGATGAAATACAATGGATGAATGAAAGAATGAACCCTAGATTTAATAGAGTGGAGCCTAGGCTTCCAAAGAATGGCCTCCAAGTAGTGTAGAGTTGATGTGGACGTTTCTCTTTGCCAAAAGAATACAATTTGAATCGCACTGGGACTATTTATAGAGCAGAAAAGTAACAAAATTTAAGCCCAAGCCAAGTAGATAACCGCTTAGCGCCTAATTTAACTGCTCAGCGGTTTGCTCTAATCGTTGAACCACTCAACGGTTTGCCTCGAATCGCTCTGGACGCTCAGCGGTCCATTCTGGCGCTCAGCGGTTCACTTGACTCTTCTTTTCATCCTTTTTCTTCTTCTTGCACGAGCCTAAGTCCACCTTGCTCCACTTCCATCTTCAATTCAGCTCAAAACCCTGCAAAACAATGTAAAACAAACATAATATCTCTAAAATCAACTTTTGACTCTCACATGACTCAACTCACTATTTTCTTGATTTTAAGCTCATTCTAAGCCATAAAGGGTGTGTTTTGATATCAAATTTAAGTATGAAAATAACGGTTTTTATACCGTTATCAATACAATGCAATACAACAAAACATGTTCAGCAGATATGACAGTTTATTCAGAATACGAACATGTAATGCAACAACATGTGTAGTGTTATTAAACATTGTGTTGTCATCATCAAAAACTAGTTTGATATAGAGTTTGTGTTGTCAACAATCTCAACACAAACTAGAATATTGGTAAAAAGCAAAAATCCAAGAAATGAAATATGATGTAATAGAATCAAACACCAGAAAAATAGAAGAATTGTAATCTAAACTAAAATGAAATTGAATCAAACAACTACCTTGAGTTTATTACAGCAGAGACACCACAATTAAAGAAGAAGAAAACAGAGAACATTGGGTAAAAAAAAATTGAAATCAGATGTGCAATTGATTAGTGAGAAGAATCTCAATTACTCTTCAGAAAGACATTTTATGAAAGTAAAGCCCATTTTAGGGTCTTTTAGTTCATATTTTAAAACTTGAAATTGGTAATCCTCACTTAATTCCCCAATCAATGCAAATCTAATTCAGAATTATGCTTTCAACTAACATCAAAACCTATTCTAAGACCAATGAAACAACTACCTATGCCATACTCACTTTTATTATCATATACAATCAAAATCAACAAATGATAAAACTAAAGAACCAGTTATACATTACTAAACATTATAAAACTCAGTAGAGGAATCAAAATGAACATAATCCATGCCTAACTTCTACACGTGCAACCAAGGTGAAAACATTATGTACCTAAACTACTTACCAAACCAACAAAAACTAGTAGAGATTAAATGTGTAGATCAAAATACAAAGCAAAATCAAATTATAAATCATTCACAATTGCAAAAATAAAGAAATCAAGTATCATATTAAAAGCCATTCTCGAACTACCAATTGCAAGTAAATAAACCGAAAACACATAAATTTCGGAATCATTAAAGCATTGCAGGGAATCAAAGTGAAAACAAAAATTTCAAAACAAAGCAAGAAAATCACAAAGGAATTTTATTAACATTGAAAAATAGAAGTACAAAATACTAGAATTCACCAAGGAATGGGTTCACAGACTACCACTATCCATGAACATCCTTTGCGAAAATCCAGAAGCAAGTAAACAATATCTCTACACTATCAAAGTGCTCAAACCTAACTACCAAGAACATGGAGAACTAAAACGAAAAGAACTTGAATCGAAAGAAAACCTAACGACGCTAACTATTCTTTAAATGTCAGAAACTCAAAAATAAAACTAATTCTACACTACAACACTGCACTCTCTATGTTCTAAGACAACATTGAACAACTCAAGAACTATTTACAAACGCCTTTTATAGGGAAACTAGAGGGAAAAGGGAAAAAGGAAAAAAGCCTAAAAAAAAGTAACCTCGACACTTCGCGCTCTCCTTTTCTTGAACTAGCCTTCTTGCTTCGATCACAAACCACTTAAGTCTTCTCAGGCCTTCGATCATCTTCTTCTTCTTGCAGATCAACCTCCAGTTACATGGTCTTTGAGTCCCCTCATCCTCTAATCCAAGAATCACGAGCCACAGAGCTCTCGAACCCTTCTCTATGTTTTCTCTCTAACCCTAAAGTGTTTTCTTTCATTTTGGAAACAAACATTGCTTTGCTTGAGCAATACCCCCTTTCTCAGCTTCTGATTCACCAAAAGGTAGTTGTAGCACAGTGAAACAACGTGTTTCATTTATTTGAACAAGACCAAAACATGCCATTTTACTAGCTTAAGGCATCAACCCTTGACCAGCAAAGGAGTTTGACGAGGGCATATATGTAATTAAAGAAAGAAGGAAAAGGGTAAATCAATAAATATTGAAAGATAAACCTATTTAAGCAAAAACTAAAGAAAAATATTTTTATTTTGGAATTTTTAGAAAAGAGTAAATGACTATTTATTTTAAAACACTAAAAATACACCAAAAAAACATATTTTTAACTACAATTCTACAACAGTTAGTCACAACAAATATTTTTAACACCATTATGAGTGTATTCGACTGGAATAAAACTTTGTCACAACAAATATAAGTTCATAAAGGTGCTTGTGATCTTTTCCTTTCAGAAACATGCAGTAATCAAAAACATTTTATCTCACATTTCAAAATAAGCATGTTCCACAAAAATATCACATAATCAAACATAGGAACATACATTGTAGTTCAACAAAACATGTTCAGCAGATATGTCAAACAGTTCAGAACAAGAACATGTAATACTGGAACATATGTACTGTTATTAAGCACTGTGTTGTCATCATCAAAAACAAGTTTGATATAGAGTTTGTGTTGTCAACAATCTCAACACTTAGTCCTTGAGAAGTCAGGGAGATAGGTCGAAAGTTGCGATGGAAGACGACTCGAATTGCCCTGTTGAGGAATAGGTACCTTTTAGTGATAATAGGTCATGGCGACACAGTATAAGAAAACGACATTTGGTCATGAATGGATTGGTTATGATATTGATGTTGTGATGGAATATGTTATATGATTATATTACTCTATGATTAAAATGAAATATGCTTTATTGTGTGTTATGATATTTCTGGTTGCTCACCTTGAAAGTTGTGGTTGTGGTTTCCACCTACGATGATTGTACTTGTACGGGAGTAGATGACATTGCAGATAAAACTGGATCGAAGTAGCTGACGTGAGAGTTGGGATATTTGAGTTCGGGGGTTTATTATTTATTTTTAAAAGTTTTCCAATTTGATATTTTTATGTAAAAGTAATATTCTAAGATTTTCAAATGATGTTTATAGTTATGATTTAATTCCGCATTTGAGTTGAATGTATTATCGAAAGGTTTTGAGAAAAAAAATTTCCACTGTGACATCTCGAAAAAATCGGGGTGTTACATATTCAACCATTATCACAACCCCAAACTTGAGACTTTGCTTGTCCTCAAGTAAAATGTAACTTGGCTTACATAAAATAGATATACTACAACAACCTAGCACATCAAAAAGCATTTTTCCCTAAGACAAGTAAATCACTCATGTATGCTCATCATTGAAAGTTCAGTCAAGAAATAATAATGTCTTAGCCATTTAAGCTTCAACTATGGTGCTCACTTAATCAAAGAACATACAACAGATGCAAAAACCTGATAAGTGGTCAACAACCAAGCAGAATGTCCAATTGTAATGCATGTAACCATTCCTCACCAAAGAAAGTGTTTCACTCAAGCTCAAAGGTGTATAGTGAGGTGTCAGTGTCTCTTTCGCTCTACTATCATAGTGTCAAATAAATCAACTTTGCCTTTCATTTAACCAATATCAAACACACTTACAAACAAGTTATCATCACAAGGACTTTTCAAGGCTTGTAGTGTGGCTGGGCTAAGAAGAAATTTGGTTTTTCTAGACAACAAAATCCTTGAGTTAAGAGAGTAACAATTCATAATTTCATCATTTAACAACAACCTCTCTTTCTCCTTTACAAATGAGAAACCATTTTCACTTAATCCAAACATCCCATTCATTGAGCTTTTCTTTCTTTTTCTTCTTTTTTCTTTTTCTTTTGCATTCTCTTTTGCTCAATACTTAGCTCAATGCTTTTTGTTTTTATTTTCACAATTCTTTCAAATTTCCCAACAACCTCAACCTTGAACCTTTCTCCATACCATACAAATGTACTCAACTCAACTCAAGGTAAAGATTTCAAAAAGGATTTTTCACATGTTTTGGCTTAAGGTTCAAAGGGTAGAACAAATATTGTTCTTTTTGGGTTAAAATAATGCATTGGCTTATAAGGGAAAATAACAGATGGCCTTAATTATTTTTAACAAGCCAGCAAGTGGTTCAATCATAGAAAATTAGGCAAAATCAATCATGATTCCAAAGTAATAGCATACAATCAATTAAAAACTCTGGAGCCCAACCTCTCACAGGTTAACTCAAGCTCCACAATTTAATATGCATCCTGCCAAGTATATCAATCACAATTGAAACCGTGCATCTGTTTTAAAAAATTATGAGCAACCACTATCTGTGCTAAATTGTTAATTCAATCATTAACTTAATGATGTTTTTCAATACCATAGAGCAACACAAGACAATATTACTCATCATAAAACAGTTCATCACATAATTTCAACCATTGCAGAGCTATTCTTTCAACCAAGTACATAGCTTACCAAAAACAAAACAAAATAGACAAAATTCAAATAAGCATAAAAATCAAGTAAAACAAATCCTGATCTGATAGCATCCTTCAATAAATTATATCTCTCATCATTAGCCTCTACTATATCAGCATCCATCAGTAGATAGTGTTATTTGAATCTTCATCATCATAGCATCCATCAGTAGATACTTTAACCTAATAGCATCCATCAGTAAATGTTGTTAGTAACATCCATCAGTAGATGTCTAGTGCATAACATCCATCAGTAAATGCTATCAGTAACATCCATCTTTAGATGGCTAGTCACCGTCCTCTTCCATAGCAGCATCCATCAGTAGATGCTATCATCTAAATCTTCATCATAGCAGCATCCAATAGTAGATGTTGTCATCTAAATCCTCCTAGCATCCCTAAGTAGATGTTGTCCAGCATCCATCAGTAGATGCTGTCATTATTGCAAAACAAAATCAAATCGACACCACACAACTAAATCAATAAATAAAAAAAAGATCAGAAATTGGGTTGTTGTTAAGTCCCTGACAAGTGTACCAGATCGTTACAAAGTAATATAAAATGGGTAAGTCCTAGTATCGTTTTCCCAAAGGACTCTTTGGCCTTTACTTTCATGTAAATCAATCTTATGGGACTTGTAGATAAATAAATCGTGTGGTGGAATGCAAAAACAAAAGTAAACATGCACATGCAAGTGATTCAGTTGGCAAGAAAAAGATATGGATGAATGGTGTTGTTGGGGTTTAGAATTTCTTCTTAGCCACTCTCTTTTATATACTCTTCTTATTTATCGGCTTTATTATCTAATTGTCATGCAAACTTTCTTAGTCTACCCTAAACCCGATTCCTCGGCGAAAAAAGCCTACTACTAATTACTGGCTTACTATTCCTAGTCTCCCCTAGCAATTAGACATGCATGTACCACAGAAGCAAAATACAATTGATCGTCCTACCCCTATTCCTAGGTGGTATTGCTTAATCAAGGAATTCCCTATCAGTTCATGACTTCCCCGTACGTTCTCGTATCAACAAAGGCAAACATCTTTATATCGAATGAGTTAAACGATAAAAGGTTTGAGCATAGATAAGAAACCCAACAATTGATAATTAAAGCATATGCAAACATATAAGTAAAATAAGAATTTCAATAAAAGAGAGTTTCAAAAGATTACATTGTTCCCCAACAACAAAAGGGTTTAGTTCACCATGGACATGGTGAAACTATATGAAATACATTGAAAGAATGGAAGAATAAACCCTAAATTTGGTAGATTGGAGCCTAAGCATCCAAGGAACCTCCTCTAAGGTGAGTAGAACAGCTCTGGACGTCTTTTTCTGCCAAAAGAATACAATTTGAATCGCACTGGGGCTATTTATAGAGCAGAAAAGTAACAGAATTTAAGCCCAAGCCCAGCAGACAACCGCTCAGCGGTTTCCCTCAAGCCGCGCCACCGCTCAGCGGTCAGTTTCACCGCTGAGCGGTTTGCCTCTAATCGCTCTGGACGCTCAGCTTCACCTCCTGGGCGCCAGACAGTGGCTCTCCCTCAAATCATGGTGCTCAGCGTTGCCTTTTGACGCTGAGCGGTGCATAGACTCTTCTTTTCTTCCTTTTTCTTCTTCTTTATTGAGTCTAAGACCTTCCTACTTCATTTCCATCCTTAATTCTCATCAAAACCCTGGAAAAGAATGCAAAACAAGCATAATATCTCTAAAAACAACTTTTAACTCTCATGTGACTCAAGTAAGTGTTTTTACTTGATTCTAAGCTCATTCTAAGCCACAAAGGGTTTGTTTTGATATCAAATTTAAGCATGAAAATAACGGTTTTTAGACCGTTATCAGTTGCCTCCCAGTAAGCGCTTGTTTAATGTCATTAGCTTGACGCCATTATGCTCAATCTGGATCTTTAATGTTGACGTTCTTCCTTCCTTCACGACACCAACAAAATCTAAGCAATTTTCTTGTCACGAACTTCACTCTTCTAGAATAAGGAGCCTCAATCTCAAGAACTCTGTTTGCCTTAATAGTCTTGACAACCTATAACTTATTCTTGAATTTCATTAGTGTGCCAGGTTTGGGTTCATCACTTTTCACATCAGGGTGTTGGTGAACCAATTATCCTTTCTTATCTGCCTTCTTCGTCTACTATTGGCAGTCTTCTCTACTTCCAGACCTAAAAAGAGAGGTCTTGATGATCTTGTGCTCCTTGTACGAATTTTATCCTGCATACACTAAAGAACAACACTAGAGCACCCAATTAGCCCAAAAAGAAAAAACAGTAAAATATAATTTCTTTTTTCTTTTTTTAAAGAAAGATAAAGTCTAACCAGATAAGAATCACACAAATAGAATAGTTTGACTACGAGTCCTCGACAACGGCACCAAAAACTTGTTAAGATGTCAAGTGTACCGAATTGTATCACGTAATAATAATGGTAAGACCAAGTATCGTTTCCTAAGAGACTCACGACACTAAAAAGTCATGTAATTGCTTAACTAATTAAGACTTTTAGAACAATATTTTGGGGGTTTTTAATGCAAAGTGTAGAAAAATAAACATGAATGCAATTTGATCAATTGAGGTTAAACACTAGAATGAATGGATGATGTTGATAATATGGGATGAATATGTTGTTGGGGTTTAAAATCTACCAAATTTACTCTCATGTATATAAGAATTCATCTTCTTCATCAATGTTAATATCAATTTCTAAATTACTTAAAACCCGATGCCTCAGCGAAGAAAGTCTATCCTTAATTACTAGTTCACAATGTCTTGTCTCCCTAATAATTAATTCTACATTACGATTGAAAGCTTAAGATAACCAAGCGTTCTATCCGTATGTCTAGGTAATAGTTCCCTTGGGAGAGATTCCCCAGATCTAGATTCCCCCATATGTGTCCATATCACAGAAACCAATAATGATGGAAACCCATTAGGGTCTTCCCATCCAAAGTATCAACTTCAACTAAGACTAAAGAAAGGGAAGTAGAATAAAGATTCCTAAAACTCTTTCCTTATCTAAGTCTAGCATGATTCTCTTTACTTAATACATTTACCTTTGTTTGTAGGTCATCAACAAGAAGCAAGGAGAATATGAAAAGCATGGATGTGACCAAGCAAGGAGAAAACAAAGAAGACAAAGGTGGAGATTTGACACGCCGGCGCTCAGCGACATGCATACTACCGTCCAACGGTGACGAGAAGATGTTTCATTCTCTTTAAGCACGTTTTACATGTTGTGCATATGGAACATGCGACCTAACTTGAAGCTTCTCCTGCACACTTCTTCTATATTCATGCACATGTTTAATATGCAGCTTATGTAGCTTCCCTTACAAGTTTCCAAGCTCCTCTTCATCTATAAAAGAGAGCTTCCATCCACTGTAAAAGATAACTTGAGTGATATAGTGAATTGCTGCCGGATTGAATTTCCAGCCACTTTTCTCGAGTTCAATGACTAGTGCCTTATTAGCACACTTATCGTCTAGCTTCCTTCCCCCTTGGAAGGCCGTCTGAGTTAAAGATTCTACCTAAACACCTCCAAACCTGCACCAAATAACCAAATAATTCATCGAACACCTTCAGTGCATTGCATCCATCAAATTCGTTCTCCATTCCGCTGCGTCATTTTGGATCGAGGAGCCACTCCTTCTTGAAGATTGGAGTCGCTTCCATCAAATAATCACGCCATTAATGAGTTAAACAGAACAATGCATAGAGTATAGAGGAAAAACCCTAACAATTAATGAAATAATCATATATCAATAAGAATAAATTCAAATACATAAGAGTTTAAAGGTTACATCTTCCCCAATAACAAATGAGATTAGTCCTCCATCATCATGAAGAAACTAGGTGTATAATGGAATGGAATGAAGATAAAACCCTAGAGAGAGAAGAGGAGAGCTTTCACATCCCCAAATCTTCCCCCCAAGGGGTGAAAAACGTGTTTCTGTGTTCAAGCCATCAAAAGATACCATCCCTAGGACGTCAAAGTCCTTAAATAGATTAGAAAAATAACAGAAAACGGGTTCAAGCCCAATTCGCGGGTGCTTAACGCCCTAAGTGGGGCACCCGGGCGTGCTGCGACACATGAAACTGGCGCTTAGCACCTTAAGTGGGGCAACCAGGCAAATTTGCGCGAGACTAGCACTCGGCGCCCCTAAAAGGGCGCCCAATCCTTGATTGGATTTTCTGCACTACGTTTTTTCCTCCTTTTCTGCATCTCCGCTTGCTCCTTTTGTTTTGACTCCTTCATACTTTTGTCCTCTTCCAATTCATACCAATAACCTACAAAATTAAGGGAGTTTAGTGATAAAATTGTAAAGTATAACCTCAACTCTCTTATTCACAAAACTAAAGCAAAAGCATGAGTTCAAGCAAGTTTCTAAGTCAAAAAGGATGCATTTAATATCAGAATTGAATCACAGATAATGGTATATTCAACCTTGTTGAGATTGTTGATAAGGGAAGCTCTAGTTTAGCTAAACCTCACAATCTCAGATAGCTTCTGGTTTTTGATGATGACAACACATTATTAATAACAACATGTGCTGTTACATGTTCATATGTGTTACACATGTTCATTACTTTAATGTGAATAATTTCTTGAGAACATGTTTGTGTTAATTCTGTCTATGTGTGCATATTCACTACGTTCTACATGAGATTTCATTTGTGATTGCATAACATATGTTTTAGAAAAGAAAATCACATGCAATTTAGTTGAACTTATATTGTGTGGCAAAACTACAAGTTTTAAGTCGACTTCATATGAAGCAAGTCGATTAAAACTCGTGACTTTGGACAAATTTTCTCAAACAGTACTATGATTATTTTTGCAAAGAAAGATTTTCAAACTTGCATTGAAGTGATAAAGTCGATTGTATGCGGAAGCTACTCGACTTAGTTAGTTTTGTTTTGAATTTCTGTTGATGCTTGTGAAGTATATCAGTTATATTTTGTTTCTTTGACCAAGCATTAATTGTTAGTCAATTGAATTAAATGTGCAATCAATTTAGTTGGTATGACTGCTACTAAACTGTTATAACTGTTCTAACTGTTTGTGGTTAATCAACTCTATTAGTAGCGTAGTGGACTTGAGGATCGTCTGTTTCATGAAAAACTATAGATAGATGCAAGTTTGATTTCTACAACGATTTTTATGAATTTAACGATTTCAGTGATTCTTTTCAGATTTGTAGAACGTGCTAAAGCTCCAAGAATACATCAAGAAAGATGGTGGTGATCATTCTTTGTTGGTTCCTTGAAGAGCAAGTGTTTGTGCTGAATTACAGATTGATCAATACTGTATAGTGAGGTGCTTCTGATATGTGATCAAATTCTTCTCTCAATCTTGTGAAGATTGTGACTGCCCTATTGTGATTACAGGAAGAGGACGTGCTGCGTTTTGGGAAACTTTGAGGATTGTTCAAAGTTTTCAAAGACTGCAGGAGTGGGGATATCTTGCTGTTGTTCTTTATGTGTTGTATGCCTATATATTGGTTAGAGGGTTAGAGATGTGTTTTATATTTTGACGTGGAGGTCTCTATAGAAACCTTGTTGTAAAAACCTTGACCATTATAGTACATTTGCTTCCGAGTACAGGAAGGACACTTGATGTAGGAAGTTTGGCCGAACTAGTATAAAAACTACGTTTGAATCTTCTATCCCTGAACTCTTTACATTTCTAGTCGACTTTACATTTAACGTAGTCAACTATTTTCCGCTGCACTTGAATAATCTTTTTCCTTGAGTTTCAGGAAACTTTTGAAAGTTCTCATTTTTACGAAAAATATTTTGCAAAGACTTTGATTTTTGTATTTAACCAATTCATCCCCTTCTTAGTGTTGAAACTAAGTCGGTCTATTTTCAACAAACCGTTATCTATGATTAGTGCGTGAGAAAGTGTTGGGACTTGTGATTAGTAGCGATCTCGATGGCATTATGGTGAGAAAAAATGATGGTCACTGTTGAAACTAATGATGGCGGTGACGACAATTGTAATGGGCAGGGGAAATGAACATTTTCCAGAGAACTAGGCTCTGATACCATGTTGAATATAGTAAAAACTATGTATGAAATTAATCTCCCTTGTGTCGAATATACATACAGGGTCCTCTATTTATGATAGAAGAAATATGGGAAAAACCCAAAATACAAATAAGAAATACTAACAAACTAACTAAAGATAAAAGATAAAGAAAATATAAAGATAATATATCTCACACAAACAAACATGACTTTGCCTTTGTCTTCTTTGTGTTTTTTTTCTTTTTACATGTTGATTTGCGCCATGGTGGGATTTTAAGGAAACAAATCAACAATGTCATCTGTAACATTCAAAAAAATAGTATAAATACTATATAAGAGCTATCACAATTCTTAATAAAATTGACCAGTCAGCAAGCAAAAATATAAAGTTATTTAGTCATTTGAGTACTATAAAAGAAACTTTATGTACAAACCGACTAAAGCAAAAATATTTACAAGAAACTAGTCTAAAAGATAACTAAGCATCATTTGTCCCTCCATCTATAACTTGCTCCATTGTCACCTTAACACCCTCTGCTCAGACCCACTAGATGATCATAGCCAAGACAATAACAAGGAAACATAACAACAAAACACAAACAAAAGGGTAAGTTAGATATAAAAATTTTCATATTACACTTAAAGCACTACATACATAAATCGTATATAACATGAATCAAACCAAACATCTTAAGATGCAAAGACCTAGACTGGACTATCTGGATATAGTATGAATGTTGAGTAATAACGGGTTGTGCACTTGTGGTGGCCTTTACTACTTTGCAAAGCCATTGTCAATGAGTTTCACCCTACCACACTCACAAGGTTAGTCTATGCTGCATCTCAGGCCATACTAGGAGTACCTAGACTAAGACTTTCTGTTACTCTCACCACATGTGAACATGTGTCAATCTTCTCTACTTGAGAATGAATAACCATTAGAATGTTAGGATAACCCCTAAGACTGAGCTCCCTGCATTCATACTAACAATACTTGAAACCTTCAATAAGAAGTTCCTCCTTGGAACTCATTTACTTAAACTTTCATTCAAATACATAAATATACATACATCATCAAGTATTACCATAGAATCCATAGAACACATATAAAACCATTACTCATAAGCAAGGATTCAACATAATGCGTCAGAAAACACAAGACAAACCAAAATTGAAAAACCCAAAAATTGGCTAAGGAGTGCTTAACGCCTGTAAAGGGGCGTCCAAGCCCCGAGCTCGAACAAAAAGGGTGCTTAGGGGGCACTCAACGTTGCACTAGAATCTAGTACACCTCTAATATAACTTTTGCTACCCTTTATACAAGTTTAACTAACTTCTAAGACCTTATAGGCACTGAGAAAGATCTTAAACCACTTCTCTAACTTAAATTAACTACCTTAAATCCAACTTGACTACTTTGAACTCCTCCAAACTCATATCTCCTACCTATAACACCAATTTCAGCAAACTAAAAGCTTAAACCAGTCCTATATGCCCCAAACACAAACCTCAAACTCCCCAATTCTTTCCCAACGCCTTACTTTAGAATATTACTACTCAAAACCACAAATATACACTTAAACTTTCCAAATTCCAACAATAAACTATCCCTTGATTCTATATCAGTTTTTGACTCATTCACACTTCTAATAAGTCATAAATGACTCCACAACAGACCTGAAATGACAATTTTCTCACCACAACAATCATCCCACAAATTCGCCTATTATACAACCTCCCTTTTTCAGATTTTGATCACTCAATACTTCACAACACCAAAACAAATTTCAGACATCAATACCATTTCACAACATGCAATTTGATGACAAAAATAACATCTCAATTTCATCACATCAGAAAACAATGCTCAAATAACCAAATATACTTATTTAATTTCACTAACAATTGCATAAACATTGAAATTATAACTACAACAATTTCACATACATACAAGCACTAAAATTACACGACAATCATATTTTAAGGTTAAACGTCTAGCTTCCCTTACCTTATACCAAAACAACGGAGCTCTGTGAGCATCAAACCATTGCTTAGAGCTCAAGGAATTCTAGAAACGCCTACAAAACACTAAATTGGAAACGAAATGAGTCTATAATACCTCAGATTACCAAGGACCTAAAAGTAGGAACCTTAAAACACATGCGACGAAGGATTGTTATTCGTGATTTCAGATTAAGAACGAAATAGAAAAAGGAGTCGAAACTTACTTGCTCTAAGACAGAATCTGATTGGTAGATGTTGGAGATTACTCAGCCGTGATTTCCTAGAAAATTCTTGATTGTCAAACAGATGATTGAGGAGTAAGATAATCTAAAGAGAAGTGAGAGGAAGTTAAGAGAAAAAGGTTTAGAGAGGTGGTTTGTGTTTTAAGTAATAAGACGAGTTTAAGAAATTCTATTGAATTATTTTAACTTTAAAAAATTTAATCTCATTATTTTAAAACACCTATCAACTCTAATACTCTATTTTCTAGTTTCTTACATCATCCTTCTCCATAGCTTCCCATAAATGTAGTCCCTTTAGATAAGTTTGCTTTCTTATCACCCACATATCATAAGTTTTAGCATCAAAGAGTGGAATAAACATGTGAGAAATTTCCTACCATTTTGCATGCCCCGTGACGATATTGACTTTTGATATCATTGTTGAGATTTGTAGACATTATAGAAATATAACATATATATGTTAAACATACTAGCTTATTATTTTATTTTATTGACATACTCTATTTATAGAGAAAATTATAAAAAAATATCAAATATTTACAATATCTCAATCTTGATTTTCTAAATCTTAATAATAACTAAATATATGTTTATCTTTATAAAAAAATATTTCTAAAATTGAAAAATTTCCTAAAAACTCATTTAAATAAAAAATATATTAAAAAATATTCTCAATAACGAATGAGTGAAATACTTAGTCTTTTTATATTAGATCACCCCACACTAGTTTATATTAAATTTTCTTATATAACTAGTAAATGATTCTATTAATAAGAAATTGCTTACAAATATTTTTACTACCATTTCTTGTAAGGGCTTGAGAAATTTTAAAACTATTTGGGCCTCAGGTGAGGCAGCAGGCCCATGAAACTAAGGCAATATGACCTTAGGAGGGACTCCTCAGGAGTCTGATTCATTTTGCTGAAAGCTCTTTCTCTCTCTAAAAGCTTGCCCTAACCTTGTGCTCTGCCTTCTCTCTAACTTTCACACTAATCCAACCGGTACATTGTTAATTAGGTGCTACCAAATTGTTCATGGCGTGAAGGGCTTTCTTTTGCACCGATTAGTTTCCCCTTTTCCTCCACTGTTATCGAACCTATCGCATGCAAAAATGTTGGCTGCATGCTACATTCTTCCTCTTTTCTCGGTGCTTTTTCTTGCTCTAAGAGCTATTCTCTACCACCCATGTTGTGGTTTGTAGATTTGTCACGTTCTGTTGGGTAAGGCACTGTTAGGACGTCTCAAGTAAGCTGTTCTGTGAAACCACCCTGGTAAGGGGAGCTAGTTATATTTTTTTTAGGAGCTGTATGATGTGCATGTTTGATAAATTGTGATTTGTCTTACTGTTATACTATACTTTTTGTGGTGGGCATGTTGAGTTGCATTTGTTGAAAATGTGAAATTTGTGTAACCATGTTGTATTGATTATTATTTAACTTGGATGAGTTTGTTGGCTGTACTTGATTTTGTTGGAGAGGTTTGGAGTAAGGATTCTGCAATATAGTTAATATGGACAGTAACTAGGTGCACATGTACTATTTTAGGTTACTGTGAGGGGAAGTGAGGTATTGAAATTGGGCAATTGGAGTCTAGAACACCATAGGACAGTTTGGATGACTTAGATAAATCAATTATGACTTGTTGAGAGTACTTTGTTGGTAGGTGTTAGCGGATTGGCAAGTGTACCAAATCGTATCAAGTAATAAAAATGGTAAAACCCATTATCGTTCTTCCCATGAGACTCGAAAGGCCTTATTGTTCGCGTGAATCAAAATCGTAAGACTTGCAAAGAAAAATTCAATAATTGTGGTGGATGCAATGACAGAAAATAAATATGCAATGTGATTCAATTGACAAGATTTAGGCAATGGATGAATGAAGTTGTTGGGGGTTTACAATTTCATCTAATCCTCTCTCTTTTATTTACTCCACTTATTTAAACGGCGTTATTATCTAATTGCATGCAAACTTTCTTGGCCTCCCCTTAACCCGATCCCTCGGCAAAAAAGGCCTATTACTAATTACCGGCTTGCTATCCCTAGCCTCCCCTAGCAACTAGCAACGCATTACAAACAGAAGCAAATACAATTGGTCGTCCTACTCCCCTATCCCTAGGTGGTATTGCTTAACCAAGAAAAATCTCACAATTTCGTGCCATTACTGTACGTCCCCGTATCAATAAAGTGAAAGATCAATTACCGAATGAGTTAAACGATAAAGGCATTAAGCACAGTATGAGAATCCAACAATTGATAATAAAGGCATATGAAAAACATATAATTCAAACAAGAGTTTCAATAAATGAGAGTATCAAAAGATTACATTGTTCCCCCAACAACAAAAAGGGTTTAGTTCACCATAGTCATGGTGAACAAAGATGAAAATAATGGAAGATACGGAAAGCAAACCCTAGAAAAGGCGAAAAGGAGCCTAAGCATCCAAGAGATCCTCTCCAAAGAGTGCAAAGTAGGTCTGGCCGCCCTCCTTTGTCAAAAGAATGAATTGAAATTCGTAATAGGGCTATTTATAAGTGAGAAGCGCAGCAGAAAAATAGGCCCAAGCCCAGCTGACCACCGACCGACCTCACACTTTGCCGCTCGGCGGTGGACCTTGAATCGCACCAGCCCAACGGTTGGGGTTTACCGCCCGGCGGTTTCCCTTGTCTCGCAAAACCGCCCGGCGCCAGAGGTCTGCCGCCCGGCGCCCAATGTTGATGTCTTCTCCTCCTGTTTGATCGCTCGGCGCCAGGGGTCTACCGCCAGGCGGTGCCTAGACTCTTCTTTTCTTTGATTTCTCGCTTTTCTTGAGTTTATGACCTTCATCTTTATTCCCAATCTTCACTTCTATCAATTTTGCTGCAAAATAATGCAAAACAAGCATAAAATCGTTCAAAACAGCTTTTGACTCTTGAGTGACTCATTTATTGAGTTTTGTTAGATTTCAAGCTCATTGTAAGCAATAAAGGGCGTAATTTAGTCCAAACTAGCATATGAAAATAACGGTTTTTCAACCGTTATCACAACCCCAAACTTAGAAATTTGCTTGTCCTCAAGCAAAACAAAACAAAACCATAAAACAAAACAGAGCTTGACTTTCTACCCTTTCATCCAATGGTTCAACATTTCCAAAGTACATGACAAAACTTACTCAATTTTAGATAATCAATGAACTCAAATCAAGATGCATGCTTGTTCTCAACTTAATTTAGCTCATGCGTTCCTCAACAGATGCTACACAGTATGAATTATCAGTCCACTAAACAAAGAATGCAATCATGAACTTTAGAAGTTCTCACCAAGCAAGTGTTTCACTCAATCACTCAAGTGTTTAAGGTAGCACTCCACTCTTTATTGTTCACAAGTCACATGAAATAAAATTGCCATTCATCTCAAACAATCAACATCTTTCCATGCAAATGCCATCAAAAGGACTTTTTCAGGGCTTGTAATGAGGTCGGCCAATCAAGAAAAATTGGTTTTTCTGGATCACAAAATTCTTGAGCCAAAAGAACTATTTCATCAATGAAAAGGTTCAAGTTTAAACTCTCTCTTGTTACCAATTTCACTCATTCCCAACTTCTTTTATTGAGCTCATCTTCATGCTTTTATTCTTTTCTTTTCTTTTTCTCTACTCATGTATTTTGCTTTTCAACACTTGAGCTCAATGCTTTTCTTTTGCCTTTCCATTTTTCCCATGCAACCCCAAACTTGAACCTTTTCATTCCATACAATTATTCTCAACCCAACTCAAGATAAGTAACTTCAAATCAAAGGGTTTCATCCTGTTTTAGGCTAAGGTTCAAAAAGGATATAATCTTTAAAGCTTTTTGGGTGGAAATTTGGCTAGGAAAGGGTTTTCAAACATGGCCTTGATCATTTGACATTCACATAAAAATCAATCAATCATCAAGATTAAGGCAATAAAATTTATTCTTTAATGTGAACAATACATGCAACAATACAAACTCTGGGGCTCAATACCTCACACAACATGCTTTCTCACGCATAGTCATTCATACATCCTGCTTAGCATCATGACCACAATCATACTTCATCACACATCTATTTCACAGGATGTTAACATGCATACAACTTAATAATCATTCACATCAAATCATTATCAAATAGACTCATCATGCAAAGTAGTCAGTCAAACATCTTCAGAAAAAGTATTCAAGTCAAGCATACACACTGAAAAATAAAATTCAAAAACAATTTAAAATGCAAGGGTAAAGAAGAAATCCTAGGTTGCCTCCTAGTAGCGCTTGTTTAACGTCGCGAGCCTGACCCAAACCTATTTAACATTTGTCAGTAAATGCTAGCCGTCCAACACCCTTCAGTAGGTGTACCTTCCGGGTATCCTTCAATAGATACCAAAAGTTTAGCATCTCTCAGTAGATGCTACCCAAAAATTGTTCCAAAATTTGCATGTTCAAAAGAAGAATTAAATAACAAAAATAAAAATTGTCTTGAAGTACAAAAATTTCTTCTCAACAATCAACTCTTCTTTCTCACACTGGAATCTTCGTCATCCCACCTTCTCAGCTTTTGTCTTTCTACTTGGCGAATAGCAGAGGAATATGGCCTTCTAATTTCCACCATTCCTTCTTCTTCGAGCTTTCGGTTGACAATCCATTTCCTGTTTTTGTATCTAACAGCTACACCCCTTGGAAATAGTTTGTCCTTTAAGTGAGGTGACTCTCCTTTATCTGTCTTTTCCTTCTCATGTGCCTGCAAAATAGTATAGCTGTTAAGATGATCATTACCTGTGGCATTTTCTTTTCTGCCAGCTTCACTTCTAGCCTTTTTATATCTAGATCTGTTTATTATTCTCCTTCTTTCTCCTTCAGATCCCCTATAGGTTAGCACTTGGTCGTGATCTCTTAACACTATTTTCCCATCATAAACACGTATCATCATCTGAGAAGTCCTCATAAATGACCTTCCCAAAATTCATGGAATTTTTCCATCATTTACCATATCCACTACCATGAAATCAACCAAGAACTCCAACTCTTCAATTCGAACAATTGCGTCTTCCACCATACCTAAAGGTTTTTTTATGGATCCATCTGCAACTGTCAAGGAAGTGTATGCTGGTTTTAATTTTAGCCCTCTAATCTTCTTGAAGTCACTGAAGGACATTAAATTCACACTAGATCCTGAATCGATCATAGCTCTCCCTATATCCACATCATTGATCACACAAGGGAGAGTCAAACTTCCTAAATCCTTCAATTTTTGTGGATGGTCTTTCTTCCTTGGTTTAACGATCCATGCTTGATCTTCTTCCTCTTCATCAAGATCAACTATCTTGAGAGGACGGTATTCATTCGGTTTCTCATCTTTAGGCACTTGCGGAAACGCTCCAGGCATGATAGTTACCCGATTAAAAATTTCTCGGAATAACTCGTAAGGACTCTTCAGCTTCCTTTCCTTTTTCTCTTCCTCTTACAAACCATCTCTTCCTCTTCATCTTCACTGCTCCCAATTTCAATTATTTCTTCTACTGGCTTTCTTTTATTTCTCGTCATCACCACTTTGCATTCATCCTTGGGGTTAACCTCAGTGTTAGCCCGAAATTGGTTCTTTTCTGCGGTGTCAACTCTTTTTGACAGCTGCCCAATTTGTGTCTCCAGTGCTCTAAAACTAGCTTGGTCACTTGCTTGTTGGGACTTATAGACTTTCAGAAATTTGTCAAATCGGTCATTTAATTCTCTAACGGTCTCCGTCAAGCTGTTCACCTGCTGCCATAAAGGTGATGGTTGCTGCTGCCAGAAGCCTCCTACTTGCCCAGAAGAAGTATTCTGATTTTGTCCAATGCTGGGGTGGTTCTTCCAACCTTGGCTAGAGTTGCCTTGGTTAGAACTACCTTGCTTAAACGGGAATTGATTTCCCATGTAGTTGACATCCTGTTGCATTTCTTCAGGAAAAGCACATTGACCATTGATGTGGTCACCACCGCATAAGTTGCAAAGTTGTTGAGTTTGAGAAATATTTCTTAACCCTGTTGGAAATTCAGAAAGGACCTTAGTCAGTTTGTCCAATTTTTGGTTAAGAAGATGATTCTGCGCAGCCATTGCATCATTAGCAGGAAGATGCAATATTCCTCCTTTCTGTGCGCCCCTCTCACTTTGGGAAGCTTCATTTAGAGCCATGTCTTCAATCAAGTCATAGGCTTCGTCTTCAGTCTTCCTATTAATACTACCTCCAGCTGAGGCATCCAGCATCATTTTTGACTGAGTGTTAAGCCCTCCTAGAAAAGCAAGCAAATAAGCAGTCTTGTCAAATCCGTGGACTGGAGTTTTTCTCAACAGGCTTTTGAATTTGTCCCATGCCTGTCCGAGAGTTTCCTCCATCCCTTGCTTGAATGAGGAGATTTCGAGCTTCCCTTGATGAATCTTGGTTTGCGGAAAAAATCTGGTGACAAACTGTTTGGCCAATGCATCCCAGTTTCGGAACGTCCCTTCAGCAAATGAGTGCAACCAATCCTTAGCGTTTCCTCCCAAAGAGAACGGGAATAGGCTAAGTCTGATCCTCTCATCTGAGACTCCGGCCATCTTAACAGTATTGCAAATTTCGCCAAACATAGTCAAGTGTTTGTAGGGATTCTCACTTGACAATCCATGAAACTGGTTGCTTTGGACTAATTGAATAAGTGCATGGCTCATCACCAAATTCGTTGCATTGTCCGCAGGAATGACTATGCTGTTGAAATTCAAGGGACCCATAGTGTTAGCTGAGTCCCCAAATGTACGTCTCGGAGGAGGAGGTTGTTCCGCCATCTCCTCTAAGTCCTGTGCAAAAGTTTGCAAAAGTGGTTTAGGAGAAGGAAAGTTTTCACGTTCAGAATGATTAACTCTCCTCCCTCTCCTGTCTAGTAGCCCCTCAAGAAGAGGTTGCTGATCTTTTCTGCTTCTAGTGTGTACTCCTTCCTGCATACACAAGAGAAAATACCCCTAAAAGCACTTTTACAGAAAAATAAAATAAAACAAAACAAAAGAAAAAATAAAAACAAATAATTACAAACAAGTCAAATTTAGTGAATTCACACTACTAAATAAGTCAAACCTCGAGTCCCCGGCAGCGGCGCCAAAAACTTGTTAGCGGATTGACAAGTGTACAAAATCGTATCAAGTAATAAAAATGGTAAAACCCATTATCGTTCTTCCCATGAGACTCGAAAGGCCTTATTGTTCGCTTGAATCAAAATAGTAAGACCTGCGAAGAAAAATTCAATAATTGTGGTGGATGCAATGACAGAAAATAAATATGCAATGTGATTCAATTGACAAGATTTAGGCAATGGATGAATGGAGTTGTTGGGGGTTTACAATTTCATCTAATCCTCTCTCTGTTATTTACTCCTCTTGTTTAAACGGCATTATTATCTAATTGCATGCAAACTTTCTTGGCCTCTCCTTAACCCGATCCCTCGGCGAAAAGGGCCTATTACTAATTACCGGCTTCCTATCCCTAGCCTCCCCTAGCAACTAGCAACGTATTACAAACAGAAGCAAATACAATTGGTCGTCCTACTCCCCTATCCCTAGGTGGTATTGCTTAACCAAGGAAAAGCTCACCATTTCGTGCCATTACTGTACGTCCCCGTATCAATAAAGTCAAAGATCAATTACCGAATGAGTTAAACGATAAAGGCATTTAGCACAGTATGAGAATCCAACAATTGATAATAAACGCATATGAAAAACATATAATTCAAACAAGAGTTTCCATAAACGAGAGTATCAAAAGATTACATTGTTCCCCCAACAATAAAAAGGGTTTAGTTCACCATAGTCATGGTGAACCAAGATGAAAATAATGGAAGATATGGAAAGCAAACCCTAGAAAAGACGAAAAGGAGCCTAAGCATTCAAGAGATCCTCTCCAAAGAGTGCAAAGTACGTCTGACTGGCCTCCTCTGTCAAAAGAATGATTTGAAATTTGGAACAGGGCTATTTATAGGTGTGAAGCGCAGCAGAAAAATAGGCCCAAGCCCAGCTGACCACCGCCCGACGTCACACTTTGCCACCCGGCAGTGGACCTTGAATCGCACCACCGCCCGGCGGTAGGGATTTACCGCCCGGTGGTTCCGCTTGTGCCGCAAAACCGCCCGGCGCCAGGGGTTTGCCGCACGACGCCCAATCCTGATGTCTTCTCCTCCCGATTGATCGCCCGGCGCCAGGGGTCTACCGCCGGGCGGTGCCTAGACTCTTCTTTTCTTTGATTTTCTCGCTTTTCTTGAGTCTATGACCTTCATCTTTATTCCCAATCTTCACTTCTGTCAATTTTGCTGCAAAACAATGCAAAACAAGCATAAAATCGCTAAAAACAGCTTTTGACTCTCGACTGACTCATTTATTGAGTTTTGTTAGATTTCAAGCTCATTCGAAGCAATAAAGGGCGTAATTTAGTCCATATTAGCATATGAAAATAATGGTTTTTCAACCGTTATCAGTAGGATAGAGGAATCTTAAAAACCTGAGTTGGCACATCCCTGATCATAGAGCAGCCCTAGTGTTGATCAACTGGCAAGTGTACCAGATCGTTTCAAGTAATATAATTGTTAAACCCAATATCGTTCTTCCCAAAGGACTCGCAGGCCTTATCGTTCGTGCAAATTGAAATCATAAGACTGGTAAAGCAAAAGTAATTGGTTTGGATGCAAGAAACAACGAAGAAACATGCAAATGCGGTTGATTCAATTGACGAGAAAAAGACTATGAATGAATGGAGTTGTTGGGGTTTACAATTTCATCTTATCCACTCTCTCTTATCTACTCCTCTAATTTGATTCGCTTTGTTATCTAATTGTCATGCAAATTTTCTTAGTCTACCCTTAACCCGATCCCTCAGCGATAAGAGCCTCTTACTAATTACTGGCTTGCTATTCCTAGCATCCCCTAGTAATTAATAATGCATTATAAACGGAAGCAAAAACAATTGATCATCCTACGCCCCTATCCCTAGGTGGTATTGCTTAATCAAGGAATTTCTTACCAGTTCATGACAGTACCATACGTTCCCGTATCAATAAAGACAAACAACAATTATCGAATGAAATAAACGATAAAAGAATTAAGCGCAGATGAGAACCCAACAATTTATAATCAAAGCATACGACAAGCATATATATAAATAAGAGTTTCAATAAAAGAGAGTTTCAAAAGATTACATTGTTCCCCAACAACAAAAGGGTTTAGTTCACCATTGTCATGGTGAAACTAGATTAAAAATGATGGAAGAATGGAAAAGCAAACCCTAGATTGGATAAAAGGGAGCCTAAGCATCCAAGATATCTTCTCCAAGGAGTGAAAATTAGGTCTGGCCACCCCCTTCTGTCAAAAGAATACATCTGAAGTCGCACTGGGGCTATTTATAGCTGAGGATCGTCACAGAATTTAGGCCCAAGCCCAGCAGACAACCGCCCAGCGTTACACTTTTGGCGCTCGGCGGTTTCACTATAATCACGCCACCGCCCGGCGGTGAGTTGCACCACCCGACGATTTGCCTCTAATCGCAAAACTGCCAAGGCGCTAGACAGTGGCTGCCCCTCGCATTTGGCCGCCCAGCGTTGGATTTTGGCGCTAGGCGGTTCCTAGACTCTTCTTTTCTTCATGTTTGTTCTTCTTTCTTGAGTCTAAGACCTTCCATCTTCAATCCCACGGTTCATTTTCATCAAAAACGCTACAAAACAATGTAAAACAAGCATAATATCTCTAAGAACAACTTTTTACTTTCAACTGACTCAACTTACGTGTTTTGCTTGATTCTAAGCTCATTCTAAGCCTGAAAGGGCGTATTTTGATCTCAAATGAAGCATGAAAATAACTGTTTTTCAACCATTATCATAACCCCAAACTTAGAACTTTGCTTGTCCTCAAGCAAACAAAACAAAACTTGGCTTTCCACTTTTTCATCCAATAGTTCAACACTCCTAATATTCATGACAAGAACTACTCAATTTCAGATTTTCAGTGAAATCAAATCAAAATGCATGCATGCTTTAAATTCAATTCAGTTCACATGATCACATATTTCTCAACAGATGATACACTTTATGAATGACCAATCCACTAAGCAAAGATGTAAGCATGAAATTTATCAATTCTCACCAAGCAAGTGTTTCACTCAATCACTCAAGTGTTTAAGGTGACACTCCAACTCTCTATTATTCACAAGTCACATGAAACAAAATTGTCATTCATCTCAAACAATCAAATTCTTCACATGCAAATGCCATCATAAGGACTTTTCTAAGGCTTGTATTGAGGCTGGGCTAACAAGAAAATTTGGTTTTTCTAGAATGCAAAATCCTTGAGTTAAGAGAGCTACAATAATAGTCAAAGTTTAAGCACAACTCTTTACCTCACCAATCTCACTTATTCCCAACTTCTTCCCTTTTCTTTTATTTTTACATTGAGCTCATCTTCATGCTTTTCTTCTTTTCTTTTCTTTTTCTCATGCCTTTTTCTTTCTCAACATTTGAGCTCAATGCTTTTCAATTGCCTTTCAATCTCCCCCATACAACCCCAAACTTGAACCTTTTCAGCACATATAGTTAAGCTCAACCCAACTCGAGGTAAAGAATTTCAAATCAAGGGTTCTCCTCCTGTTTAAGGCTAAGGTTCAAAAAGGGTATAATATTTCAAGCACTTTGGGTGAAAAAATTTGGCTAGAGAAAGGTTTTCAATAATGGCCTTGATCATATGACCTTCACATGCAATTCAATCAATCATCAAGATTACGGCAAAATCATTCATGTTTTCCAGTGAACAATACATACAACAATGAAAACTCTGGAGCTCAATACCTCACACAACATGCTTTTTCACACATCATTCATTCATACACCTTGCTTAGCATCGTAACCACAATCATAATTCATCACACATCTGTTCACATTGCTAGTGAACTTTTTCACTTGGATATCCACATGCAACACAACTCAATTATCATTCACATCAAATCATCATCAAATAGACTTATCATGCATGTCATTCAATCAAATATTGTCAGAAAAGTTTTCAAGCCAAGCATAGACACTGAAAATAAAAATTCAACCTATTCTAAGAATTCAAAATGCAAAAGTGAAAGAGAGAAAAAAAAAATAAAACCCTGTCTATAGCATGGACATCCATCAGTAGATGCCCTCAATCATTCCATGCTGCAATCTCAGTCCTCCTGGCTCCCATCATCAGCATCCTCGAAATTTTCTTCATTATCATCCTCATCTATGTTTGATGCTCCATCTGCACCAAACTCGCTGCTTGATAACGGTTGAAAAACCGTTATTTTCATATGTTATTTTCGACCAAATTACTCCCTTTACTGCTTAGAATGAGCTTGGAATCAAACAAAACTCAATAAATGAGTCATTCGAGAGTCTAAAGCTGTTTTAGCGATATTATGCTTGTTTTGCATTGTTTTGTAGCAATTTTGATGGAAGTGAAGAATGGAGTTGAAGATGAAGGCCTTAGACTCAAGACAGAGGAAGAAAACCAAGAAAAGAAAAGTCTAGGAACCGCCCAACGGCAGAAATACACCGTTGGGCGGCCAAATGCAAGGAGATGGCACCCTGGCGGGGACGCCTGGCGGTTTTGCAATTAGAGGCAAATCGCCGGGCGGTGGACCCCTGACGCCGGGCGGTGGCGTGATAAGAGGCAAACCGCCGGGCGGCATAAGTGTGACGCCGGGCGGTTGCCTGCTGGGCTTGAGCTTGTTTTCTGTGACGCTCCTCAGCTATAAATAGCCCTAGTACGATTTCATTCTCATTCTTTTTACAGAAGAGGGCGGCCAGACCTAATTTTCACTCTCTAGAGAAGATCTCTTGGATGCTTAGGCTCCTTTTCATCCTATCTAGGGTTTGCTCTTCCATTCTTCCATTATTTTCATCTTGGTTCAACATGACAATGGTGATCTAAACCCTTTTGTTGTTAGGGGAAATAATGTAATCTTTTGAAACTCTCTTATATTGAAACTCTTGTTTATTTATATGATTTTCATATGCTTTGATTATCAATTGTTGGGTTCCCATTTGCGCTTAAAGCTTTTATCGTTTAACTCATTCGATAACTATTATTTATCTCTATTCATACGAGAATGTACAGTATTGTCATGAACTGGTGAGAAATTCCTTGATTAATGAAATACCACCTAGGGATAGGGAGGTAGGACGATCAATTGTTTTTGCTTCTGTTCGGTAATGCATTGCTAGTTACTAGGGGAGGCTAGGGATAGCAAGCCGGTAATTAGTAATAGGCTCTTTTCTCCGAGGGATCGGGCTAAGGGTAGGCCAAAAAAGTTTGCATAACAATTAGATAACAAAGCAATTTAAACAAGAGGAGTAGATAAGAGAGAGCGGATAATATGAAATTGTAAACCCCCAACAACTCCATTCATCCATAGTCTTTTTCGTCAACTGAATCAATGCATTGCATGTTTATTTTGTGCTTTTGCATTCCACCCAATTAATTTTTCTTTACAAGTCTTACGATTTTAATTCGCACGAAAGATAAGGCCTTTCAAGTCTCTTGGGAAGAACGATATCGGGTTTTACCGATTACATTACTTGGAACAATCTGGTACGCTTGCGAGGGAGTTAACAAGTTTTTGGGGCCGTTGCCGGAGACTCGTGGTTTAACTTATCTAGTAGTGTAAATTGATTGAATTTGACTTGATCTTATGTTTGTTTTTATTTTTGTTCTAATAAATGTTTTCTAGGGTTTTGTGCCTAATGTTGCAGAATGTAGTTTGAACAAGAATTTGATTATATGGGCACTCAATTCTATCAAAATAATTTCAACTACTGGTGGGAACCTTACTCAATCATGGATCAATGTTGGAATGAACAAGCAGGAGAACCACATCAACAATTACTATTAGGGCAACGAGTATCTGCTTTGAATGAGAAAATCAACAGAATTGACGAGACATTGGAACGAATTATCCAAAATTCTCTATCCTCTAAAGAAGAGAGTGAAGCGAGAAATAAAAGGTCGGAGATATAGATTCGCCACTCCAATGAGATATTGAATTCTATGGTTAATACTGAGGTTAACCCTAGGGAGGAATGTCAAGCCCCTAGTTTGAAGTTGATAATGTTGTTGATGAGGAAAAGATAGAAGAGATGATGAGAAGATAGAGAAAAGGATAGAGATAAAAGAGGAAAAGATAGAGGAGAAAAGGTTGAGTAAGGAAGGGAATGAAGTAGTTGAGAAAAAAAGAAAAAAGAAAAAAATATGCAAAAAAAAAAAGAAAAGAGAAAAAGAGAAAGTTGAGAGAAAATAGTGAGAAAAAGAGGAAGAGAGGAAAGAAGAAAAGATCATATGAAAATCTCCTTCCTCATCGAAAGAAAAATCATAGGAAGGAAAAGAAAGTCAAGTGCTTCATGGAGATCTTCAAGAAATTGGAGATTAAAGTTCCTATGTTTGAAACATGGAAACAAGTGCTTGGTGTTCTTAATTTTCTGAAGAAATTCAGCAGAAAGAAGAAAAAGAAAAGAATATCAAGGGTTATAGCACCTACTGATGGGTGTTTGTTGGGATCATCCCAATTGTTGTAAATCATTTTCTTATTTTATTTTAGTTTAGGTTTATTTTATTTTTGAACTTGTAATTCTTTGATTGTTTGAACAATTTTTGCGTTGCATCTGCTGAGAGATGCTAATCCTGTATCTATTGAAGGATACCAGGGATGTCTGCACTCACTGATGAGTGTTGAACAGGTTTGGGTCAGGCTCGTGATGTTAAACAAGCGCTACCTGGGAGGCAGCCCAGCTGATTGTTTGTTTGTTTTAAACTTTGTCTTTAGTGCATTATAGGTTTGCATGTACATCTGAGTAGGGAAAGATATGTAAGTGAAAAATTGAAGGCAAAAATCAGGTGCTACACGAAAGAATCACTCAAAAGGAAGCAAAGAAAAGGGAGGAGAAAGTACCGCCCACTGCCGGGCAGTGCAACTTTACCGCCAGGCGGTGGCGGCGAGAACCCCAGCCCAAGCCTTAAAAGCTGGGCGGTTTTGGGTGTTCTGCACTTAATTCCGCTCCTTTCCATTTCGCCAAGCGGTCTTCTTGAGTTTCAGCACCCAATTTGCACCTTCAAAAGGGTTTCCAAAGGGATTTTTCCACACTTCCCTACCACCCACTCACAAAAACCTAATTTCTTGTTTAAAATTTGGGGGGTTTTTTCAATTGAAGGAATTCTTGCAAGCATTTAACATCTCTACTCAAGTAAGTTGTGCAACTTCATTCTATAGTTTCTAATTTTGGAATTTTATGAAGAACATGCTTAGGAACATGACAAATTAGGGTTTTGGATTTCTTTGCATGAATTGTTGTATTGGGAACTGTTTTGATCGATTAAGTTGCTTAAATTCTTGTCTGGATTGTGAAATTGGTGTTTGAAGGGAGATTGGGGCATTGTAGAAAAGTTTTTCTCCAAAACCCTAGCGCACCGCCGGGCGACAATTTAGGGCGCCGGGCGGTATTGCAATTTGAAGCATACCACCGGGCGGTGCCTTTGGGCGCTGAGCGGTTTGCCTCAATTTCTACTGGATGCTGAATTTGAGTGCATGGATACCGAGGGAGCTCTGTCCTCCCCTCAGTATTGAACTGTGAATGGCAGAGAAAGATTGATGCTTTATTAGTTCCTAATGATAAATTGCTGTGGTTTTTTGTGAATTATATTTTATGCAGGAATGGCATCAGAATCAAGAAGGGGGAGAAACACTGGCAGCAAGAGGAAGGAGCCTGAAAGATCAAGAGGATTTGACTCTCAGAGGTTCCTCTCTAAACAGCATGAGGATCACTTCACAATTGTGCAGGAGAGGAGATTGTTGATGGAGAGGAAGGCTTCCTTCATCCCTGACTTAGCTCCTGAATTTGGGGTAGAAATTCTGAGGAGAGACTGGGAGAGGCTGACCACTTACCCTGCACCAGCTAGTATTGAGTTGGTAAAGGAATTTTACACCAACGCCTTATCTAGAGATGGAGTTTTAGCTGGAAGATATAGGAGCTTTGTGAGGGGGCATACTATTAAGTATGACCCCGATACCATAAACAACTTCTTGGGCATAGAGTGGCCTGAAGAGCAGTGCCAGTATGTGGCACAGGTTGGTATGTTCAATGAAATAGCTGAGGTTGAGAGGATTATGTGCCTCCCTGGAAGGCATTTTCAGACTAATCCTAATGGAGCATTAGTCAACATTAGGAGGTTGGATTTGACACCTTTAGCACGATACTGGATGTCATTCACTCATGCCAACATTCAGCCATGTTCCCATATCTCTGATGTCACGATGCACAAGGTTGTTCTCATTTTTTGCATGCTGAGACAGATGGATGTGAACGTCAACAAGATCATCGCCGACGAGATACAGGGCTGTGCTACTACAGTGAGTAGTAGGATGCCATTGGGGCATCCATCTTTGATTACCTTTCTTTGTCAGCAGGCTAGGGTGGATACCGTAATTCCCCCATATGAGAGACTCAAGAATGCTATCGATGCATCCTACTTCCATCAGTTCTGCGTTGAGGCAGGAGCAGCACCCATGAGACGTCCTAGGAGAACTACAACACAGCAGGAGCAGATACCTGACAACACACCAGCACAGCATGCCGAGCCATTTCAGATGCGAGACATATATATGTCCCTACTGGAGGCTAAGATGGATTGTCTTCGTAGAGGACAAGTAGCTCTTGCCGAGATATCAGTGGGGCAATATGATCATCCACCAGCGCACAGGTGGACTATGGATGAGTTCTACAGTGTGACGGCTTAGCCTCAGGAGCAGGGACAGGGCAGTGGTTTTGGAGTAGCTGGAGCAGCAAACTTGGATGAGGATGAAGACTAAGAAGATTTTGAGGATGCTGATGATGGGAACCAGGAGGACTCAGATGACAGCATGGGATGAGTGAAGGCATCTACTGATGGATGCCCATACTGTAGACAGGGTTTTATTTTTCTTTCTTTCGCCTTTGCATTTTAAATTCTTAGAATAGGTTGAATTCTATTTTTCAGTGTGTAAGCTTGGCTTGAATACTTTTCTGAAGATGTTTTGATGATGATTTGATGTGAATGATAATTAAGTTGTGTTGCATGTTGATATCCTGTGAAACAGATGTGTGATGAATTATGATTGTGGTTATGATGCTAAGCAGGGTGTATGAACGAATGTTGCATTGTTTTATGAACTTATTCACAGGAAAGCATGAATGATATTGCCTAAGTCTTGATGATTGATTGAATTGCATGTATATGTCATATGATCAAGGCCATTTTTGGAAGCCCTTACTTAGCCAAATTTTTACCCAAAGTGCTTGAAAATTTATACCCTTTTTGAACCTTGGCCCTAAACAGAATGAAAACCCTTGTGCTGAAACTATTTACTTTGAATTGGGTTAATGACTGTAAGTACATTCAAGGTTCAAGTTTGGGATTGTGGGGAAAGTTTGAATGGCAAAAAGAAAGGCATTGAGCTCAAGTGTTGAAAATGAAAAATAAATGAGAAAAAGAAAATTCATGAAAGATGAGCTCAATGTAAAAATAAAAGAAAAAGGGAAGAAGTTGGGGACAAGTGAGATTGGTTAAGAAAGAGAGTTGAACTTGAACCTTGAATGATAAATGAGCTCTCTTGATTCAAAGATTTTGTGATACAGAAAAACCAATTTTTCTTGATAGCCCAGCCTCATTACAAACCTTGGAAAAGTCCTTTTGATGGCATTTGCATGTAATGTTTTGATTACTTGAGATGAATGACAATTTTATTTCATGTGACTTGTGAATGATGAAGAGTTGAAGTGTCACCCTAAACACTTGAGTGATTGAGTGAAACACTTGCTTGGTGAGAATTTCTAAATTTCATGATTGCAGCTTTGCTTAGTGGATTGGTCATTCATAATATGTAACATCTGTTGAGGAATGTGTGAGATAACCAAATTGAAAGCATGCATGCATCTTGATTTGATTATCACTAATGATCTAAAATTGAGTGGTTCTCACCATGTACTTTAGGAATGTTGAACCATCGGATGAAATTGTAGAAAGCCAAGTTTTGTTTTGTCTTTAGTTTTGTTTTGTTTGCTTGTGGACAAGCAAATTTCTAAGTTTGGGGTTGTGATAACGGTTGAAAAACCATTATTTTCATATGTTATTTTCGACCAAATTACTCCCTTTACTGCTTAGAATGAGCTTGGAATCAAACAAAACTCAATAAATGAGTCAGTCGAGAGTCAAAAGTTGTTTTTAGCGATATTATGCTTGTTTTGCATTGTTCTGTAGCAATTTTGATGGAAGTGAAGAATGGAGTTGAAGATGAAGGCCTGAGACTCAAGACAGAGGAAGAAAACCAAGAAAAGAAGAGTCTAGGAACCGCCCAGCGGCAGAAATACACCATTGGGCGGCCAAATGCGAGGAGATGGCACCCTGGCCGGGACGCCTGGCGGTTTTGCGATTAGAGGCAAACCGCCGGGCGGTGGACCCCTGACGCCGGGTGGTAGCGCGATAAGAGGCATACCGCCGCGCGGCATAAGTGTGAGGCCAGGCGGTTGCTTGCTGTTCTTGGGCCTGTTTTCTATGACGCTCCTTAGCTATAAATAGCCCTAGTGCGATTTCATTCTCATTCTTTTGACAGAAGAAGGCTACCAGACCTAATTTTCACTCTCTAGAGAAGATCTCTTGGATGCTTAGGCTCCTTTTCATCCTATCTAGGGTTTGCTCTTCCATTCTTCCATTATTTTCATCTGGGTTCACCATGACAATGGTGAACTAAACCCTTTTGTTGTTGAGGGAAACAATGTAATCTTTTGAAACTCTCTTTTATTGAAAATCTTGTTTATATATATATATATATACACGTAACATATTATATATACTGTAACATAATATTAATATATAGGTATTAATATAATTACGTGGGTTAATATAATATAGTTACGTAATATATATAAATTATATTAATATTATATAATAGTACTATGTTATTATATTTTATTAATATAATATAGTTTTATATATAATAATAGGTTTGTATAATATAATATTATAATATGAATGTTGGTTTAATATAAATTAAAAATGATTGTGGCAAAAAGTATATGATTATCAAGTGATGAAAGTATTATCCAAGTGGCAAACTAAATTTCATCTGTGTAGAATCTCTCGGTGAGATTCTTAGTGTTTTAGAATGAAAGTAGGAGCTCAGTCTTGAGGGTTTTCCTCACGCTCCAATGGTCTTTCTTCTCACATAGAGAGGATTGGATCATGTGGTGAGGAGTAGCAGGAGGTCTTAGTCTCGGAGGCTTCCAGTATGCTCCAAGGCGCGGAACAGAATAACCTCGTGAGTGTGGCAGGGTGGGGAACCCAAGTTTCATAAGCCACCCCGGGTGCATTACCCGCCATAGCTCGACTCTCATTCTAAAGTCCGGACGAGTCAAGTCTAGAATATAATAGGTTGTATGCTTTGATTGTTTTGATTGTAATTAACTCTTGTGTGTCATATGTTTGACCTGATGTTTTTTTTTATATAATTAGCTCACCCTTGCATTGTTTGTTTGTTGTGTTGTGCCATGTTGTGTGTGCTTTCCTGTTGCAATGATCATCCACTTGGATGTGAGCAGAAGGGAATGAGGTTTCTTTGGAGAACGCCCTCAAGGAGAATGAAGATGCAGCTCCTTAGTCCCTCTAGGAAATTTTATGGCCTTGATGTTATCTGAACAGTTCCAGCTTATCTGTTTTGCAATACTTTAGCATTCCAAGTTTTTAATTTTCCCTGAATTTGGATAACTGTAATCCTTAATCTTAATTCCTTAGAACCTTAACTGCCATTCCATATTCTGACTACTTTCTTTATTATAATGAATGACGTCTTATTATTATATACATGTCATGTAATTTTGGGATATGACAAATACTCCAATACCAAGATAAAGGATTTCACTAATCAGATAAGATTGCATGTAGAAAAAAGATAATTTGACACGGTTTAAAAAAATTTCATTTGACACAACTTTTAATAATATAATAATATATATTATGATTTTAAATTAAAAAATATATAATTATAATTAAAATATTATTATTTACTGTGTCAAATAAAAATAATTTATCCTTTTGTGCGTGTCAACGTACTGCCGCTCTTACAAGTATTATTGTTGTCACGATTGCTTACAACGAGCATGTGAAGTCACTCTTGACTATTTCAGTATAAAACACCTCTTTAATATAATTATACAAAACATCTATAGTTTCTTGCCTTAATCAATTACAATGTGCCTACTTCTACCCACCCGTTTAAAATATATGCTTCATCACCCTTTTGGTGCTAGTAAGTAAATATGAAAAAAAATTCTCATAAATATTTTTTATTTTTATTTTTTTAGTTTTAAATAAAATTATTTAAAAGTTTAAAATATGAACTCAAATGAAAAAGATTAATTTTAAAACACAATTCAAATAAAATTCCACAATAAAATATTATCACAAATAAGTTTTATCTTTTTAAAAAATAAATTGCACTGAAGTATAAGTTTTAAAAATTAATATTTTTAAAAATAATTTTAATTTCTAGTTCTAAATAAAGAAACATAAATATATAAAATCAAATTCTAAACAATTCTTCAATATTTCATGTTTCTCTCACTAATAAAGTTATTTCGATCAGTTGATTTTTTTTTTTTAAATATTCAAATAAAATTCATTAACGATAGTATGTATTCGTGGATTATATACCATGATACTTATATCCGCTTCGTCAACAAACAAGTAATTAAAATATCTATACTTATTATCCGCGATTATTAATTTACTATTTATTACAAACTTTACGCATAGATAATACATGTATCACTATAAAGATCACCATTTGATAAACAGTCAAATAAAGTTTTAATTTGATGGAGATATTTTTCATATAACATTGTTTCTTTAACGTTAGATATCATTCAATAATATGTAATATGAAAGAGATAAAGGTAAAAAAAATTTACTCTTTTTTCATTTAATATTGGATTGTTTGTTAACAGGACTTTGTCGAGATATTGATCAAACAACCAAGTTCCTTTAAATAGACTAACACTGCACAACCGAATCATTTTTAGTTAAACAACAATTTATTGCTTGAAATTAATAATTTCTGACTAAAGGTTATTGAGTATTGTTTGAAATCACGATCAGTGTCTTTACTAAAACACCCATTACATAGTTATTTATCCATATATAATAAAAAAGTTCTTCACAGTTAAGAATATAAATATTATATTTTATTTTAATTATTAAAAATATTGTTTTGAGGAAGAACTAACATATAATTTGTATTCATTATAAAAAAAATTTAAAATAAATAGTTTTTTAAAAGAACTAAAAGTATTACGCAGAAAATGTGACATCTCAAATATATAATAAGCACAATCATATAATATAGGTGTCATCACTTAAATAAAGAGAACAGTTAGAGCATGATTTGCAGTTAAGTGGTTAATATTACAGTCATCCCCAGAGCACCATAATATAAAACTTCTACATATTAGAGTATTTCAAAATGACGTAAACTTGAATATTGAAATCCTAAGAATAACTAAATTGAAACATCGTCTCCCTCCAAGACTTGCTCAAGGGCAGCTCCTCAACATCTGTTTACATCCAAGTGGATGATCATCGTAAACGAAAAACATACACAAGCAACACACAACACAGAAGCAAGGGTGAGCTAGATAAACAAACAATATACATATAGCACAAATCAATCAACATCATCATGTTTAGTTATATATAAAGTAAACAGTTAAAGACATACAATTCTAACCATGCATCAAGTACTCAACACGACTCATCCGGATTTGTATAACTGTCGAACTATTGGTAGTCTTTGCACTTGCATAGTTCAGCTAGCCCTCCCCAACACTATGCAAGGTAAATCCTCATACCAGTCTATAGCTAAACTCTAATACTATAGACGAGGACCTCCCTCTACTCTCACCACTCACACCGTTCTTCTCTATTTGAGCATAAACAGTGCTTAGAGTGTAGAGATGGACTTACCATGTCAAAGCTCCATACATTTATACAAAACAACAACACAACCTCTACAACCACTTCCAATCATCTCACCCTGAGATTTCCAAATCATACTCAATTACATCATTCTAATTCACAGTCATATTCTTTCAAGCCACACAATTAAAATATATAAACATACATGACACTCTATCATTCAAACAACATAACACCAAACCGAAAACTATCTCAAATAGACAATACTGTCATGTTATCTCAATCACACTACAAAACTCTACAATTTCTTGTAAAATAATACATCCCCACAGATAAAATTAATTTAATTAAATACACAATATCATCATAAAATCTAAACCACCATTTAATTAACACTAAATAAGTTATCCAACGTTAAAACTATTTACTTTATTTATTTTATACTTTTATAATTTGTTCAATTTCTAATTAGATTCTCTAAAACATAACCACATTATATCTTCTAAACTAATATTATAAAATAATATTCGAAGAATTCCAATCAAATAATGGATTATGACAAACTTTATATAATATATTATTATATAGTAAAAAAAAAACTACTAAAACTGAATATGTATAAGATATAATATATCATATAATATAATACATTATATAATATACATTAACCTAAAACCAAAAGAAATCCTACAGTAACACACCAAAACTTTTGTTGCACCAATAAAAGACTTTGCATTTAATTATTGCACTGTTCCAATTTCTTAAACTTGGCTCTACTAACTTACTTTCCATCAACTGTTTATCTCTCATGGTCCCACCTTCAAAAGCCATTTCTCTTCTTTATTAGGCACCTAGTGTTACTACCTCAGTCCTATATATACATGAACCCATTCTTTTAAAAGCCATAAATCTTATACCCCTGTCACCCAAAAGCACAAGTTAACGTCTTCTTTGTATAATCCTCATGCAGTAGGATACTCACAGCCCACGCACCAAAGTTTCAATGTCTTTCAAACTAAAACACTTATTTAAAAACTCTATACCATGCAATCCTGTCACCCATAAGACTATCTCACCTCTGCACTCATTCCTTTGGCCATCAAAAAGATTCAACAAAGGTAAACCAATATATTACAACATCTATATAACAAAGACAACAACCACATTTCACCATGCCTATTTCAAGCCACGCTTACTCTCTTTCTCTCTTTCCTTTTTCAAGCACCCACATATAAGCATTGTTCCATAACAGAAGCCGCGAAACACATTCTATCTTCACGGACCACAAACTTAATGCTATCCCTACTTCATGTCCGATAAACATAGAATAGAAAATAGTATTAGGAAAACACACCAAGAACAACCAATACATATAAACGGTACCTCATTATACACACGTACGACCAACCATGGTCCTTATATCAACAATATTCAAAAGACTCAAACATTGGTTACATCAACCCAACATAGCAAAGTAAGCTCTCCTTACCTGGAAAACTCCGCAGTACAACTCACTGTAACGCTCTAACAGTGCCTCACACAACGAAGAACACCACAGACCCTACAGATCACCATTTTGGCGATAAAGAACAACCCCTTTAAAACTAGTTTGAGCTAGAAGATGGAAAAAGACACTAAAATATTACATGCCCAACAAAATCATTGCATGCTCAAAGCCCTAGAAAGAAGATTTGGTAGAGAAAAGGCACAGGAGTAAGGGTTGGAGTTCTAGAGAGAAGATTTTTCTTGAGAGAATGAGTTTAACTTTTAGAAAGTCTAGCAGAAACATTAAAACTGATTTCTTTTTAATAACTGGCCCCTTTCTTTTATCTTAATACTGTATTCACCCATTCTCTTTTAATATATATATCAACAGTCAAATTATGCTTAAATAATTATAAAATAATAAACAAGGCATGCTACATATCCCACTAATATATTTAACAAAGTTTAGTAAAGTTAATTAAGATGTGTGACTTTTAGGATTCATGTTTGATTCTTATAATTAAATAAATAAATAAATAGTATTATTGTTAAAACGGATCATCTGGCTCAACTTAGTCTGGCTCACCAGGGTTAACCACTTAGTGAACCAACCCAACCCAGTTCATTTATTATCGAGTCAAAAAAATTTGAATCCGATCCGGTCCACTACGGGTTGGTGGGTTAAACAGGTTGACTCAATGACTCACTTAATTACATATTTTTTAAATCCAAAAAGAATTACATTTTTTTATAATTCAAATTTAAATAATTTCACTCTAAAATAATGTTAAACTCCAAAGAAAATTCAAAATAAAAAAATTAACATACAACTCAAATGTAATCCAAAAGCAAACCCAAAAAGTCAATAAATAAGTTTATAATATTGATAATTTTTGTGTCATTTATCCATTTATAATATTAGAGTCTTAAATGGGTAAATTTATAATGTTTTCTCTCTCTTGAAACATTATTTTTCTTTATTCCCATTTATAACACAATTAAAAAAATGTTAACTAATAATACTGAAACATAAAATAAAAAAATAATTAAATTAAACTAGGTGTGAGTCAACCCGATTCACCACAGGTTCAATCCGGATGAGTTGGGTGCCAAGTGAGCCAGATTAAAATTAACCCGTATAATTATTTTTTAATTTTTTGAAACCCAACCCAACTCAAATCTGTGGTGGGTCAGGTTGACTCTAACATCCCAATATTTTTTGAGATGCCACGGTGCAATTTTTTTCCAAAACCTTTTTATAAAACATTCAATTCAAATGCGAAATCAAATAATAACTATAATCACCATTTGAAAATCTTATAATTTCACTTTTACATAAAAATACCAAATCAGAAAACTTTCAAATAATAGAAGATAAATAATAAATCCTCGAACATAACATCCTAACTCTCGTTAGCTACTCAAATCCGATCATGTCTGCAAATCATCTACTCCCGTACAAGTACGATCATCGTAGGTGGAAACCACAACAACAACTTTTAGGGTGAGCAACCAGAATTATCTTATCATACAATATAAATTATATTAACCACAATAATAACCAAATCATAAACATATATCATCACAACATTACCATCAAACATTAACATCAACACTCAATGGTCTATTTCCTCTACAATACCACAACACCTAACCACCATAACCAATTCACTATGAGTCACACGACATCCTCTTCCCGTATCACACATCCAAATAGAATCTCTCACGTAACATCCTATTAAATCCATGGTTCCTCCACAAGTCATTCCTCTCTTCTTTCCTTTCCACCAACCACACTTCAACTTGATCCCTTATTACAGAACCCTTTCTACGTTTCTTCTATTTCTTTTCTCTCCCATAATACATAAAGTTATCCCCACCAAGATCTCACGGCTAGTGAACACAAAACACCAAACAACAATATATATATATATATATATATATATATATATATATATATATATATATATATATATATATATATATATATATATATATATATATATATACACACACAACAAACATTGATGAAAACATACATCACAAAACCCTATCCATACAAGATAATCCTAGCTACTCCCCTTACTTGGACTCGTACGATTTTTGTTTCCAAGATCACCAAGAAAGCTTAACAACGTCACCAATGGTCCTCCCATTTTTGATGCCCTGTTCTCAGCTCTATTTTCTCCTAGAAAATGTCTTTTCTCTCCCTTATCTTTCTAATTTTCGTTTTTTCCTCTTAGGGTAGCAAAATGTCAACCCCTTTTTACTTTTCTTTTTATCCTCTTATATTCTATCTCCATCCTTTTAGTTTTGATAAAATCTCTTCGTTCATATCTAAAACCATTAAGATTTCCTTTCTTATTCTCTCTTAACTACTTTTTTAAAATATCATCAACCACCAAACCTTTTTAAAATCTACAATATCTAATAATGATTTTCTCTAATAATAATATTTCTTTTAATCTTTAAACCCACAAAGATTATATCTTCTATCACTACAAAAAAAAAAGCTTATTTATAGGGTTTTTTTTTCGATTTGTGGAGGTTTTTACCCTCCGCTAAATAAATTCCGGGGGTTTTTCAAACCCCCGCAGCAGTTTGAGTTGCCACAAACTATCTGCGGGGGTTTTTTTCGCCCCCTTGTATCACATTCAATAACCCCCGCTATCACATTCAAACACACAGTTTCAACTTATGTTTCTCTTTGCATGCTCTGCATGATGAAATGGTAATGAAACCGGATGACAGTAGTCCCACCCTGAACTGGTCCAGGCTCCCTAGTGATGCTTCCTCCCTTGGCTCGGACGAGCTCAACCGATTTGTAAATCTAAAAATTGAAGCAATAAAGAGTTCATTTTATTCACTGTGCATATAAATACTCAAGCTTTTGTAAAGGTCTACTTTGTCTTACATCCTGAGTTGCAATTGCAAAATGTCCAAAGCCATCCCCTATCTCATACGAGGTCACCCCATAATCTGACAATAAGGTGACATTTAAATAGTTATAAGAATGCAAAATTCCAAGTGTTGCGGCGTGGTGATATTATACTTGTCATGTAGTGCAAAACTAAACAAATGTTAACCCACTGACAAAGGAAAAACATCAAAATTATATCATTGAACCCAAAATATACATTCAATCAGACACCACGATACACATGTGCGACAAGGAAAAGATCTGCAGAGTAACATACTATATGTTAATTCGACAACAAAATGGGATTCTTCAGGGCCAAATCCCAGAAAATCATTGGCATATTTTTCATCCGGGATATCTCTTTGCCTTAAAAGCTTCATTCCAAAGCATTATGTATAAAACCTGAAAGAACCGTGATGAAATTTTGTAAGCACCCAATAACACAAAGAACGTAACAATCAACAAGAACCCATGTCACAGAAAACCAACTTGATGGTGCGATCAAGGTCACCAACACGGTAGACAACATGGAGCATGCGACGGTTATCTTTCTTTGGCCATTCCAACAAGTCAGCCATATTCGGTGTTTGACTATGCAACACAAGCAATAAACTTTCAAACACCATCTCCCAAAAAGGTTTTACACTTGCAGTGAACAAAAACCAAACTAAACACCACCATTCTACGTTAAGAAAAGGTGAATAAATTTGTTTGATTTACTTATTAAACATACATATTTCAGCATTCTATAAAAGCAAAGTAGAAGTTGGAAAATCTCAATAAGCCAAATCGGTTTGTTTTATGACTCGACCAAGATACAAAGTGGTGGAGTACCAAGCTTATGGCATTGCTAGGATCATAGCAACAAAACCAATAGTAAACTAAACCGACCCAGGTATCAGAAATTATGAAAAAAAAAACGAGAAGAAATTCAAAAGAATTAAACCAAACAAATTCCTACAAAAGAAGCAAGTAATCTCAAATCAAACACAAACAGCAATCAAAGACATGTCTGAAACATTTGAAGTGACTTACTAGTAGATTGTTCTGGGTCTGTCTATGTCGGTGATTACAGCAGTAGAAGCGCGCGTATATATTATCCACATCAACTGCTTTTATATTGCTTCTTTTTAGATGTAATTAGCTTTACTACTTTTTTTCAACAACTTTTATTCTACAAATGAGATTTCTTCTGTTTCCCTAAATAAATAAACTTCTTCACTAAACAATCAAACACTACCTCTTGGGTTTCTTCCAGAGATCCACGCACCCAGGGCCACGCCAGACGCCGTCGCAGCCTTCCAACGCATTACCGGAGCAACAAAGTACGTTGCCATTCAGAAATTAGAGGAATATGGGGGCAATCTAAATGAAGCTATTAATGCCCATTTTCTTGAAGGGATCTAAGTAAAGAGAAAGAGAATCTCACTTGCGATTTAGGGATCTAAGTAAAGAGAAAGAAAATCTCACTTACTGAGGAGGACATCTTAGTGGTAACTCTGAACGTCGAAGCAGCAACAAGTCCACGCACTACTCGCGGAAAGGCGCCTTTGGTGGACAAGGCATGGCGACTCTCACTGAAGGATTGGTCTGAGGGTTTAGTAGTGGAGGACCATCGAGGTCGACAAGAATGGGATTTTCAGAAATGGTAGCTTAGGGTTTAGGTGGTGCGTTGAGCACGATTGAGAAAGGGGCAAAATAGAAAACTAATGAAGGAGGAAGGGTTTATGTGTTGTGTGATTTTTGTGTTCTGATTAAGAAGAATATGAAATTGGGAAAAAAAATACTAAAATTTTGGGAGAGAATGCTAAAAGAAGCGAGGGAAAAAAAGTGAAAATCACATTTTAATCTTTACAAGTTACCAACCTCTTTTAAAAGAATTAAAAAACCCCGCAATTATGAGCCATCTTATAATTCATCACAATCATTCTAAATCATATCTATTTGCGGAGGGTTTTGATGATCTATGCAAAATAACCCCCGCTAAATAAACTTTTTTTTTAGTGTATTTGCATTTAACTAATTTTTAAAATAACAACAACTAAATGTTCTAAAAGATTTACTTAATAATATTTTATTTAATATCTACATTAATTAATTTGCATACTTTTTCTTTCTACACCCTCTCTTAATTAATTTTTACACCAATTAAATAAAAGTAAAAGACCCTTTTGCCCCTAGACAAAAATATAAAAAAAAAAAAAATAACATAACAATTATGTTTTAACAAAAAATATAAACTCAAAAACATTAATCTCCAAAAAAAATCCAAAGTCTGAAAACAACTTTACTTTTAAAACTCCTATTCTCCGACATATTAAAGGGATTCTAAGACCACTGTAATAAATAGAGAGATTCCACTGAAAATATGAAAATTAAATCGAATGAAAACTGTTACCAGTTTTATGATTGAATTATTTTATAGTTCCCTAAAGACCAACTTTTTGACTACAAAACATTTCCAATAATAAAGTGACAATGAAAGAGTTACGAAATCCACACGACTTCCACTTCCATCATAACATTTTATTTTTCTTTTGACCTAATTACTTTAAAAAGTTGAAATGGAAACCCCTAAACGGAACTTGAGCACGAAAAGAGGAGAGTTTGAAGGTTTAAGTTTGATGGTAAGGATGATTAGCAATCCCCAGAGAGATTGCATGAACTCATCACAGAAGCCACGTTTTCCATTAAAACTGTGATTTGGTAGGGTTTGAAGGAGACAATGTGCTAATATTGTGACCTTTCAACTACGGACCCGGAACCCACGAATGAAACACATTCATCTATGAGATTTCAAATCTTTCCTTGTACAACTCCTATTCATCATCGTTGCTCGTATAATCGACAAAATCATTATCAATTCTCACCATATGTCTCTACTTCATCTTTGGTTTCAAATTTATATTTTATGTCAAAAAAAATAAAAATTATTCAAAGTGTTTTTTTTTCTATAAATCCATGCAAAAAAAAAAAAAAATAACTGTATGTTTTGCCGTATAAATTTATTAAAAACAAAAGACATAGAAATCAAATAAATAAGAAAAAACTCCAAACCAACTCTAAATATAATTTTTGTTTTCAATATAATTGTATTTGTTAAACATGGATTTCCAAATATAAAACCTCTAATAATAATCAATTTAATCCGACACAACAGTAATTTGTTTGACAAATTAATTTAAAGAAATGATATATATATATATATATATATATATATATATATATATATATATATATATATATTATGTGAAAGAGATAATATCTTAAATAAGGAAATGAATTAAATAATATATGTTTGAGTTGTTGTAAATTTTGATATTCTAGTCACAAACTCTTATCATGTTTGTCAACTTATTTTGATATTAGTAGTTTTTTGTTTTTTGAATTTTAAAATTTATGGAGTTATATACGCTATTGAATATGTTTTGGATGGAAAGATTCTCACTCATATTTTTAGAGAACAAAATTATTGTGCTAATAAATGGTTTAATATAGGTTTAGTAAAGAGAGAAGGTTTTAAATTGTATTATGTTTTACCATCTAGTATTAGTTTGGTTTTTTTTTAGTTGAAAACTTATAATGTATTCTATGTTCATGGCTTTCGTTTGGCTCTCCTCATGATTGTTTATATTTTATTTTTATTTTTTAATATTTTTTTATACAATGACAAATGATATATCTTTTTTGGAGTGTTAACACAATTGAGAAGCCAAAATACATAGTATTGCTTAGTATATTTGAATAAAAAAAAACATGTTTGTCAACTTTCATATAGTATAATAATATTATGTTATACTAAAGTCCTTTTAATAAGTTGATAATATAAAAACTTCTACATCGACAATTGTTTATGTGACAAAAAATAGAATTAAGGAAATATTTATGATTCCTACGTGGAAAAGTTGAAGGATAAATATAGACGAAGAAAAGTTGTTGAAAATAAAAGTGTTTACAAAAATGTGGAAACCATGTCATGATGATATTTCCTTTACTAGTTAGTATAGGTAGCAAGAAAGAATAGCTTTGGCAACATCAATATTTGTGTTTGACACTTTCATAATTTTTATCTTTAACCTACAAAATTAGCCAAACACAAGCAAATAGAGGTTTGCATATTTATCAAAAAGGGTATTTATTGCCTTCTTCCATCATAATTTGTTTTGTCTGTATGCATATGATATGACCTTTTCTTTATGAATTTGTCTCTTATCTTTCGTTTTGTTGCCAAAACTTTTACTCAAATATCTCCATCCTACTTTTTTTTTTCTTCACATGCTCATTATTATTATGATCATCATGTATATTTAGCCGTGTTTTCGTTGGGTACATGCATTCTAGTTACTATGGCCAACAACTCGTATAAATATTTGAATATGTTTTGTAATAAAGAATTGCATTAAAGAATGAGTATATGGAGAACAAATTAAGTACTAAAAATGGAGTAATAAATAACTCTAATATATATATATATATATATATATATATATATATAATAAATTACATATTTTTACGAGAATATTTGTTAGAAATTTAATATTCTTTTATATTTTTCAATTTAGTTTTGTACAACTTTATTTCTAAACAGAATTTCAAGAGATTTTGAAAGAAATCACTAATAAATAAAAGTAATATGTATTTATCAAAAAAACAAAAAAAATTAAATTGTAATTTTTGTTTCTCATTCTATCTTTTAGAATTGTTTTGTTTCTTTCATTATAAGAAATTTGGTCATTATAGATAACTTTTTTTTAAGAAAATGATGTGTAGATTTTTTTCACAAATGTTTCTGTACTATTAAAATTTTTAAAAATTCCATTATCCTTCACTAGTGCAGCAAACAGATACGGCACCGGTTGTTTTTGCTCATATATTTCGGTTTTTGAACCGAGGCATATCCCAACGAGGTAAAAAAGTGGGAATTTTTAGTCTTGATTTAAACCGAGGTAACACGTTAAAGGTTTGTGCTTCAGTTCAGGCTAGAACGATTTCAAAGCTTTTTTTTTAATCTGCCAAAACGGAGCTGTCATCGCCGGCTACCTTGATACCCATGGCCACCAAGGTTAGCGCCTCCCTCGCCACCACTCGCACGACCAAAGAACAACTCAAAATCAAATAACAAACGGGAAACCCCAAATTAAGAGACGAAACCTATATCCCAACCATCAATCTTAACCAAAATTACAAGATTAAAACACCATAACAGGAAAGACCCCAATTTCAATTTCAATGAAACCCTACATCTCAAATCGCAGAAGAAATCAGATACTCAACCCAAAATTGAAACCCCCAACAGAAACCCCAAAAATTGAAGAGCAACCTAAACCCTAAATCACAGAATCAGCACCACCAAAATCAGACTGTCGTTTTTTACGCCGCCGTCATCGGATACTCAGCCCTTCAACCTCGTCGTCGTCGCCAGAGGTCACTCGCGACACATCATCGTCTTCTCTCGCCACCGCAACGCCGGTTGCACTAAGACGCTGGAAAAGAAAACCCTCCCTGCGTTGAACCAGAACGAAAGAAAAAGAGTGAAAAGGGGAAGAAGAGAATGGCGCTACCTCTACCTCTTCTTGCATCGCGAGCCAGAAAAAGAAAGAGAAAAGGGGAAGGGCTACCAGTGCAGCGAAGGACCCTGAAAGTCCACCGTGAACCGCCATCGAACTTCAAGAACTCGCTTGAGTCGCGCATCTGCAGTGCCGTGTGACGCACTCGCATGGTCGTCGTTCAACCTCCATGGTCGCCGTTCAACCTCCGTTCACCAGAAACCTCCGTTCAACCTCCATGGTCGCCGTTCACCACAAACCTCACTTCACTCCCAACTGCCACCACTTGCTCTTCCCTCTAGAGGCGACACATTCGCAGGCGACGACGAGGCGGCGGTGACTCCCAACGGTAGTGTTTTGCCGAACAAAGAGGAATCTGCGTGGAGGGGGAATCCGCCTGGTTGCTCACGAGAAAAGAAGAGGAAAAGGGGAAGGGGGCGACCAAGGAAAGATAAAGCCTTTACGCATCTGGAGGAAAGATAAACCACCTTTATTGCCTCGGTTAACCAATAAACGGGGCAATAAATCACTATATGCATTGGTTCTCCCATAAAAGTTCACTTTATTTACAATTCTACCACTGGATTTTAATATGTTTCGGTTATGTTAAAAATGAGGTCTATTGTGCGATTTTAAACCACTTTTTTACTAGTGCTTTTCCTATAAAGCTATTAGATATGAGTGAGACGAAGAGGAATGAGAGATGATGGAGAAGGAGGAAGTCTACCAAATGAAGACAAAGAGGAGGATAAGAAGTCAAAGGGACAAGAACAACAAATATGACAACAACAACAATGACAAAGGAGGAGGAGGAAATGAAGAAAAAAAAAAGAAAGAAAAAGAAAGGAGGAGGAATATGAAGATCCAATATATTTACTAACAAATAAGTATTAACAAATTGATGAAAGATATTTACTTATAATTATCAATAAATTCTTGTCATTGGTAATCATTGACAAATAATTACTAACAAATTTTGATCATTGGTAATTACTGACAAATTTTTATATCCATCAATATAATTTATTGATGAACATTTTAGTGAAGATTTTTTTTTGCCGATAAAACGTTAATAGTTTTAATATTTTGATGGATTTTTGGGAAATATCAATTAATCTTTTTAATCCATATTTTTTAATGCATAAATATATTTTAAGATGATAGTTTCGTTGACAATTGTCATGTTCACAACCACCTTTGCCAATAAAAAAAAAAAAGTATTGTTGTTGACTTCTTAATTAATAATAGTTTTAAACAGAGTTATTGTTGAAAGTGTTTTATTGTTAATTTCATCATAAATATGACGATAAATTTTTGTGAAAACATTGTCATAGAATAAATTTGATGATTATTCAGTGTATAACCATTGTTGTATATGTCATCTTTTAAAAGAAAACCCTAATCATTTTCCAATTGCTTAACTCAAATAAACAACTTCTATATATGAAATGTGTTGCATAGCCAACCAAAATCAACAATATCATATGAAATCATAAATTAATAATGTAAAACTTAGTAAAAGAATAATATAAAATCATTAAATAAAGTATATAAAAAGAAATTGTCAATATTGCAAACGTCAATTTTATAACACAAAAATTATAACTGGAAAGTGAAATTAAAAGACAAAGTTGGGAGACTTTTCCAATATCATTTCCCTAATATGTTGTAGAAATGATAAAATAGGTTTTCCAACTTGATCTAACATAGTCAATGGATTAAGAATTGAATGGTTAGACATCCATAAAATACTACAACACATAATAACTAAAAATTAATCCATAAATGAAGTATAATTTTTTAATAATTTGCTTAATGGAATTTTCTAGTCATATTGTCTTTTGATACTAACTCATACAATGGTTTGCTTTATGTGGTAGCCACACTCATATAATTTATTATACTACACTTTAATACAAACTCAATTCACATATTTAATTGACAAATAAAAGTGATGCATTCATGTCAACTTCTATGATTTTGTATTTGGTCTAACCTACAAAATGTTATATACAAAATAGGAAGTATTTGATCTATCCTACAAAATGTTATATCCAAAATAGGCACTAAAAGAAAATTGATATTAATTAGTAAAACACTAATTTTTTGAGATGTGTGGTGGCTTCTTACACAATGAATAAAACCTTGATGTAATGAGATTTCTTAGGGATATCATAAGTGTTAGTGCAATGTGGCTCTAAAAGTTGGGGAGGGTAATGAATAAAGTATGTAGACATTTTATAATTGTTTTTAATAAATATACAATTGAAAATAAAATAAGATAAATTGTAAGATAGAGAAGAATGCACAAGGTTTTATACTGGTTCACTTCCGCCTAAGGCTATGCCTAGTCTTTTAAGCCACAAAGTCGTTCTATTTTTCATGAGCTATTCAAGTCGCTTGGAACCTAAAAAAAAAGTCTCATGTGAGGATTGCTTATAGCGGAGGGTAAAAGTTTGATTAACAATGGATATTAGTAAAATGTGAAGTACCTGAAAAACACTAGAAGGGGGTTGAATAACACTATTGGAAAACTTTTTTGCAACCGGTATGATATAGCACCTTCGCTGAGAATAGAAGATTTTAAGTAGATTGTTTAAAAACTCAACTTTGGAATTGAGTTAAGCAGTGAGTTCTTTTCAAGTGTTATTCAATTATTAAGAGATATTCGCTGTAACGTTTAAATAAAACTTCCTTTTTAATAAAATTCATTCGATATAGCAAGTTTTATATTAAAGATAAAGTTCCAACTGCAAGTTTTATAAGATAAGCTTCGAGAGAGAATAAAATAGTAAATGCACAAATATTTTTATACTAGTTCACTGCAACTGAGCTACGTCCAATCTCCTTTAACTTTAGAGGGTTCCACTATGATCTTTAATTACAATTGAGTATTCTCACCACTCCTGCCTAGACAATCCTAGTATCACCTGATATGCTGCCTAGATGAGTTTCACCCACTCCTGATTGTGCAGTATTCTTCACCAATCCTGGTATCCCTAGATGCTCCTAGTATCAACCTGATACATCATCTAGTTAAGTTTCACCCACTCCTGGATTTCATTATAAAATTTTAGTATCAACCTGATACGCTGCCTAATAATCCTTAACTCACTTAAGTTAATACACAAGTTTTTGAATTCTCTTTAGAACGTGTAATTAATTTGATTGCTTATAAGTTTTTAGACAATTACTCTCACAAAGAGGATATATGTTCAATACAATTCAGTAAACAGACTCGCTAGGTGTTTTGCTCTCTTTTCTCTCTACTTACAAATAGTAAGTTGATATTACAATGAAGCTTGAGAGTGTTTCTCGACTTGAGTTTTTTCTTCTTAGATACTGTCTTTTAAGTTCTTGAGCTCTTTTGTGCTTTTCTCTCAACGATATATGTTTTTCTCTTTGTATAATATTGTTGAGATTATTGATAAAGGGAGCATTGGTTTAGCTAAACCTTATAATCTCATAGTGTTTCTGGTTTTTGGTGATGACAACATATTATTATTAACACATGTATTGATATGTGTTGCATGTTCATAACTTTCATGTTTATAATTACTTGAGAACATGCTTGTGTTGATTCTGTCATTGTGTTCAATTTCACTATGTACTACATGAGATATTATTTGTGATTGCATAACATTTGATTTGAAAAAGAAAAACTGCATGCACTTTTGTTGAACTTATATTGTGTGGCAAAACAACAATTTTAAGTCGACTTCATTATGAAGCAAGTCGATTAAAACTCGTGGCTTTGCAAAAAGTTTTTCAAAGTGTGCTGTGAATAGTTTTGCAAAGAAACTTTTTCAAAACTCCATTAAAGTGTAACTTAGTCGACTATGTGCGTAAGCCATTCAACTTAGTATTTATTTTGAAAATCTGTTAAGGCTTGTGAAGTATAACGGCTATATTTTGTATCTTTGACAAGTCATTAATTGTTAGTCAACTACATTAAATATGGAATCAATTAAGTTGGTCTGATTACTGCTATTTGTTATAAGTATTATAACTGTCTGCATTGAGTTGACTACATTAGTAGCACAATCGACTAGAGGAACGTCTGTTTTGTGATAAACTATATATAGACGAGAGTTTGATTTCAGAAAGATACTTCTGTGATTTTAACGCTTTCATTGATTCTTTTCAGATTGGCAGAACGTGCTAAGCCCAAAGAAATCATCAAGAAAGACCGTGGTGATCATTCTTTGGTGTTTGCTTATAGAGCCAGATTTTGTGCTCAAAGAAAGATTGATCATACTGCACAGTGAGGTGTTTCAGATTCTTGATCAACTACTTCTCTCAATCTTTGGAAGATTTTGGCTGCCCTGTTGTGATTACAGGAAGAGAACGTGTGCGTTCTAGGACTTTGAGGATTGTTCAAAGTGATTAAAGACTGCAGGAGAGGGGATATCTTGCCATTGTTCTTTGTGTGTATCTGCCTATATTTTGGTTAGAGGGTTAGAGAGGTGTTTTATATTTTGACGTGGAGGTCTCTAGAGAAACCTTGTTGTAAAAACCTTGACCATTATAGTGCATTTGCTCATGGGTACAGGAAGGACACTAGATGTAGGTAGTTTGGCCGAACCAGTATAAAAATTGTGTGTGAAACTTCTATCCCTGCACTTTTACATTTCAAGTCGACTTTACTTTTAACGTAGTCAACTATTTTCCGCTACACTTGAATTATCTTTTTCCTTGTGATTCAAGAAACTTTTGAAAGTTTACTCCTTTGTGAAAAAGATTTTAAAAAGACTCTGATTTTTGCATTTCACCAATTCACCCCCCTCTTGGTGTTGAAACTAAGCCATTCTATTTTCAACAATTGGCACCAGAGCTAGTTTTCATAAGATATTTGAAAAACTAGTCAACTTCATTTTTCTTTGAATCGACTATTCCTGGAAAATGGCTTATGTTTCTCAAACAAGAAGGATAAATGAATCCGCACTTGAATTGATATCAGCTACTTCCAATGCAAAATTAAATTCTATTACTAATGGATTCTATGAATCTTTTGAAACAAGGATCTTGCGAGACAAGGCAACTTATGGTTATAAGTCAGGTTCCAAATCAGAAAGAATCAATCTACATGCTGATAGATTTACAAGATTTCTCAATGAAAAGAAAAGTCAAAAGAATCAAAGTGACAACAAGAAGATTGCATTTGAAAATGATCTTATCATGATGGAAAAATTTGAGACTGCAGAAGTTCATCTGAAACAAAGGATCCTTCCAAATTCTCAAGCATCTCTCACAATACTTCTGGTCATGTCACATACGGTGACAACAATAAAGGGAAATTCATCGGTATAGGTAAAATCAAAACTCCCTCTTCCTATGAAATTAAAAATGTACTTCTTGTTGAATGGTTAAAGCACAATCCACTCAGTATCAGTCAATTATGTGATAGAGGATTCAAGATTACTTTTGAACCCAAGTACTGTTTGATCAGTAATGGTTCAACCGATGAGCTGTTACTTATGGGAAAAAGGCATAATAACATCTACATAATCGATTTCAAAGAAACATCATTCAAGTCTGTTGTTTGTCTAATGACTAAGGAAGGTGATGCTTGTCTTTGGCACAAGAGACTTGCTCATATCAAGATGGGTCAACTGAACAAGCTAGTATCCAAGGATCTTGTAATTGGCCTTCCCAACATTCGCTATGCTTCCAAGAGACTATGTGATGCATACCAAAAGGAAAACAAACAAGGCAGTCCTTTAAGATCAAAAGGGAGATGTCAACTTCCAGACCTTTGCAGCTTCTACACATGGACTTGTTTGGTCCTTCAAGAGTGAAAAGCCTAGGAGGAAATTCTTATGGTCTTACAATTATTGATGACTATTCTCGCTTCACTTGGACATTCTGCATTCCTGCCAAGAGTGACACACTTAGAATGTTCAAGAAGTTCGCTGTTGTCATTCAAAATGAGATGGACCTTAGAATCAAATCAATCATAAGTAACCACGACAAAGAATTTCAAAATGAAGCTTTTGATAAGTACTGTGATGAAATGGGATGTACATGGGTGACTCATTGATAACGGTTGAAAATACCGTTCGTTATCTATGATGTAATTTTGATACTAAAAACACCTTTTTCTACTTAAAAACTTTCTTGAAATCATGTTTTTCTATTAAGTTGTGTGAATAAGAGAGTTGAGGTTGAATTTGATGATTTTATGACTAAATCCCCTTGTTTTGGCAGGAAATGAGATAATCTGGAAAGTAGAGCTGAAGTGCCAAGGAGATGGAGCTCAGAAAGGCCTAGAAAGGCACTAGAAGGGAGGAAAGCACAAAGCTTGGGCGCCCTTTGAGGGGCCCTCAGCGCCAAGAGAGTGCCGCACACCGCTCGGCGCCCCTTTTGGGGCACTGAGCGCCACTTTTCCCTGAAGAATTTCACCTGCTTGCCTTGTTTGAGGCGCTGAGCGTCATTTTTAGTATCGCACGCCGCCCAGGCGCCCTAAGTGGGGCGTTGAGCACCAGCGACATGGGTCTGGGCTTCGTTTTTGTTCTATTTTCGCTCTATGTAAAGGACCCAGACGTCCTAGGTTTTGTATCTTTGGCAGAGGGAGCGCAGTAACACACTCTTTCACTCTCTGAAGGCGGATTTGGATGCGGGAGCTTCTATCTCCAATTTTTAGGGTTTTTCTATCTCATTCTTCTCCATTGTTCATCTGGTTTCACCATGACTATGGTGAACTAAACTCAATTTGTTGTTGAGGGATGATGTAACCTTGTGAACTCTCATATATTTGAATTTATTCTTAATAATATATGTTTTTTCATTAATTATTAGAGTAATTCATCTGTTACAACGCTTGCTTTGTTTAACTTACTCATAGTAGCATGATGTATGAATTGCATGAGTGTCGAGAGGTTCCTTACAATTCAGGTTCTTGTTAAATTACTCTCAAGAGTAGTACTCCTCAGGGATGGGGGTATGAGTCTTGGTCGTCTTAAGCTCTTGATCTTCACAATTAATTACTAGGAATGCTAGGAATTGTATGAAATGGTAATTAAGGACAGGCTTTCTTCACTGAGGGATCGAGTTTTAAGTGATTTAGTGAGTGACGTTAACATTAATGCATGAAGAAGAATTCTTATATACATGAGAGTTAACTTGGTGAAATCTAACCCCAACAACATACTCATCTCATATTACAAACAACATCCATTCATCTCTGTGTTACCCTGCAATTGATCAAACTGCATTCATATTTAATTTTTTGTCTTTGCATTTGAAACCAATGATCTCGTTTTCTTTAAGTCTTAATTAATCGAGTTATCACACGACTGTCTAGTGCCGAGAGTCTCTTGGGATACGATACTTGGTCTTACCATTTTATATTACTTGTGTGATTTGGTACACTTGTCAATCCATCAACACTCATCAATAGTTAGAGCAGATGATATAATGTTATGAGCTTTTACATTTTGTTGGGATCTTCTTCTATCTTCAGCATTTTATTGTTCTCGTGGTTTGGGTTCCTGCAAATTGTTAATAAATACAGTAGGAACAAAAGGACCATTTGTGACAGTTTCCCAAATCTCACTATCAATAGATTCCATGAAAATTTGCATTCTCACTTTCCAAAAAGCATAGTTTTCTCTAGTAAACAATGAAGGTCTATTGATAGAGTCACCCTCAACAAAGGTTTGATGTTGCCCCATCATTTTGAATTACTATCAAAGCAACTTGTGATACCCATTATCACAGCGGTGCAGAGGAATGGTTAACTTTTGAATAGCTTTTAGGTCGCACTAAAAAGCCAACAAACCTAGTCCCCACTAATGTAGTATAGGGGCAACCTAGAGAATCAATCCAAGGACTTGGTACTTATTAAGCTAGAATTGTAGAATTAAGTCCTAATTATGTATTTATTAAAACTAAGTGGGAAAAAATTAATTATTAAAATAAACAAAACTGAATGCAAATGCATGAAACATGTAATCCATATAGGATACCTATATACATGGTCTAAAAAAATAAAAACTCAATGTATTGAATCTGGGTCTTCATATAACAACAATTTGAAAGGAAAAAAGGAATATCAACATTCAAACTAACCTAAGATCTACTCAATAGTGATACCAAAAATTCAAATGAAAGCAAAACTAAAAACATTAGGTAAAAGCAAAACTCAGAGGCAAATGTGCATTAGAATGGACAAAAGAATCTCAATTACTCTCAGAAAAACATTCTGAAAAGTTAAGCCCTCTTTAGGGTTTTTTTAGTTCATCTTTCAAAACTTAAAGTAACAATTCTCATTCAATCCCCCAATTATATGCATATCTAACTCAGAATTATAGCTTTAACCAAAGATATCAGAACATACACGACCCATATTAAAATATCCTATATCCAAACTATGTGTTATCACATATATCAAAAAGGAAAAAGAAAAATTGGAAAAACATAATAAGAAACAATCAAAGAACTAAGAACAGGAAACTAAATTGCACGAATCATAGAAGTAATATGTAGGAATCGAAATTAAAAGGGTAAGAAATATAAAATTGTGCAAGAAGGATAAAAGAACAACATTGTATTCAAAATTAAAGAACTGAAATACAAGAAATGTACCGAAGATCACAAAGAAATCTCCCGGCCTGTCACCCTCGTGAAAACCCTCTACAAAATCCAGTAACCAAGAGCATAATTCTATCTCTACAAGGCTTAAAACTATACTACGCAATGAGAATAAAAACGCTAAGCTAAGTACATTGTCTGTCACCCAATGTACACATCTATTAATTACAAAACTTCCCTTTTTATAGGGGAAAATCCAAAACACAAAAAGAAAGAAAATGAAAGAAATAGGGGAAAGGGGGAAGAACCGAATAACGGTGGAAGCTTCTTGAATCAACTCCTGCAACTAACTCTGACTGTGAACGCTCCAACCGTCAATCCAGCTCAGCACTTTTCATCGGACAAATCATCTTACTGGCCGATTAGTTTCTTGGGCTGGCTTCATTTGGTCTGGTCATCTTTCTAGGTTGTCTTCATTTGGGCCTAACATCATTCTTCTTCCTGTGCTGACGAACCCTAGATGCACACTTCTTTTCTTCATGAACCCTAGTTATGAGTGAGAGAGATTGGAGGAAAGCCCCAAATGATTCGAGCAGATTTCGCATAAATGAAACACAAAATAGAAACACCATCAGCTTGTCATCCTCGTAGAACATAAAACGTTGCGTTTCATTAAAGCATCTCAAGGGCTTCAATCCAATCCTGGCTCAATTAAATCAACCATTGGCAGCCCATTTCAGCGCATCAGAATTCTTTTCCTCTCCATACAACATCAGCCCAACTTTAGCAGAATGGTGTATTAAAACATTGGGCTTTTTAATTTAGCCCAAATCAGAACAGTAATTCAACTACATGCAAATTAAAATTTTGGGCTTCCTAACAATGTTGGCCCATTAACGCTTGGCCCAAACAACCCTCTTTTTACCCGGTCCAATGTATTTTCTTTAGCCCCTTATTTGCATAAAAGAAAGAATTTAAGAGTTTAATCAGAAAAAATTAAAATTCTATAACTCTAAAAATAATTTTATTACATTTAAAGAAAAGAGCAAAACAATCATAAAAAAAAATTATTTATTATCTAAAAACACAAAATTAATACTATTTTTACAAAACTTTAAAATTAAAGAAAAATCTATAAATTATCCTAATTCTAAAAAATAAGAAGCTAAAATGAACTAAAATAAACTTCTAAGACTAGAAAAAGAGGTAAATTTAGAGAGTTAACATTCACACATTCCACAAACCAAGAGGGGGTAAATTGGTTTCTTATCGCAAATCGTTCTTTTAATAATTTTCTCTTGTAAATATAAATTCTTTAAAACAATTTAAGAAATTTTAAAGAGTAAGGAAGAGAGAAAATGCACAGGTGATTTTTATACTGGTTCAGATCACACATATCCTACATCTAGTTGTTAATCTCAACCGAAAACTAACGCTTCACTAGCACAAACCAACAAACTATTACAAACACAAAGAAAATAAACAAGTTGAAGGTTAGAACACCTCTCTTGTTACCCCAAGAGATGAAACTCACTTCCCCTGCAACCCACAAGGGATGAACACCTCCTCTGAATGCTTCACGAAGGATGAACACCTCCTTTGAATCTTCACAAAGGATGACAGACTTTCCAATAGCATTAGCACTCAATCACACTCCAAGTGAAAGTTCTCGCTTTATGCCAACACGCCATGTTCTCAAAGCCACAGCACAAGGGTTACACAAACCCTAAAACACTTATCACAACACACAATAGATAAGAATTTCGTATTTTGTATGTTAGAATGAAAGTCCCAATATAATATAGAGATCTCAATCAATGATACCTCCAAAAATCGGTTGTCAACTATTTAGCGTGTAATAATCAATTATCCACTTATGGTAATCAATTATCTTGAGTATAAAATGAGGTTTTATGATTCAAGACAACTTTAAACACTACTAAAGGCAAACAATATGTTAGGAAACAGGTTGGCTTTGTTTTACACCAAGAGGGGGGTGAATTGGTGTTAGTTCAAAAACAAAATCTTTTCGCAATCTTTATAGGAAAGTGCAAAGCTTTTTGATCTTTCTTGAAATGCAAGTAATTGAAAATTCAATGCAGCGAAAAAACGCAGTTGACTGTAGAACAGATAAAGTCGACTGGAAATAAAGAGTGCAGGGATAGAGAAAATCAAACACTGGTTTTTATACTGGTTCGGCCAACAATGCCTACATCCAGTGTCCTTCCAACCGAGGAAGCAAATGCACTATAATGGTTGCAGTTTTTACAACAAGGAATTTATAGAAGCACCACGCAAAAATATAAATCTCCTCTCTAACCCAAAACCAAAATATAGCTGCACACAAAAACTAGAATTGCAACAAGAATCCCCTTTTCTACAATCTGAACCCACGTCGAACAATCCTCCACGTGTAACCAACACTCTTCACAGGATGTCAAGCCTATCACAACAGACTTCACAGGTTGCCAAGCCTTCAATCAAATGCAACAGTCTTCAGAGGATGCCAAGCCTTCAAGATCAAACACGAAGCACCTTCTTTGTGCAGATTATGATCAAGCAGTGAGCGCAATTGACTCCTCCCTTTGAATCTCTCTCAAGAAATATCACCACCGTCTTCTTGGAGAATTCTTGGAGCTTCTAAAACAGAGAATTCAATGTGAAATAGGAAAATGAAAATGTCAGATCATCAAAAGTCTCAGAACAATTCGTGTTCTGTCTATTTATAGTTTTCTGTTATATCATATTGCTTCTCAGTCGAATAGCCTACTAATTTAGTCGACTGTATTAAAACAGTTATAACAGATAGTCAACACAAAAGCTCCTCAGTCAAAAAAATCAACACACATTTATTACAGTTGACCAAGTCACACAAGCTCAACTAACTTTTGAAAAATATAGTCGTTGGAGCGTGTAGGCTTAACAGAATTCCAAACAGATCAGTAATACAGTCAAATATGTGATTTACACTATCCGCTGCCACATGAAAAAACACTTTGAAATTCTTTTCAACTCAAAATCTCACATAGCACAGTTTCACAAAATTTGTACAAAGATTTTAGCATAGTCGAATCCATTATGAGTGTATTCGACAGGACTAGAATTTTGTCGCAACACATAAGTTCATAAAGGTGCTTGTGATCGTTTTCTCTTCAAAAATGTGCAGTAATCAAAAACATTTTATCTCACATTTCAAAACAAGCATGTTCCACAAAAATATCACATAATCAAACATAGGAACATACATTGTAGTTCAACAAAACATGTTCAGCAGATATGTCAAACAGTTCAGAACAAGAACATGTAATACTGGAACATATGTATTGTTATTAAGCACTGTGTTGCCATCATCAAAAACTAGTTTGATATAGAGTTTGTGTTGTCAACAATCTCAACACAATACACATAATCAAATATAAACCACACCTTATACATCACATAATCAAATATAAACCACACCTTATACATCAATCTACTAAATAACAAAAGCTTTAATATAAAAATAAGTCTTCATGAAGATCTTCTTGCAATAAGAGCACTTGAAACTTGACTTTGAGACATCATCAAAACTTCTGCTCTTTTGCTTTATTCTAACACAAGGTGCTCCCATTCATCCCCCTTGGCCAAAGAAGTTTCTAGGCTCTTTTAGGATTCAATGTACTCTAGCTATCTCCTTCACCTATAAAAGTTAAAACTTAATTTAATGTAAAGTTACTTTGCTAAAATTGCAAGACTTCTCTTCTTGAGTTCTCACCTTAAGACATGTCTTCTTCTAGACCTCTTCATATATTCTCCTTCATGGTTGGCCTAACCTCTTAAAGGGACATCTACTAAGATTACTCAACACTAACATTTTCATCTCTTCATTTCTATTTACTTCTGCTACTAACAATGGTCATATGGAGTCCATCCTTTGAAGAATCTTCATCAACCCACTTGGAAGATCATCTTATGTTGAAGGAGCATCCTCAAAGCAATCTTCATCTTTGCATGTACGAGATAGTACTCTTTTGTCTATTGTTTTGTTTCTCTTTTTCTATGCAGATCAAATCAGTACAAAGCTTTATTCAAAAGTTCTGCATTAGATCAGAAGAAATATAAGACATAGGAAGACATTTTAGGAATGTGTCCTTCATGCCTTATGTTTATCTCTTTTATACAAGCAACACAATTGCCTCTACAAGATGCAACATAGCATATGACCTTGTACTAAAAGGCTACACATCTATGTGAAATTAAATACTCTGAGAAACAGATATTTTTTTAAGAACTCTATATAATGAAGACTGCATGAAGAGAAGATAACAAGAATTAAGAAGTATTATTGTTTACACTAACATTGTTATTTTCTCTCTCAAGCTCACGTCATCTAGACTTTTTTCTACTTGAAAAAGAAAAGTTTCTTTACAAGTTTCCAAATCTTCTCTGAATTTATTTTGTATCCTCTCGAAGAGATTAAACATTTGTACTTATATTTCAAAAACACCTTGTTGTTTTGTAGATTCAAGAGTGAATCAAAACACTTGTTAGTTTAACTCAATGGAGTTAAATAATCTAGCCAGTTGGACTAGTGTTATACCAAGAATGGTGAAACTCATCTAACTAGTTTGGTTAGTTTGTAAAACAAGGAATAGTCAAACTCGCTTGTAATATTTTGAAAGATTAGTGTAACCCCTTAAGAGTACTTAAAGGAGAATTGGACGTAGCTCAATTTGGAGTGAACCAGTATAAAAATAAGTTTGCTTTATTGCTTTCCATTTAAAAGCTTTCCAAACGCTTCTAAAAATCTCTAAGTGTTCAACACTACTTACAGACCATCTAACCCCTGCAATAATGTCTAAAACTTATTTATGAAAAATTTTAAAAACTCTATTCAAACCTCATCTTCTAGAGTTTTCCTTTATTTCATAGTCTGTAGTTGTTTGTGCATCATAACCTGTTTTATTGGAAGGGAAAATTGATTACTTCATCCTTTGCCGAAGAAGATATTACATGAATTTCATGGATCCTTAATGGTCATGCATTGAAATTAGTATGCTATTTATAAATATTATAAATATGGTATTTATAAATTTGCTAGAATTTCTACCCAATTCTATTAGTATGGTGTTTATAAATATGTTAAGGAATTTGTTCTAAATTATTTAATTTATGAACAATCTAACATTGAAATTACTTTACCTTTTGATCTTATACAATCTATCTTTATTATCTAAAATTTGAGAATATTTGGTCACAAGCTTCATCACTAACATTCCTACATATAATGGGTTCATTGTGATATTGGTAGTTATTGTAGACTAATTATTCGAAAAAATCAGTCACATAAACATTCATGAAAAATGTGTTGAGGTTACATGGGGTGCTTAAAATAGTTGTTTCCATTAAGGACAAGGTGTTTACCAACCAATATTAATAGTAACTCTTCAAATTGAGTGAAACTTCCTTAAATATACCCATTGTGTATCACCCACAGTCTAATGGACAATCAAAATTATTGAATAAGTGTTTTGAAATGTTCTTGAGATGTTTCACTTATTATTTTCTCAAAGATTTATTTAAGTTACTTTCTTGGATATAAAACTATATAATACTTCTTATCAACACAATAGTTGCATGATCCCTTTTAACATTGTTTATAGTAGAGATCATCTTACTCTTATAAAATACTCTATGAATAATAATTCCAAATTTAGTTTAGGAACAATTGGTACCAAGGATGTGACTCTCTCACTAAATTAAAACACAATCTCTTTAAGGCTTAACAACACATGAAGAAGTATGTGTTAGCGGATTGGCAAGTGTACCAAATCGTATCAAGTAATAAAAATGGTAAAACCCATTATCGTTCTTCCCATGAGACTCGAAAGGCCTTATCGTTCGTGTGAATCAAAATCTTAGGACTTACGAAGAAAAATTCAATAATTGTGGTGGATGCAATGACAGAAAATAAATATGCAATGTGTGATTCAATTGACAAGATTTAGGCAATGGATGAATGGAGTTGTTGAGGGTTTACAATTTCATCTAATCCTCTCTCTTTTATTTACTCCTCTTGTTAAAATAGCTTTATTATCTAATTGCATGCAAACTTTCTTGGCCTCCCCTTAACCCGATCCCTCGGCGAAAAGGGCCTATTACTAAATATCGGCTTGCTATCCCTAGCCTCCCCTAGCAACTAGCAACACATTACAAAGAGAAGCAAATACAATTGGTCATCTTACTCCGCTATCCCTAGGTGGTATTGCTTAAGCAAGGAAAATCTCACCATTTCGTGCCATTATTGTACGTCCCCATATCAATAAAGTCAAAGATCAATTACCAAATGAGTTAAACGATAAAGGCATTAAGCACAGTATGAGAATCCAACAATTGATAATAAACGCACATGAAAAACATATAATTCAAACAAGAGTTTCAATAAACGAGAGTATCAAAAGATTACATTGTTCCCCCAACAACAAAAAGGGTTTAGTTCACCATAGTCATGGTGAACCAAGATGAAAATAATGGAAGATATGGAAAGCAAACCCTAGAAAAGACGAAAAGGAGCCTAAGCATCCAAGAGATCCTCTCCAAAGAGTGCAAAGTAGGTTTGGCCGCCCTCCTCTGTCAAAAGAATAAATTGAAATTCGTAACAGGGCTATTTATAGGTGAGAAGCGCAGCAGAAAAATAGGCCCAAGCCCAGCTGACCACCGTCCGGCGGTAGGGGTTTACCGCCCGGCGGTTTCCCTCGTGCCGCAAAACCGCCCGGCGTCAGGGGTCTGCCGCCCGGTGCCCAATGCTGGTGTCTTCTCCTCCCGTTTGACCGCCCGACGCCAGGGGTCTACCGCCGGGCGGTGCCTAGACTGTTCTTTTCTTTGATTTTCTCGCTTTTCTTGAGTCTATGACCTTCATCTTTATTCTCAATCTCCACTTCTGTCAATTTTGCTGCAAAACAAGCATAAAATCGCTAAAAACAGCTTTTGACTCTCGACTGACTCATTTATTGAGTTTTGTTAGATTTCAAGCTCATTCTAAGCAATAAAGGGCGTAATTTAGTCCAAATTAGCATATGAAAATAACGGTTTTTCAACCGTTATCACAACCCCAAACTTAGAAATTTGCTTGTCCTCAAGCAAAACAAAACAAAACCATAAAACAAAACAGAGCTTGACTTTCTACCCTTTCATCCAATGATTCAACATTTCAATACCTCACACAACATGTTTTCTCACACACAATCATTCATACATCCTGCTTAGCATCATGACCACAATCATACTCCATCACACATCTGTTTCACAGGATGTTAACATGGATACAACTTAATAATCATTCACATCAAATCATTATCAAATAAAATCATCATGCAAAGTAGTCAGTCAAACATCTTCAGAAAAAGTATTCAAGTCAAGCATACACACTGAAAAATAAAATTCAAAAAATTTAAAATGCAAGGGTAAAGAAGAAATCCTAGGTTGCCTCCTAGTAGCGCTTGTTTAACGTCGCGAGCCTGACTCAAACCTGTTTAGCATTTGTCAGTAAATGCTAGCCGTCCAACACCCTTCAATAGGTGTACCTTCCGGGTATCCTTCAGTAGATACCAAAAGTTTAGCATCCCTCAGTAGATGCTATCCGAAAGTTTAACCGTCCGAAAATTGTTCCAAAATTTACATGTTCAAAAGAAAAATAAAAATATAGAAATAAAAATTGTCTTAAAGTACAAAAAGTTCTTCTCAGCAATCAACACTTCTTCCTCACACTGGAATCTTCATCATCCCACCTTCTCAGCTTTTGTCTTTCTACTTGGCGAATAGCAAAGGGTGATGGTCTTCTACTCTCCACCATTCCTTTTTCTTTCAGCTCCTTTACTAACCATTCTTTTTTCTTAACTCTTACTTTGCTCCCTGGGTGGAGTGGATCTTCTTTAGATTTTTGGTGAATGGTTCTTCTCCCTTTTTCTTCAGGTACCTACAAAACGTAACAGCTGTCAGAATAATTAGTACCTGTTATGCTCCCTTCTTGTTCTTCACTCATATCTGGCTTCTCAAATCTGTCTCTTTTCACTGTTTTGATCTCATCCCCTTCACGGCCAGTATAGAGAAATAGATAATTCAAATCCCTCATCATTATCCTTCGTTCATGAACATTAATAAGCATCTTTGATGTTGCCATGAAGGGTCGCCCCAAAATCACAGGGTACTCTTCCTCAGTTTTTACATCCATGACAATGAAATCTGCTAAGAACTCAAGCCGATCTGCTCGCACAACAACATTTTCCACCATTCCCACCAGCACTTTTGTAGAACCGTCTGCCATTGCTATAGTCAAGTCAGATGGTTTCAACACAAGCCCACTAATTTCCTTCAAAAGTTCCGTGGGTATTAAATTGATACTAGATCCCGAGTCTATCATGGCTTCCACATCTAAATCATTCAGAGTACACGACAATGTTAAGCATCCGGGATCTTTAACCTTGGGAGGATAATTACTCTTCTGTGGTTGAAAAACATGATCCTCCTCTTCATCACTCAGCTCAACTTTATCATCAAGGTTGATTTTAGTTCTTTCTGAATAGGGAGGAAGTTGCTGATTTCCTAAAGACACCACAGTCATTCGGTTGAAAATTTCTCTAAATCCCCCATTATGATTGCTTGTAGTCCTTATCTCCTCTTTTTCTCCACCAACCTCTTCTTCATTATAACCTTCACCTTCTTCATCTTCACTGCTCACGGGTTCAAAGAATTCAGTCATCAGCATTTCTTCTTCTTCACTATCTACCACATGGAATGGTTCACAGTCTATTTCCCAACCATCCTGGCTCGTAATGACTTTGCATTCTCTCTTAGGGTTCACCTCGGTGTTGGCCCTGAACTGGTTTTTCTTAGTAATTTCTATTCTTTTGCCAACTGTCCAATCTGTGACTCCAGTGATTTAAAACTGCCCTGAGTGTTATTCAACTGCAGCTCATATTTTTTGAAGAAGTCATCAAATCGGTTACTTAAGGTTCTGACAGACTCAGTCAAATTACTCACTTGCTGCCATAGTGGTGAAGGTTGTTGCTGCCTGAAGCTTCCTACTTGCCCAGAAGTATTGTTCTGATTTTGTCCAATACTGGGGTGATTCTTCCAACCTTGGCTAGAATTACCTTGGTTGAAATTACCTTGTTTGTATTGGAACTGGGCACCCATGTAGTTAACATCCTACTGCATTTCTTCAGTGAAAGCACATTGACCATTGATGTGGTCGCCACCGCATAGCTCACAAACTTGCTGTGTTTGTGAAATATTTCTTAACCCTGTTGGAAGTTCAGAAAGGATCTTTGTCAGTTTGTCCAACTTTTGGTTAAGAAGATGATTCTGCGCAGCCATTGCATCATTAGCAGAAAGATGCAATATTCCTCCTTTTTGTGCGCCCCTCTCACTTTGGGAAGCTTCATTCAGAGCCATGTCTTCAATCAAGTCATAGGCTTCGTCTTCAGTCTTCCTATTAATACTGCCTCCAGCTGAGGCATCCAACATCATTTTTGACTGAGTATTAAGTCTTCCTAGGAAAGCAAGCAAATAAGCACTCTTGTCAAATCTGTAGGCTGGAGTCTTTCTCAACAGGCCTTTGAATCTGTCTCATGCCTGTCCGAGAGTTTCCTCCATCCCTTGCTTGAATGAGGAGATTTCAAGCTTCCCTTGATGAATCTTGGTTTGTGAAAAAAATCTGGTGACAAACTGTTTGGCCAACGCATCCCAGTTTCTGAACGTCCCTTCAGCAAATGAGTGCAACTAATCCTTGGTGTTTCCTCCTAAAGAGAACGAGAATAGGCTAAGTCTGATCCTCTCATCTGAGACTTCGGCCATCTTAACAGTATTGCAAATTTCGCCAAAGATAGTCAAATGTTTGTAGGGATTCTCACTTGACAATCCGTGAAACTGGTTGCTTTGGACCAACTGAATGAGTGCAGGGCTCATCACCATATTTGTTGCATTGTCCGCAGGAATGACTATGCTGTTGAAATTCAAGGGACCCACAGTGTTAGCTGAGTCCCCCAGTGTACGTCTCGGAGGAGGAGGTTGTTCTGTCATCTCCTCTAAGTCTTGTGCAAAAGTTTGCAAAAGTGGTTCAGGAGAAGGAAAGTTTTCACGTTCAGAATGATTAACTCTCCTCCCTCTCCTGTCTGGTAGCCCCTCGAGAAGAGGATGTTGATCTTTTCTCCTCCTAGTGTGTACTCTTTCCTGCATACACAAGAGAAAATACCCCTAAAAGCACTTTTACAGAAAAATAAAATAAAACAGAACAAAAGAAAAATATAAACAAATAATTACAAACATGTCAAATTCAATGAATTCACACTACTAAATAAGTCAAACCTCGAGTCACCGGCAACAGCGCCAAAAACTTGTTAGCGAATTGGCAAGTGTACCAAATCGTATCAAGTAATAAAAATGGTAAAACCCATTATCGTTCTTCCCATGAGACTCGAAAGGCCTTATCGTTCGCGTGAATCAAAATCGTAGCACTTGCGAAAAAAAATTCAATAATTGTGGTGGATGCAATGACAGAAAATAATTATTCAATGTGTGATTCAATTGACAAGTTTAGGCAATGGATGAATGGAGTTTTTGGGGGTTTACAATTTCATCTAATCCTCTCACTTTTATTTACTCCTCTTGTTTAAATAGCTTTATTATCTAATTGCATGCAAACTTTCTTGGCCTCCCCTTCACTGATCCCTCGGCGAAAAGGGCCTATTACTAATTACCGGCTTGCTATCCCTAGCCTCCCCTAGCAACTAGCAATGCATTACAAACAGAAGCAAATACAATTGGTCGTCCTACTCCCCTATCCCTAGGTGGTATTGCTTAACCAAGGAAAATCTCACCATTTCGTGCCATTACTGTACATCCCCGTATCAATAAAGTCAAAGATCAATTACCGAATGAGTTAAACGATAAAGGCATTAAGCACAGTATAAGAATCCAACAATTGATAATAAACGCATATGAAAAACATATAATTCAAACAAGAGTTTCAATAAACAAGAGTATCAAAAGATTACATTGTTCCCCCAACAACAAAAAGGGTTTAGTTCACCATAGTCATGGTGAACCAAGATGAAAATAATGGAAGATATGGAAAGCAAACCCTAGAAAAGACGAAAAGGAGCCTAAGCATCCAAGAGATCCTCTCCAAAGAGTGCAAAGTAGGTCTGGTCGCCCTCCTCTGTCAAAAGAATGAATTGAAATTCATAACAGGGCTATTTATAGGTGAGAAGCACAGTAGAAAAATAGGCTCAAGCCCAGCTGACCACCGCCCGGCGTCACACTTTGTCGCCCAGCGGTGGACCTTGAATCGCACCACCGCCTGGCGGTAGGGGTCTACCGCCCGGTGGTTTCCCTCGTGCCGCAAAACCCCCCGGCGTCAGGGGTCTGCCGCCCAGCGCCCAATGCTGGTATCTTCTCCTCCCGTTTGAGCGCCCGGCACCAGGGGTCTACCATCGGGCGGTGCCTAGACTCTTCTTTTCTTTGATTTTCTCGCTTTTCTTGAGTCTATGACCTTCATATTTATTCCCAATCTTCACTTCTGTCAATTTTGCTGCAAAATAAGCATAAAATCGCTAAAAACAGCTTTTGACTCTCGACTGACTCATTTATTGAGTTTTGTTAGATTTCAAGCTCATTGTAAGCAATAAAGGGCGTAATTTAGTCCAAATTAGCATATGAAAATAACGGTTTTTCAACCGTTATCAGTATGCCGACTTGAAAAGAAAATCGTGAGATTTTCAAATTAGTGACACAATGTCAGTGAAGTTCATCCAGTGGTCCAGTTTTATCAACTTCAACCTTATAAAGAAGAACATTTTCATTCATAAGAAGGAGTCGATATATTGTTGAATTGAGTATTTACCTCTAGCTCAAAATTTATAACTAATAGTCGGAGTGGAAATCTTTCTACTTTAGAGTTTAACATCCTAAATTCCATCATTCAATTGTGACTTAGCCACCTAACCTCCATCTTGAAACAATTGATGTCATCTACAACAATCTCTCTCAATAATTATTATGTTGGAGATCAAATTCATGATTTTGACTCTAATAATAGTTATTTAATTAAGTGTTTATTGTTAGACCAAAAGTTATTTCATCATAATACAACCTTTTATACTTAAGAGTGTAACAATTATGAGTACCACTATGTAATTGTGACTTAATCCATGTCCTTCCACCACAGGATAATTAATATTACTTATGACACGTATCTCATATCATTTGGGAGTTTTTGTCCTATTAACTAAAGCCTATCCATATTTTAAAGAGGACAAGGTTTTGTTTTAAAGCAAAACATAACAAATGAATAAAAAAACAAAGGCTACAAATGCTAGAGTAGAGAGGTAAAAAAAAAGTTAATTGGTGAAACAACTCATGATGACCATGAAGAGGTTGATCCACATAATAATGAAAAAGAGGAGTCCCAAAAATTGCATAACTCTAAGATTGAAGGATTTTGACTGATTGAAAACTTAGTTTATATTTTTTTCTGGAAGTCTGGCGAGGGAGGGAGAAAATTGTTGGAAGTCCCACATTGACAAGGCCAATTTATAATATATAAGTGGCTGCAAACCTCACCTTACAAGCATATTTTGTGGGGTTGAGTTAGGTTTAAAAACCACTTTCTAATATGGTATTAGAGTCATGGTTAGAGCCTATCCTAACGAGATTTTTGTGGCATTTTGTTCCAGCTGCTATCGGGCCACTATCGTACCATCCATTTAATTCTTCTCTCATGCTCGATATGTTTATACCTCGACGTGAAGGGGGTGTGTTGGAAGTCTCACATCGACTACAGATAAAGCCAATTTATAATATATAAGTGGTTGTAAACCTCACCTTACAAACTAGTTTTGTGTGATTGAGTTAGGCTTAAAAACTATTTTCTAAAAGAAATGGTGTTAATTTCTGTTTCTTTATGTTCCTACCAATAATTTTCTTTGTCTATTAGTTTTTTTTCTCTACATTGTTGTGACATCCCAAACATTATATGGACATACAATATAATAGGATTAAGCTATTATAGTATGTAAAAGCAGTTGAGAGAGTGAAATACCAATATTAGATGCATACAGTCATCCAAATTTGGCTGGAAATTTAAAATTTCATACAAGTTTGATAATTCTCCAAAATACATGACCAACTAAAGATTCAAAGAGGCCTAGAGAGTGTTTTCAAAATACAGGTGATAACGGTTGAAAAACCGTTATTTTCATATGCTAATTTGGACTAAATTACGCCTTTTATTGCTTAGAATGAGCTTGAAATCAAACAAAACTCAATAAATGAGTCAGTCGAGAGTCAAAAGCTGTTTTTAGCGATTTTATGCTTGTTTTGCATTACTTTGCAGCAAAATTGACAAAAGTGAAGATTGGGAATAAAGATGAAGGTCATAGACTCAAGAAAAGCGAGAAAATCAAAGAAAAGAAGAGTCTAGGTACCGCCCGGCGGTAGACCCCTGGCGGGCGGTCAAACGGGAGGAGAAGACACCACCAGCATTGGACGCCGGGCGGTAGACCCCTGACGCAGGGCGGTTTTGCGGCACAAGGGAAACCGTCGGGCGTTAGACCCCTACCGCCGAGCGGTGGTGCGATTTAAGGTCCACCGCCGGGCAGCAAAGTGTGACGTTGGGCGATGGTCAGCTGGGCTTGGGCCTATTTTTCTGCTGCGCTTCTCACCTATAAATAGCCTTGTTACGAATTCCAATTCATTTGTTTGACAGAGGAGGGCGGCCAGACCTACTTTGCACTCTTTGGAAAGGATCTCTTAGATGCTTAGGCTCCTTTTCGTCTTTTCTAGGGTTTGCTTTCCATATCTTCCATTATTTTCATCTTGGTTCACCATGACTATGGTGAACTAAACCCTTTTTGTTGTTGGGGGAACAATGTAATCTTTTGATACTCTCGTTTATTGAAACTCTTGTTTGAATTATATGTTTTTCATATGCGTTTATTATCAATTGTTGGATTCTCATTTTGTGCTTAATGCCTTTATCGTTTAACTCATTCGGTAATTGATCTTTGACTTTATTGATACGGGGACGTACAGTAATGGCACGAAATGGTGAGATTTTCCTTGGTTAAGCAATACCACCTAGGGATAGGGGAGTAGGACGACCAATTGTATTTGCTTCTGTTTGTAATGCGTTGCTAGTTGCTAGGGGAGGCTAGGGATAGCAAGCCGGTAATTAGTAATAGGCCCTTTTCGCTGAGGGATCGGGTTAAGGGGAGGCCAAGAAAGTTTGCATGCAATTAGATAATAACGCCATTTAAACAAGAGGAGTATATAAAAGAGAGAGGATTAGATGAAATTGTAAACCCCCAATAACTCCGTTCATCCATTGCCTAAATCTTGTTAATCAAATCACACATTGCATATTTATTTTCTATCATTGCATCCACCACAATTATTGAATTTTTCTCCGCAAGTCTTACGATTTTGATTCACGCGAACAATAAGGCCTTTCGAGTCTCATGGGAAGAACGATAATGGGTTTTACCATTTTTATTACTTGATACGATTTGGTACACTTGCCAATCCGCTAACAACAGGTCATGATAAAATAAGGCTAGAAGTCCTTTCTAAATAAAGAGTTATCTAAACTAAGAACTAGTAGAAGTCCTAAGAACTCGAAGCTGGGTCTTCTTCAGTCTCCAACGCTTGCTCCAAAGGCACATCATCATCAGGTTTTGCTCACATCCAAGGATTTGGATGATCATCGCAAGGGGAAAGTCACACACATACAAAACACACAATTGCAAGGGTAAGCTAGGTATAAAAAGCATGTTATCAATCAAGTATTTCAACCATATTGGGACCATAACACCATACAGACTATGACCAAATGCATTTTGTTCATACCAATGACTGACCACGTGATTTGACCATCCAGACTAGTATGAAATGTCGAGTTCCAGGGGTTTGTGCACTTGTTGTGGCCCTACTGCTTTGCAAAGCCATTGCCGAGGGGTTTCACCCAACCACAAACAAGGTTAGTCCGTTACCACGGTATAGGCCTATAGTGAAAGCGCCTATCCTAGGACCTCCTGTTATTCTCACCACAACTCATCACTCTCTACTTAAGCTTAGATGATCATTAGAATGTCAGGATAAACCCCATCGGGAACTTCGGCCATTCATACGGTCAATCACTACAAAGTACAGGACACCGCCATGTAACCTCCCTTGAGGATCATGGAATTACATCTAATAACCATACCTTTCACTTTTACATTCAATCCGACTACTTCAAATCACATGATATTCCTCTTGAATCAATAATGTACCTCATAAACCACTTTGATTAATCAAACATAAAATTTCATAGTCATTCAAGTGCATTCTTACTATATTGTACCAAACCCATACACCATCATACAACATCAACCATGTCATAAAAACAACTCATACATTACATACTTTCACAAAACCATCACTTATTAACACAAATTTCTTTATGACTTTTAATTATCAATACTTAATTAACTCAAACAGCTTGGAGACCCTCATCAATGGCTTTGGAAGGGTCAAAAACCCCCCAAAACGACCTAAAGAACGTCCAAAACGGACATCCGGAACCCCATAAACTATCAAAAACAAACACAACAGCAGAAAAGGGCGCCCTGCGCCCTTTAGGGGCGCTCGGGTGCCACAATTAAGCTGAAAACAGCGCGTTGAAGGGCGCCCAGTGCCCCTCAGGAGCGCCCAGGCATGGATTCTGCAGATTTTCAGCACATTTTGTAGAACTCACCCACTCTCATTTCGTTTTAGGCCTTTTGGTGGATTTCTAATCATTCTAACTTGAAATTTAGGTGTAGTTAAACTTGTCTAAAGGCTTATAAACATTCCTAACCTCAATCTCTAACAACTATGCACAAATTTACACTAAAAAAACCTTAATTCTCTCAACTTATGGGCTCAAATCTAAATTTACCACTTGAGGACTGTTTTTGGTCATTTTGACACTTCTAACAAGTCACTTTGGACTTACTTAGGTTGTCTCAATTGCTTAATTCAAGCTATAACTCCTAGAACTCAAAACCACCACCTCACTTCCTCTAAACTAGTCTAAAACACTATACCCAATTCTAGTTCTACCAGTTAGACACTGCTTTTACCACTTTTAAGACTCCTAACAAGTCACAATTGACTTATCTAAATGGTCTTGAATGACCAAAACCAATTGTGACCCCAATTTCTAAATTTGACAACACTAGTTCCTCTATTCTCTTTTCAAAACCAACCTCAATCAACTAAATTATAAGTGTTCCCTTTTATAACAGATTTCCTACACCCACAATCATCCATAGAACTTCCAATCATCATCAAATTGAGCATAGCATTCAACATAAATCAAATTCACATTCGACATTCATCACACAAGCAACCCTCATTCTATAAACTCTAATTTTAACTCAAATCACAGCAACATAGGTAATATAATTCCTTGCATGTAGGCACTCTACATTCTACACCATCATATAACGCATATAAATTTACAATTTAACAAGATCAAAAGTAACCCGGCTTCCCTTACCTCTAAACCGCACAACCGAGCTCACAGGATGGTCAATGCACTTGGCACCGTGAGAGAAACCTAGAATCGCCCATAGACCACAAATTTGTGGTATGAGACAGAATTAGGAACCTTAGCGGGACTGGAAACCAAAGAGAAGAAGTGATATTCACATGCAATCAGATTGCGATGCATGCTCATAGCCTTAGGATGAAAGGGAATAACGGAAAACTACTTACCGGTCAAATTGTGGAAAATTGATCGGTCGAAAAGGGAGCCTTCTGCATCGTAATCATTAGGGAACCACCTAATTCAAAATTAAATGGTTCAACATGAAGAAATTGAGGAGAGAAGGCAAAGAACTGAGGTCAAGGCTTGTGAAGGGTGAAGTTAGCTTCTCAGATAAAATAGAATAAGCTTGAAATCTTTGTTTTCACAATTAACCTTTATTTTAGAAATGTTTGCTCAGACCAATTATCCGCTACCACGTATGCACCTTCAATGCTCACTTTTCTCAGTCTTTACAATTGCTATAGTAAGTAATGGTAAAAAATTCGATAAAAAAAATATAAATAATACTATAAAAAACGATTTTTTCTTCCAATATATGTTCATGTAAAAATTTTCCCTTATTTCATATAAAAAACAACAAAGGGTAGACTCTAAACTAGATCAATCAAGATGAGAAGGGCATAAAAGTTTGATAGATAGATCAACTTGTAAATAAATCATCCTTAGAAATGGATTTGAAAGACAAACAACCATTTATATATTTTTTTTCATTCTAAATAAAATTATCAAATATAAGTTATTTGCAATTATAGTGAAAAGAAGAAGGGTTGTAACTGAAGAAGAAAATGGGAGTCATAATGATACAAGAAATATATAGATGTTTGTGAAGAATATGGGAATATCTGATTTGATTGGGATAGCCTTGAGTGCAGCACTAGTGAAGTGTCTTTATGCAATCATTGTCAAAAGCCACCAACAAAGAAAAATAGTCATTTCTGTCAAAGGAATGGATTCATCAAGGCCTTATACAGCAACAAGACAAATCAAAAGGTCATTTTCTCCTGTTCTTTTCCCACAAACAAAAAACCCTCCTTTTCTACCACTTTATGCACCTAAAAATTCATTTAGTATATATATCGTTCTAACAAATTTTATCATACATGTCTCAAAGATATAAATATGAAAACAATAAATGATTTTTTTTACAAGTTAAAATTTACTCATGAGAGCATAAAGATTTTTATATATAGTTTTTTCTAAATTTTATTTTTTAATCTGTGTGTGAGTGAATTTAAATATATGCATAAATTAGTTTTATTTATATAAATTATTTAGTTTGATGTGAGGAAGCTTACCTAAGAAGATAAATAATGAAGATATAATAACTGAGATTATAATAAACTATGCACATATATCATTTTACAATTATATTCAGTTTTTTTCACTTTTAAAAAACATCTCACTTTAAAAGAATCTAATTCCATAAAACTTAAACCACAAAACATGTAGAGCAACTATAGTACAGGTTGTTCTAACTTATTTAGAAGTTTCAAATTTGTTCTAGACATTGAAACAAATATCTACAATTTTCATTGTTAACTAATGTCTGTAAAAAAAATTATTGTTTCGGTAGATAATTTGTGGGACTGAAAAACTAACCTGACTGACGCGGCTTTGACGCTTTCTGATGCTTGGATTGACTGGATCGTTCGCTTTTCTTAGATCTTGACCGCTCGCTCTCCTTCATCCTTGACCGTTCGGTGATCTTCAAGCTTTGACCGCTCGTCCGTCTTCTCGATAGAGAGGGGGAGGTATCTGCAAAAGGCACTCCGACGTCCAAGTCTAGCGTGTATTGAAGAGCCTCGGCTCTTGATTGAATATTTAGTGAAGGGTTTTCACTATTTGAGTATTTGAATATGAGTTGAATGTGAGTAGAATGTGAATGCAGTATGATTGGAAGATACCTAGCTTGTGACCCTGGCTTTCTATTTATAATTTGTCTCATGGACCTTAAACTGATATAAGCCTAACAAAATATAAACAGAATAAAATATAAACATAATATAATATAAACAGACTTACCTAAAAATCTGGTTAGTTGCTAAATATCTTTAATTAGATATTTTTTAGATGTTTTTTATTATTTAATATCTTTAATGATTATATCGTAACCACTAGACCTTGATATCATACTGTACATTATTATTAATCATTTTTAATAAAAAGAAATCTTTCAAATACATTTCTAATATAACTTGAATCAATGGCATGTTACAACCCATATTGTGTTCATGTTAGTGATAAAATTTTGAGCATATAATACAAGAGGCTGTACAGGAAAAAAAAAAAGAAAAAAAAAATCTTTGAACACATCCAAGAAAAAAAAGAACATTTAAATTTAAAGTTTTAAGAAAACTTGATTGGTTGTGATTTATGTGCTACCCTATTAAGAAAATGGATGTGATTGATATCACTTCAATGTTCTGAAAAGTTACCAAATTGGAGGGTTTTACATAAACTGTAGTAAACTTTTTTAAAAGTATGTAACTTTTAATGTTGATCGCAGGTGTAAATGAACTTTAACATATAAAAATCATATGCTTACTAAAGAAAGTAAATTAAAAAACATCAGAAAATATTTTGTTCTTTAATTAAAATTGCAACGAGTTCTATAAATGCTAGTATATATTTTAATTGCCATAACATTTATTGTTCTTATAGGTTCATGTCGATACTATTTAAAGAAGGTAGAATAAAAATAAAAATAGTATTTGTTTATAACCCTTTTTTTTTGTTTTGTTTGTTATTAAGGTCACTTAATCCTGATTAAAATCAAGCATAATAAAGTGCACGCGTGAAGATCAGTTTCAGAAAAGCATTGAACCTTTTTCCTGTGACTGACAGTGATAACAAGAACCATTCATATATATATATATATATATATATATATATATAGATAGATTCATTGTGACATGCAGCTATGTTCACTGTATTCAGATTGAAAGAAAAACAATAGATAAAATATGTATTCCTGAAAGTATAACGTTATCATGTTAATATTTAGAAAGAAGTAAAAATAAAGAAGTCACTGAGAATGTAATCTATCAATAAAATAAATTTATTTTTTTTAAAAAGATGTGATTTAAGTGATAATTTTATATTATACATTTAAAATTAGAGTGATGTTAGCATACTTAAATTTTAATATTTATTTAATATTTTATGAACTCATTTTCTTTTATTTTCCAAAAACTAAACGTACCATGTTTTAAACTTTAAAAAACTAAAATAATGTTCAATTTAAAAAAAAAAAAGTTATATATGAAGAAAAGAAGTAACATTAACAATAATAAAAACAATACCAATAATAATATTATTATTGCCTATGTTTAGCTGTAAAATATTAAAGCAAGAAAAGATATAAAAAAATTAATGAGTTTTTTAATATATTGTTTTCCCCTAATTTTAAAGTTGAAAATATTCTGTCTCTTTGTTTTTTCCTCTTCTAAACAATTCATGAGAATAGATTAAGAGCATCTTCTAATCAAAGATAGTAAGCTGGCATTCCATTCTAGATCTTTGGTTGAGAGAAAACTACATAAACAAATCAACATAACACTTTGGAATCAAAAGGAAAAAGCTTGCAAAAGCATTTCAGCAGTGTGCACTACATAATAATAATAACATGCATTGTTCAAGTAATAAAAGAAAGAACCTATATTTTATTGATGCACATGTTGTCATGTCATATATTGTAGGAGAATAGTTTAGAGAGGATAAGTATTAAAATATATGAAGGTTCATGCACACAATAGTCATTCAATGTTTCACCGCTTATAGAAGATATGAAACATGAGTTACAAGCCATAAGACAAGAACCTATCAATTGAATTAAGAGTCGCCTATAACAAAGAGGGATAACAAACATGATTTTGACCTTAAAAATTTGAAACATTAAACATTAATTATTTATAAATTGACTAATACTTTTATTTATAATTATGAATGTAAAAAAAATTTTATTCAGTCATCTAAGAAAGAAAAAAAAAAAACTCAAAGCTATTTCATATACATGCACATATATGAAGTTTGATACTCTATTAAAATCTATAAATAATACAAATAGACCATAAAAAAGATATTTTTTTAAAGTTCAAATAAAAAATATTGATAAAAAAAGTCAAAATTTTAACTAAAAGAAAAAAAAAATTGTAGCTTTTTTATTTTGAGAAACGTGGCTCTTTTTATTTTGTCGACATGTGGATGACAAGAAGTATAAAAGAAACTTTTTTGTTTTACTCATTGAGATTTCGTTTTGGCAGTTTCTGACCCGATCAAGTTCTTTACTTTGATCCAAACATTGGTTGTGAATACAAGTTCAATAAGATAAGTGTCGACTCTTGGTAAAAAGACAAGCAATAAGCTTGACAGGAGAAAAGCTTTACGTGAAACAAGTTCGGAAAGAAAAAATTTTATGAAGCTCGACATAAGGCAACATCAGCAAGCTAATAGGAGACAACCTCGATAAGCTCGGCAGGACAAACATGGAGACAAGCTCGACACATACAACATAAGCTCGGTCCACCAAAAATTCTACTCTCTCTTTTTTTGCACATAGGTTTGTTTAAGATTTACTTATTCCTAAATTTTATCTCATTTTGCATGTGTTTTTCCCATATGTTCATGTCTTTTTTTTTTCGTTGATCACATATCTTTGCATCTGGAATCTTTTTGGCTACCATTTTTTTATAACATTTTTGCATGTCAACTATCAAAGTATTTATTCTTCAATATTGATATAGCTTACAATATTGTTTTATGATCGATGAAGAGCTTTTTTATTTTCTAATAGAAATTGTGTTTTGTTTTGTTACCATTTTTATTGACCATAGTGTAGGAAAGTTTTTTCGCCATTCCACTAGTTCAACAGCCCAACAGCTTGCGACCCAGCCAAGTTCTTCACTTTTACCCAAACGTTATACAAGCTCGCCAAAAGAAATTTGAACACAAACTCAGTAGAAGACATGCAACAAGCTCGGTAGGAGAAAAGCTCCATAGGAGAAACAAGGAGAGAAGCTCGAAAAGGGACAACCTCAACAAGCTCGAAAGGGGACAACCTCAGCAAGCTCAACAAGAGGGAACCTCAGCAAGCTCGAAAGGGGAATACCTGAGCAAGCTCGGCAGGAGAGAACATCAACAAGCTTGACAGAAGACAACCTCAGCAAGCTCAGCAAGAGATAATCTCAACAAGCTCGGGAGGAGAGAACCTCAGCAAGCTTAATAGAAGACAACCTCAGCAAGCTCAGCAAGAGACAATCTCAACAAGTTTGGCATGAGAGAAGCTTGGCATATATGCATTTGTAGACATCATTTGTGTTACAAAATTAACAGGTTGCATTCACTATTCATTATGTCTATTGTGCAGAAACAATGTCACATGATAGTCAAACTAAATCATTATAGGGAAAATTGAAATATCATTGCTCGAGTGATGAGGCTATGGTTCGTTAAAGATTACACTGAAAGCAAACCTCCATTTTCAATGGAGACTATTGTTGGGAAACAGATAGGCTTCGCTTTAACACCAAGAGGGGGGTGAATTGGTGGGTTTTCAAAATCAGAGTCTTTTCGCAATCTTTGAATCAAAGTAGAAAACTTTACAAACTTTCTTGAATCACAAGTTGTAGAAATTCGTTTACAGGGGAAAAGTAAAGTAGACTACGCAGATAATGGAGTCGACTGAAAGTAAAAGTATAAGGATAGAGAATTCAAACACAGGTTTTTATATTGGTTTGGCCTCAATGCCTACATCCAGTGTCCTTCCAATACCAGGAAGCAATTGCACTATAATGGTCAAGGTTTTTACAACAAGGCTTTTATAGAAGACCTCCATATCAAAAATATAAAACATCTCTCTAACCCTCTAACCAAAATATAGGCAAACAACACAGCAAGACTTGCAGCAAGATGTCCCCTCTCCTGCAATCTGCAACCCACTTTGAACAATCCTCAAAGTGTACCAGACTCCACGAGTCCAACCCCTCAGTTGTGCATATTATGATCAGCAGTACGCGCAACACAGTTCTCCTTCAGAAACTCTTCCAAGAAAGATCACAACCGTCTTCTTAATGAGTTCTTGGAGCTCTAAAATCTAGAGAATGAATCTGAAACAGAATATGAAAATGTTAGTAATCCAAAAATTTTTTGTAAATGATCAGGTCTCATCTATTTATAGATTTCTATAAATCAGACGCTCCTGTAGTCGAATATGCTACTAATAGAATCGACTGTATTATAACAGTTATAATAGTTAAGACATAATAGCAACAATTCAGTCAAACTAATTAATTTCTCAGTCAATGCAGTTGACCAACATTCAATGTCCAACTAACTTTTAAAAATATAGTCATTGTAGTTCATGAGCATAACATAATTTCAAAACAAGCAACTAATACAGTCGAATGCGTGGCGCACACAGTCGACTTGAACACTGTAGTTTACTTTGAAATTCTTCAATGTAAAATCTCACATAACACTGTTTTTGAAAGTCCGTGCATAGTCACGAGCTTAATTTGACTTCCCCCATAATAAAGTCGACTTAGAGTTTGCAGATATGCAACACAATGTAAGTTCATAAAAGTGCATGTGGTTTTCATCTTTCAAATCATGTGAAATGCAACCAGATAATATACATAAGCTCAGTAAATGTGCATTCACATATCATAAAACATCTTCAACAATATATCAATCAATAAGCAAAAGAACATGTAACACATCAACAATACACGTGTTATTAAAAATGTGTTGTCATCATCAAAAACCGGATTGATATATATATTGTGTTGTCAACAATCTCAACAACTGTAGTCTAAGACAAAGAGTTATAGTACAATACAAACTGTCACAAAATATTTACTCTTCAATATTGTTACACCTTACAATATTGTTTTCTGATCAATAAAGAGCCTTTTTTTAATGATCGAGATTGTGTTTTGTTATGTGACCATTTTTATTGACCACAATGCATAAATCATGTAGGAAATATTTTGTGTCATCTTGACAGCTAATGACCCGGCCAAGTTCTTCACTTTTACCCAAATTCTAGTGGATACAAGCTCGACAAGAGACAAGCAGTAAGCAGAACAAAGAAAAGCTTTGTAGAGAAACGTGGAGATAAGATCAGCAGGAGACAACCTCAACAAGTTCAGCAAGAGACAACCTCAACAAACTCAGCAAGAAACAAGCTCTACAAGACAAACATTAAGGCAAGCTCAGCAGATATGCAGCATAAGCTCGACCCACCAAAAATTCTACTAGTTTGTTTTGCACATAGGTTTGTTTGGAGTTTACTGATTCTCTAATTTTGTCTAATTATCTAGGAAGACTCAGATGCTTTTCTCTTATGTTCTTGTCCAATTTTTATTGTTTTCTTTTTTTTTTTTACATTAACCACCATATATATCCTTGCTTGTGAGATCTCTTTGGTGCATATATATACCATTTTTTTCACAACATTTGTGCATTTCAATCGTCAGGAACAAAGTTTTTTCATTTTTCTCTAATGATCTTTAATTCAATCAAACTAGTCTCAAAGTCATCTAGACTAGACCAATCAGCTCAACACTCATCTAAACTAGACCAACCAGCTCGACAATCATCTATACCAAACCGCGACATTATTCCAAACCACACTAGAGTATCCTAACAGTCATGACATCAACAATCATCTTGATAAAAGCAGCCTGACAATCATCCAAACCTAGCAATGGAAAAAAATCCGTAGGTCCAAGTATCCGTGGATAAAATATGTGGCGGATAGTTACTACCCGCGGATATTTATTATTCACGGGTAACAGGTAGCGGATATTTTAATACTTGCTTCTAAATAGGTCAGGTGCAGGTATTATACCATCCGAACCGCGAGTACTCGCCTGCAAAAAATAATAATAATTTAATTTATATTTTTTTAATTTAATTTAATTAAAATAAAATAAATTTATATTTTATTAGGTTAAATTTAATTAAAATTATATTTATATTTAATTTAATTTATATTATTAATATATTTATTTGTAATTTTATTTAAATTTTATTTTAAAAGTATATAAAATATTTTTTAAAATATTTTTGGGTATCCCTAATTTTAAAATACACATGGATATTTTTTGTAATTTTATTTAAATTTTTATGGATATCCACAAATATCTACGAATTTCAAAATACTCATAGATATTTGTTAAGCAAGTATCCACACAAATAGCGAACAAACTGCGGATCAAATTGTGGGTAAACATTATACATAACTACCCAACTCTTTATCATCCCTATTTAGATGAGAACAATCCAACAATTATAGTATGGACAACCTAATAGTCCTCTATATTAACTTAAGAGTCATCCATACCAGACAAAACAACCTAGAAAAACTGGTAATATTAGATTTGATGGTAGAAAAAAAAAATTAAAACTGGATAATCAACCCGTCAATCTGATAATAGTTGGTTGTAAATTATAATATGATTTCAATTGTTCATATAGAGAACAAGATACATTTGTCTTAAAGATAAATTTCTAAAATTTCAATGTATATACAAAAACGGGTACACATGCATCTTATCAAAACCCACAAAAATGTCATCCCTATCACGAAAATTCAACTTTTGAATTTTATTTAACAGTGGAAAGTGAAATGTTAAATGGAACACATTTGAACTTAGAAAATCCTTCACTCAGTTTTAACTGTTTTCAATTTGAACCAGTGACAACTCAATGAAAACGAATTTAGCATGGACCATTGTTCATTCATATTGGACAATTTCTTCATGTAATTCCATAATTTCAACCTTTGTATTTTTAATATTGTAATTTGGAATGTAAATTCTATATTCTATAGTTTAAAATATACCTTTTATAATATATTTTCAAATGCCAATTTGTAATATAAGTTTTTGTATTCCTAAATACAGAATACAAAAAAATATATTCTAAATTATATAATTCAAAATATAAAAATTGTAGTATAAATTATATAATCAGAAAAATATTTTAAAAATATAAAAAAATTATATTTTATATTATATATTTCCAAATTAAATGCATTGAAATCATCCAGGTGCAAGAAGAAATAACCTTAAGTACAGTATTTTTTGGGCTTTGTCTTGCTCCGTATGGCGTTAAGGTTTTGTCAGTTGTATGTGTATCTGAAATATTGTGTAGTTTTTCTTCCTGCACTCCCATAACTCATAAACCCAAATTACTCTTCATGAAAAGTATAATAAAAATGTAAATACCTTTTGAAATGGGTGTATAATACAAAAAACTCTACACTTCCTTTTCTTTAATATATTTTAAAATAGATGATTTAAAAAATATTTTTGAATTTAGAAATATCTTTTAAATCATTTCAGAATATAATTTTTTATATATTTTGTAATAAGTTTTCTTGAAAATATTTTCATGTTTCAAAACATTCATTTTGAAAAATATAAATATATTTCAGAAAAAAATCTCTAAAAATATCTTCCAATGTTTATTTCAAAATATATTTTTATCTTTCAGAATAAATATGCTAGAAAGTATTTCAAGAAAAACTATAAATATTTTTCAGAACCAAAAATAATTTCCAGAATGCCAATTTTAGAATTGAAAAATATCTTTAAGAATTTAAAAATACCTTTCAAAAGGCTTATTCTAAAATATATTTTTATTTTCAGGAATAAATATTCTAGAAAATATTTTTCAACTCAACAATATTTTTTAAAACACCTATTCCGAAAATTGGGAATATTTTTCGGGATCCAAAATACTTTATGAAATACCCGTTTCGAAATATATTAATAAAATAGAATCCAAAAAGTTGAACCGAATGCATGCACTGACCCCCTTAATACCATCTTGGCTCAGTGACTGTCAACGAGGGAGACGCGGTTGATGTGGTTGAAGAAGTCGTCGGGTTTCTGGAGAAAGCAGAAATGCCATGCAGACAGACTGTGAAATTATCTGTTTCAACTTCTTAATTTGGGTTTTTCCGAAACCATTTCATTTCTGATTTTAGAATATTCAGCTATAAGCAAGGTATGGGCTCCTTTGAAGAATTTAAATTGGGTAGGGACCACCTTAAAATATCAAATTTGAGTTGGCTTCTATTTTCGGCTCAACTTACATCTTTCCCATGATAGTAATAACCAAGTAATGTTCGACACTTTGGGTAAGAGTGAGATGTTTCAGTTTTTCATCAACAGAGAAGATACATAACAACAGGCATTTCTTGGCAGCCCCCTCAGTATTTGTTCACTGGTACCAGTTTTCCTCATTCTATTCAGAGTTCAAAAACTGTATACAAATGACACCAAAAGTTAAGCTGAATAAAAATTCAGAATCACTCAAAAGTTGCATTTGCACAAATCATAAGATTTATGACTATTGTACACAATATAATCCATCTTGTTCTTTTAGTAGAAAGGATGTTAAGCATTATAGAATAATGCTAACCAGTGTCCTAGGCAACTTCTCAGCTATTCTCGACAACTAGCAACTACTTCTACTTAATGGTAACATTGCCTACTAGACCATTTGAATGACAACAACATCTGCATCAAACTTCAACTCAAGTTCTTCGAAAGCATTGGGTACCGGAGATATGATTTCTGTACATAATCTCCGAAAAACTAATATCCCTACCTGAATAGCAGCATCTCCAACAAGAAACCATTCATCATAGTCATAACAAATGACATTTCTTGATAGACCATCTGCACCATTTAGTTGTCTTTCTTTTGTGCAGCCTTGATGACCTTAGCTCTAGTAAGGTCCTTCTTCTCCACGCTTTTGATGACTCCCACAGCCACAATTTGACACTTGTCTCACAGCAAAACGACCAGGGGAGGATATTCGGAGGTTTCAACCACCATGGGCTTAGTGGGAATCATCTTCACAAAACCAGCATCTCTGTTCTTAAGGAATTTGGACTCCTACTCGAGCTCTTTACCAGACCGCCTGTTAATCTTGGTCATGAAAATATGTACCAGAAATATGATTCTTAGACCATCCTAAAATTCCAGCAATGTACTTCGGGGCTTGCAATTTATGGCTCTCTGGATAAAACCATTTCTCAAATGCAGAATAAATCTTTACCTACAATCCAGTCTCACTTCCTCTACAATGCTCCAAATATGCGCCCAAGTGAAAATGAGGGAAGAGGAGCAAGCAACACTCTAGGTGAAGGCAAAAGCAGACTGGTAGTTGAAGCGACAAGCATAACGCACACTAACAAGAAGCATAGCATCCGTAGAGTGAAGAAGGTGGGTGAAAAAGTTAATGTTAAATTAAATAACAAAAGTTACTATTGGAAGTTCATATCAATAATGTCAATCAATCGAAAGCATGACAAATTGTGTAACAATACAAACATTTTGAAACACCATGAACAGGAAAAATAGTTAATCTAGTGTTGCTTGTTGCAATTTGGGTTATTACTTTCTTTGATTTATGTTACAAGTTTTTTTACTTTCCTTGTAATTTACCTTTTGCAATTTACTTTAGTGTTCTTTCTATCTTACTGCAATCCCCTCCATCATTACATTTACCATTTTGAGTTTCACCATTTTATTGTGTTCTTGCGAAACCGAAAATACTCTGCAAAGTCTCCTTCAGGACCACAAATTCTTCACTACCCGATACCTGTCCTCCAAGCCTCCTTTGTCCTCTGCCAGATGGTGGGATACCTGTAGAAGATCATCCAACACTCAAGTTAGTTTCTGATCAGATTTGGACTAATGCAAAAAGTGAGGTCAAGCTCAGAGGCCTAATGACCAACTTACCTATGAGAAAGTGGACTTGTTTTTGGCTAAGTTATCTAATACGAGAATGTCCCTGACAAGCACAAGGAGATACTGGTAGGCAATACTCTGGCTTAATGAGCAACGTTGTTATCAAAGTAGATATCATCTTTGGTGTCAAAAACATAGTACCCGATACCCCATATTCGGTGTTCAACTAGGTGATCCATTCATAGAGTATCCAATAGTCGTCTTATTGGCTACAAGCTATCCGACACTAGGTACCCAGCAAAAAGTATCATGTCATTGTCTTAAGTAACTCAATCAAAGGTTCTAGTTAGTAGGAACAAGTGGTCTTCGGCCACAAACAATACACGAGTCCCCCAATCTTTTCATGTCTTGAGGGCATGCAAAGAGTGCCAATGTCCAATCAATTAGTTAAAGTGAGGTGTTGTGATTCGGTAGTCAAAATGCTTGATTTTGCAAAGAAAAATTGTTATCTTTGGCCATAACGCTACGAGTATAGAAGCCTCCGACCTCAAGGAGCATAACGACAAAGAGGTTTGAATGATGGGTTGTCAAATTTGAGAGGTTGTGATTGATGGTAGTAGGTGTGGTGCAAAAGTCGAAGCAATGACTTGGCAAGAGTTGTGAAGGTTCGAGAGTGAACCATTTCCTTGGGAAAATACGTTACAGAATTTGAAAGATTGCCTTGAACAAAGCAAGACAGCAAGCACGAATGAGGCCCAATGACAAGTGAAAACGAGGCGTGAAGGCGATCGCAAAGGAGGCGCGACGACCAACACGAAGGAAAGCGTGAAAGAGGTGAGGCGATGGCGAATGAGATGGCCAAGGCGCAAGAGACAGTGGTGGAGCACAACAAAACGAGCCCTAATCAAGTCATTAAACCCAACATGGCCTAGTTTTTCTTCATTTTTCCCCTTTCAAGCTTGCAAAATCGCTGCAGACTCACCATTCTACACGATCCTATCAATTTCATAACTGATTCTACAAATTTTACCTGGAAAAACAGTTTGCTTCCGAGTTAACTCAGAAGCCAAGTCTAGGAATGTAAACTCGTCCAAGTTAACGAGTTTACTAGCGAGTTTGATAACAATGATCTTGGGTAGACCAAGGATAAAATCCATGTTAATATCTTCCTAGGGAAATGAAGCAATAGGCATAGGGATATATAAATCATAGGGCATAGTCCTAGAGTTAACTTGTAGACATGTTATGCATCTATGACAATGTCTTTGGACTTCTTTTCTCATGTGGGGCCAACAAAATTTTTCCTCTAGAATGCTTAGAGTCTTGTCATCTCCAAAATTGCCCTAACCCCCCTAGACTTAACTTGTAGACATGTAATGCATCTATGACAATGTCTTTGGACTTCTTTTCTCATGTGGGGCCAAAAACATTTTTCCTCTAGAATGCTTAGAGTCTTATCAACTCCAAAATGGCCCTAACCCCCCTAGACTTAACTTGTAGACATGTAATGCATTTATGACAATGTCTTTGGACTTCTTTTCTCATGTGGGGCCAACAAAATTTTTTCCTCTAGAATGCCTAGAGTCTTGTCATCTCCAAAATTGCCCGAACCCCCCTAGACTTAACTTGTAGACATGTAATGCATCTATGACAATGTCTTTGGACTTCTTTTCTCATGTGGGGCCAAAAACATTTTTCCTCTAGAATGCTTAGAGACTTATCAACTCCAAAATGGCCCTAACCCCCCTAGACTTAACTTGTAGACATGTAATGCATTTATGACAATGTCTTTGGACTTCTTTTCTCATGTGGGGCCAACAAAATTTTTCCTCTAGAATGCTTAGAGTCTTATCAACTCCAATCCACTTTCCATGTCTCTTATTCAATTTATGTTAGCCCTTCAAGTATTTAAGTGACTCATTATCTCTATGAATGACAAACTCCTTGGACACTAGGTAGTGTTCCCATGTTTAAAGGACTCTCACTAATACATACAACTCTTTGTCATAGATTGGATAGTTGAGAGAGGCACCATGAAATTTTTCACTAAAGCAATTGGGTGACCTCCTTTTCACTAGAAATAAAACAGGATTATGTTAGGGGCTGGAAAGTATATGAGAGGAAAAGATATAAGAGGGACCGAACGGGTCAAGCGGGAACCGAACGGTAGAAGCTGGAGCCTAACAGTACAAGAGGAAACCGGACGGTAGAGACGGGAATCTAATTAGAGTAACAAAGGAGATATTCAGAGAGAAGATATTCCGCAAGGCATAATTAGAGTAACTAGATCGTATCGTAATATATTATTCGGTAGATCGTAATATATTATTCAGTATAAGTTAAATATAGTAAATAGGATTATTTTCTATTATTCAGTACATTTTGGGAGGGAATTAATTAGTATAAATAAAGGGGGAGGCCTAGGGTTAAAGGCACGCTTTAGATTGTGAGTTTTGTAGAGAGGTTATGCTCTCAGGGTAACTGACGGAGGTTATGCTCCCAGTTATGGGTTGTTTTCTTTGATTCAGTATTTTCCATTCAATAAGAGAGGTCTTTATTCATTTGTTTTGCCATTATTTCTATGTGAGGGTATGTGAGGGAAGCACTCTAGTTACATTCCATTCTCGAATACGTAACAGATTATGCAGTTAGTTGTTTTAGGGGAGAGACAAGTCTATAAATAGTTTCCCTCTAGGAGGTGTTAGAGGTCCTCTTTAGTATTGAAAGTCTTTGACATTGGTGACAAGAAATACTCTTTGTCAAAGAAAGTATTTTTCTTTCTAAACTTTGTTCTTTTTCCAACTACTAGTGAATAAGTACACTTGTGGGTATATCTTTGGTTCTTTTCTGTCTTGTTCTTTCATTACTTTTTCTAGATGTCTAACATCTCTATGAGACTATATAGTGCACGCCAACTATCATAGATAGGTTAGGTATTCGTAATCAATCACTTAATACTTGATTAACCTAAAAAATCGTTATCAAATATCATGTTTAATTATAAATAACAATACAAAGACAATGTTCAAGAATATAGTGATCTTTCAGTATCACAGCATCATTTGCCCAGCATTACACGTTACTTATCCATCCCCTATTATTTTTATAATTTGATGTACGGTAAGAATATTGTGCTGTTTGCAACAACCTGATTACATTCTATGAAAACCCTCCCAAGTACAAGCCGTTATCATGAGTAGTTTAACACTCCATTGAAAATACCATATAATTATCCTTGTTCTTCTACATTACCTCACTTTAATTTAATTAGCGTGTTCAGTCATCTCATTGTTTTAAAAGTAAGAAATTATAACATAAATCCATCACATTGTTGCAATATATCTTGCTAGACGTTTTCTATTCATCGATTAGTAACTTTATTATCAACCTTTGATGGGTATAGATATTTATTTACAAGTGTCAAAAGTACTAACTTTAATAAACATTTTTCACATGTTTAAAATTGGTTAAAATTGGTTAGAGAAGGAGTAGAAGGAATGGTTTTTGCTACGTAGTTTTACTAAAAATAATTTATTACTAACAAGGCAATAACTGATTATTTTATGAGTTCGATAAACTGATGTTCTTTTCCTCAAATAATGATTATCACATAAAAAACATAATATAACTTGTCAGAGATTTGACTAATTGACTAAACTAGAACACTTCTGAGTTACTTCACAACATATGAAGCTGAGTGCAGCATCATCACAGAAAGAATTATACCAATCCCCACGAGATTTCTAAATCCACAGTGCAATAGAACAGAACCTTCAAGGAACATTTCATAACATACCTCTCTCCTAACAGTGAAACACCTAATCAACTTAAAGGTCAGCATATCCGTGTACACCGAAACATACAGAAATTGTTATACATTCTAGGAATTATTACCTATCACAGTGAATGAGGGTGCAGATTCTATTGCATAGAATCCTCAAGACTCTTTCAGGTACATTCTTTTATTGATGGGTTATAACCAGAGTAAAAAGAAATTGGTAGGGGGTGTGCAAGAACAGAATAGAATTCTCAATAAAGGATACTTGCACCTCAAGAACAATTGACCATTAAAATGAAGAATCCCTTTACTGAACATCCTTAAACTGTTGAATTGCTTATATTCTAAAAAAATATTTACTGTCCCTTTTCTGTAATTTCTTTGACAAACAACTTTCTCCCTATAAGAAATAAAACATAAGAACAAAACTATAATTTAGCTTAGAAGGGAGTCTGCAGAACAAATAAAAAGGAAAATAAAACAACAAAAATGAAAAATGCCACAGAAGCAAGCTATCAAATATATGCACATCTGTTTGGAATCTCCTTTAAAAAATAGTGAGCATTACACCAATAACAAAGCAATTGCCCATTCTAACTAAAATCAATAGATAAGCCACGAAACATCCTTAAAAATAAAAATTACGCCAAAAAAATGTAGCCTAGATAACACATTTGCAATATAACATTAGTCTCTTTGCTGTTACAAAACACCACTAAAGCTAGTCACATATATAGCCCAAGAAGTGGCCATCACTAAACTATAGGTCATAACATTATATTGCATGAACAGCAGCAAGAATAAAACATTTAAAAATTGTAACCTTCAGTTTCAAACTAATAACAGGGAAGGACCAAAGCAGGAACCACATACCGGAATATGTGAAAGTTTCCGCAAACAAAAATTGAATCTTCAGAAAACAGGGGGTTTTCTTGATGATTAATGACCTGCTGCTTTTAGAGGATCTTGATTTCCCTTGTGTGTTCTCAACTTCTTTACATGCCCACCTCGCACTGGTCTACTTTTAGAAACTTCTAACGAATTCTTCTCCCCGGTTTTCTGTGTATGCTTCCCGGTTGATCTTTCCCTTCGAGAATCTCTCAAAGGCGACCTTTCAGTCCCAGAATCTCCCAAAGGTAATCTTTCCCTTCGGGAATAGCTCAGAGGTGACCTTCCCCTCCCAGAATCTCTCAGAGGTGACCTTTCCCTTCGAGAATCGCTCACAGGGGACCTTTCCCTTCCAGAATCTCTCAGAGACGACCTTTCCCTTCCAGAATTTCTGAAAGTTGATCGTTCCATTCGAGTATCACCGAAAGGTGATCTTTCGCTTCCAGAATTTCTGAAAGGCGATCTTTCCCTCCCAGAATCTCTCAAACGTGATCTTTCCCTCCCAGAATCTCTCAAAGGTGATCTTTCACTCCCAGAATCTCTCAAAGCAGATCGTTCCCTCCCAGAATCTCCAAGATGCAATCTTTCCCTCCCAGAATCTCTCAAACGTGATCTTTCATTCCCAGAATCTCTCAAAGGAGATCGTTCCCTCCCAGAATCTCTAAGATGCAATCTTTCCCTCCCAGAATCCCTAAAAGGCTTGCCAACATCTAACTTCACTTTCCCAAAGTCCCTGTTCCTTCTACCAGGAGCAATTTTCTGATTACCTCTCCAAAACCTCCTTTCATCATCATCATCATCATCAACATCGGTTTCACTGGCATCCTCAATTTCAGATGCCTCTTCTTCATGCTGCCCCACACTTTCTCCATCACTCTCACCCTCTCCCTCTCCCTCTCTTTCACCCGCTTCAACGGCTTTAGCCTCTGCCTCATGCGCACCACCCTTTCCTTGCACCACCTTACCCACTTTCCCCTCTTCACTGACACTATTCATCAGATGAACATACTGATTCCTCAGATTCATCACCGGATGATCCTCAATCAGCGCACCCCTCTTGTATCCCTCTCTCAATACAACAGTATAGGTCCCAACTTTACTAGACACATAGAAAATCCCCGGATGCTGCGACAACGCCCTTTTAAACCTCGACCTCAACCCCAACCACTCTCCAAACTCCAACAAACTATCCTTCTCAATTCTCTTCCCAACAAAAACATGAAGAATTTCATGTAACACACCCACAACCCACCTATCAGACTCATCACTGGTAGGTGACAAATGAGACACATTCTCATAAGGAGACACATAAGGCAACCTCTGCCACTCCCTCAACCACTTCTCATACTTCTTATCCATCTCAAAACCAGTAGAAAACTGCACAGGAAACACCAATTGACCATCAAATTCATCTTTCTTGTTTCGGTTCTGGATAACCGAAACCGCCAGCTCGTGGCTCCAGCAGACGAGTTCCAGGAACCCGTCTGCAACTCGAAAGTAGTCCGGAAACTCCGGTACAACCGTCTCGGTGTAGTCATCCGGTAGGCCAAGGTCCCACCGCAAGTGCTCAATGAGTGGCAGTGGGATTTTGTGGATTCTTGCAATCATCAAGAGTTTCAAGAGCCTGTCAGCTGATTGGTGTTTGAACTGGTGTGATTGGTATACGAGCTGCTCCTCGGCGTCCAGGTGTAGGGTTTCCGGTGTGAGGCGGATGTGGGGTTGGAGGAGGGTGGGAGTGGGGAGGAACTCTTCGAAGACGGAGGGGTACTTGCGGATGAATTCGATGGGGCGGAAGGGAAAGTGGAGGGTGCTTTTGATGAGTGAGAGAGGGAGGGATTTGGAGGGTTCGCGTTTGATGAGGGTTTTGAGGGAGATCAAGGGTTTGAGGTTTTTCTCGCGCTCCACCGCGTGATCCAGGCCGCGGTCGCGGACGGGCTTGAATGTGCCATCAAAGATGGTTCGGAGGTGGTGGCGCTGGTGGTAGGGAGGAGGAGGACGGTTCCGGGTTGGGGTGCGGCGTGACAGGAGGAGGAGGAACCGCGTTGCTCTGGGTTGAGGCATTGGTGGCAATGGAAGTTTGCTTGCTCAGAGAGGGCAGAAAGAAGAAGGGTTTTGGGCTTGGGAATAGGAAGCGGTTAGGGTTTTACATTTTTTGTTTTTTTTTCAATTGAAATACTATCCACTTACTTGTCTCCCATAATTTACTGCACTTTTAATTACTCAAATTGTTACTAAATTTTATTATTTAATATTTTTATACATTTTTAATTTTATATCTTAAATATCTTGAAATATATATAAAAGAAACTCATTTTCCACTTTTTACCTAATAATATTTTAATAGATTATCTTTTACTTCTTATATTGCATTTGTTTTTTGTATTTTATAATTTTAATAAAATCTCACATCTCTTCTCATTTGTTTGTTTAACTCCAATTTTAAATGTCTTAAATGATATTTTAAATATAAGTAAGCTATATAAATTAATATATATTGAAAAATATTAGATTTAATATTAATATATGAATTAATATGTAAAATGGTAAAAAATTATTACTATATCGCAACTCAGTAAAATAAAATAAAATAGTAAAAAATGAAAATGATGTCATCTCATCACAGTGATAATTTAAAAACCTGATATTAAAACTGTCAGTTTTTATAAGGACTGAGATAATTAACTTAATTATAATAAACTATGAATTATTTATATTATTTCTTATTATAAAAACTAAACTATTTTTATAAAATTTGATTTATACTGTTTTTTTAGGTCAATTTAAAAAAATTAAACTCTCTTATTAACAGTTTCAAACTGTGTACTATATTTTACTTTTGTTTGAAAATTAAACAGTTTCAAATTGTGTACTGTATTTTATTTTTGTAAACTTAATTGCTTCGCTCTTTTTTTCTTTATCAGCAATTCAAACATAAGAAAGTAAAAAAAAAAACGTGTCCTCGTTGATTTTTAGATTTTATATATATATATATATATATATATATATATATATATATATATATATGAATAAATAAATAAACGTTCTCTTAAAATCCTTTAAAAAGTTAACTATTATTTTAAGGGTTAAATATGTTTTTAGTTCCGGGTGATTTTGGTTTTAGTCTCTCCTTCAAACTAAGATACAATTTAGTCCTTCAATTTTAGAAAACTCTAGTTTTAATCCGTTTTACCAAATCTTTTTAACTTTATTTGTTGTTTCAAACGCGTTTCTCAGTTAACATTGAAGCAAAAATGTGTCAAACAGTGTAAACAATCCAAATGCTATAATGAAACGTGCTTGAAACAGCAAATAAAGTTAAAAAAATTTGGTAAAAATGACTAAAACCAGAGTTTTCTAAAGTTGAAGGACTAAATTGTACCTTAGTTTGAAAGAGGGACTAAAACCAAAATCGCCCCAAAGTATAGGGACTAAAAACATATTTAACCCTTATTTTAAATTGGGTTTTCAAGTTTTTTTTTTAATTGAGTTCTTAAATATGAAAAATAAGTGGAATTGGATTTTTATTGTTAAATTCGAACCAACCTTCCCATTTTTTTTCTCTTTAAAGCTTTCGTTTTCAATAAGTTTAGGCTTGACTAATAGAATAGATAGGGCTTTTCTTGCTTGTTTAGTATTGCTTTAACTTCGTCGTCCCTATCTTGTTAGCACAAAAATTGTTGCAACTAAAAGAAAATGAATGAAGGAAGAAGACATTAGCATTAACAAGACTACAAAGGCATCCACTAGTGCAAAAACGTTGTTTAACGTCACCTCTTAGACATTGGTTAAGGGAAAGCACGACATATATTGATGACTGATGGCATTTTCGTAAATAAGTTGGCCAGATATACGTCAATTAGAAGATGCCCTGACGTCTATAATATTTTAGACGTCGGGGTCCCTCCTAACTGACGTCTATATGTCTGAAAGGTGGATGAAAAGTCATTTCTTTCAGTCATATAAACGTTAATTAGGAGGGGGCCCGACGTCTATATGGCGGAAATTAATGGCTATTCACCTACCTATCAGACATATAGACGTCAGTTGGGAGAGCCCCGACGTCTAAAATATTATAGACGTTTGTTATTGGGGGAACTGACGTTTAAACCCTAAACCTAGAAATTTAAAAATTCACTTTTTGACTTCATTTAGATGTCTGATCCCACCACTCCGACTTCTAAAGCCCTTTAGACGTATGTTATTGGGGGAACTGACGCTAAACCCTAAACCCAGAAATTTAAAAAGTCACTTTTTGACTCCATTTAGACGTCTGTTATGGGGGGAACTGACTTCTAAAGCCCTTTAGACATATGTTATAGGGGAACCGACTTCTAAATGTCGGCATTAAAACACCGTGATCGCGAGACAGCCGTTACGCGCACTCATTGTTCATCATCTTCATTGTGTTTTCTCTCTATGGGTTACCCTTTTCAGGTTCGTTTTCTCACTTTTGCACCGTTTTACTCTGATTGCATCAATCTTTGATGCATTAACTTTCATTTGAACCGATTAAAATGCGTTTTCGTTGGGTTTTGGTGCAGTTATTCTCGTGTCCTTTGGCGGCGTTCTTTGGTGGCGATTTCTTGCGTTTTGCACTCTTCAATTCCCTCTACTACGTTTTTAAAATCATCCAATAAAAAAATATACAATACATTCTCTTCAACTAAAATATAAAGTTGTAAACTCAAATCACCATCCATCAGGAGCAACCTCAGAGACGTCTGACTTGTATGGATCGGACGTCTATATAGACGTCTGACCTATATAAGTCTGACGTCTATAGAGACGTCTGACCTAAAGGGTCCGATGTCTATAGAGACGTCTGACCTAAAGGGTCCGACGTCTCATTAACGTTACCCGTATAGACGTCGGACAAAGATCAGACGTTAAAAACCCAAAATAACATACGTCTAAAGTCCTTTCTACACTAGTGATCCTGGACCAACTACAATACAAGTAATGAGCGATAACAAAGCTAAGCCAGATAGGTTTTTTTATTAATATCAAAAGCCCTAAAACTAACTATCTTATAGCAGGCAACTCACGCAAGCCTACTCAACAAATATCATTAGTAAACGCGTGTTCGCATCACAACTAATAGAAAAAACGACTAGACTAGTAGTGAAGTGCTCCTTGTTGTTTGGATCTTGACCGGGTTCGAGCTTCCCAAGCTCTATGCTCTGTTTGGGAACTCTACATGGGTCTTACCACCTTCTTGATTAACTATATTAAAGTCTTTGGAGTACTTTGAGATTATATTACGCGGCGAGGATTTGTGCTTGTGGGCTAGGGTGTATATTGCAAACCAATGGATCTGGTGGTCGACAATCGTTCATACTTGGTAAAGGTTGTCACGGCGCTTATAGTACAAAGGACTTATCGCGATGCCCACAAACCAATTTACGATGTTTTCGTCGTTGATGTTTATCAAGTAGGCAACGTGGATTGGCTAGGGTCTTCTCTGGCAAATGATACCTCGATCATGAAGCCTTCAGAGTATCTTTTTGATAGACACCTTTATCTGTATGGGGGAATTCGCTGCTAATAGATCCTGTCCAGTGTCATCCTCCTTCCCCCACCGCCTTCCGACCCGCAGGAGTATATAATGACAACTTCCAGTTAAAATTAAATTGAGTTGTCGTTGTGTTAATTGACATGGCAGATACATGATCATCACATTAAGTTGAGCTGTCACCAAATTCTGCCACGTCATCATTTTCAACCTTCATGTTTCTGAAAATTGAATTTAGGAATGACAAAATTAGGGTTCTTGAAAACCAAATTGGGAATGAGATTTCTGATCTATTTACCTCTACGGGTTTCGCGTTCAGATAGCCCTTCGTGGTGGTGGAACTATGTTCCAATGGTGATCTGGTCCTGTTTTTCATTTGCAAGTTGAAGGTTGTGCGAGGGTGTTCGCTGACGGTGGCACTGTAATTCTAGTTGTTGCGATTTGGGGTTTTTTTTTATGTTTCTGGACTTTCTCTTTGCAAGTTCGTAAAGAACACAAAGGATTTGGGTTTCCATGGAGTCTTCAATTTGGATGTGCGAATTAGAGAACGTGATTAAGGTTCATCGCTCTTTGGTGTGCTTTGCTTGCTGGTATGCATTGCGACGAGTTGCTCGCGGTGGAGAATTGATAAGGCTCACGGAGGTGCTTACGCTCACGATTGCGTCATGGTGGCCTAGTTTTGGACTCTAGGGTTCACCATGGTTGTTGCGAGTGGTTCGACCTTGTCCAATGATGGATAGACTCGCGATTAAGGCGTCGTGATTGGATTTTTGGTATCTAAGTGTTTGTTTTCTGGATTGGGGTTGGCGATGATGATGATCGCAATTAAGGGTTATTGTTGTTTTTGGGTTTTCTGGGTGTTAAATCTAGTTTCTCTACAAGTTTCCATGGCGGCGTGGGGTGGTTAATGCAATGGAAGCAAGGAAGAACTCTTGATTTCTGGTTGGTTTGAGGAAGAAGATGATTTTGCGATGGTAGTGGTTGGATGGCGGCGCATTGAGGATAGTGGTAACGTTTTTTGGTGGTTGTGATAGAGTGCTAAGGTTTCTAATCCAATTTAACGGCAAAGATTCAATTACACTGATTTTTTTACATTTAAAGACGCAATTGAAAAAAAAAAGACATATTTAAGAAAACCCAACATAAACCAATACTATGAGAATGATGAAACCACTTTTTTATTATACGGTGTTATTTGTAAAAAAATTTAGTAAATTGGTAAAATGCTCAAAAGTTAAAAAAATATATAATAAAATAGCTAAAAGTTTTAATTAATAAAAATTAAGAACAGTTGAATGATAACACATATAATTAAGCTCTTAATTATTACCAGAAATAATTGTATTTTTCCTCTCATAAATTTTTAATTTCTTTAAAAATATTTAAATATAACCCATTGTCTCACAGACATTGATTAAGGAATTCAAATATAATTTTTCATGCAAAAAAATTCTTAATTTCTATTGAGAATTCTAATTTCTTTTTCGTGTAAGTTTCAATAAATAAATTTCTTTTCAGTTATGTTAACAAATATTTTAGTGGCAGTCACTCGTTAGCTAAATCCAATATGAAAATATGTGTTCGGTAGGAATTATTAAAAAATATTTGTTTAATATTCGTATACAGTAGTGTTTTAGACTATTATTTAAATAAAAAAGTTAATAGAATTTTTTAAACAATTATAATAAAAAATATTAGGTACCAAACACATTAAATTGTGTTTTAGATTTGTTACTAAATATAATATTCAATTTTCATTATGTAACCATATATTAACCAATTAGTTATATATTTGTTATCTATTACTTACAAGTTGTTTATTGTAAGATTCTATTTTAATAGTATAAGACTATTAAAATAAGCGTTACAAATAATATAATTGACAAGAAATTTTATATTTTCATAGAACACCTATATTTGAAGAACTAAAATGTAATTAGGTTATTATTTTATCCGCATCCCGGATTAAATGGGAAGACATTATTATTTGCTTTCACCATTAAGGTGATCATCACATCAAGAAGATGACAAACAAACAGACAAACACAAAAGTCAAGGTAAACTATTATTATAAAAGAAATTCATGTCATGCAATTATAATTCAGCATACAACAAATTTTACTCAAACCAAAACAACCTAAGCATACACATAAATTCTAGACTTGACCATCTAGATACATGTGTTATTGTTGAGCTATAGTGAGTTGTACACTTGTAGTGGTGGAACAACTAGGTCATCCCAAGCTACCACACAAGGTTAGTTCGTTGTGTTAGGCCAAGGTAAAGCCCCTAGAGTAGGACCTCCTACTACTCTCACCACATGCCTCACCCCTTTCTACTTGAGAATGGATGACCAGTAGAGTGTCAGAATAACTCCCAAGACTGAGCTCCTACAATAATACAAACACTACTTGAAACAACTATCAAGAATTTCACCTTAAAAACTCTTTTCAAACAATACTTGGAAACATACATAACTTCATGCATAAAACCTCATAAAATAAAAATCATTGATATTACTAAACAAGCCTTACATTATCATTTCATTTTCATCCATAAGAAACAAAAGAAACAAACCTGCATATAGAGTGCCCAACAAAAAATTTAAATTCTAAGTTTTTCTTTTAAAAAAAAGATAATCGATTATTCTTGAGAAAAAATCATGCAAAAGCAACCTTTGACTGAAATAATCGATTATCAAGTGTGATAATTGATTATTCTAGAGATTTTTGAAGAAAAGATAGCATTCTGATTGAAATATCGATTGTCAAGTAAGATAATCGATTATCCCTATCAATTTTGACATTAACATGATTTTTCTAGTTTGGTTGCACCTAAGACTCATCCAAATGAACAAAATTAGTATCATTGACCTTATATTTGATTCAAGAACATGTTTATACTCAAAAGAATATACCATTTTGATCTTTTAGCCATAATTTAGTTGCACCAACTCATATCAACACACCAAAAGCTAAGATATCAGATTTTTACAAACAAAACATATTTCAGTGAACTAAGAGTCCAAACAAATTTTAAATAGACTAAAAATAGACCTTAAAAAAAGGAAAAAGAGTGAACTTGACACTCTAAATTTATGCCGTAGAGGAGACAAGACGTGCCACACGCACGACGAAAAAAGGAGCAGATCCATAACTTCATTGATGGCACGGTGGTCACTTGGCCGAGACGATAAACGATGGTGCCGTTGGCAGTGGTAGACGATGGCGTCGCTGCCGGCAATGGCGGGTGACGAGTCAATATTTTATTAACTGCACTTAGTTTATTGTACCGGATTTAATCAGGGAATTGTGCTTAAATGTCTGGTATTTTTTCGGTTTTGCTAATAGTGCTTAATTTGACCGAAAATTCTAATTTTAATTAATTTGAATATTCTGAGCTAATTATTTGCATTATTAATTGTAGGGAAAATTTTGGAGATACAATTTTGAACATTAGAGAGGACATCAATTCATTCAAGACTCTACACAAAGACTTTTTAAATTTAATTACATTGTAACTTAGTAGTCTAGATAGGATTTAATTAAACTTGTAAACATTGGGCCAATTTTTGGCAATATAGTTTAGGCCCAAATGTTAGGGTAGATGACTTAGGCCTAGGGTTTTTCTTATGGGTGGACCCCACCCCATTGTTTTTGGAGGGCACATGGCCTTGCTTCAAAGGGCAGCTGAAACACTTGGAGGGCTCTCTCTCTCGGCAATTGTTTTAAAAGGCTGCAGCCGTCACTTGATTATTAGGGGAGGGGGGGGGGCTGGAACGTTTTTTTCTTTACAGAATTTTTGTTCTTGGGAACCATGTTCACGGTATGGGATATTGGATGAATGGGAAAATGACACACTTTTATGCTAATGAATGAAGAGCTCCACGCTATTGCAGATTCATTACTTGCCTTTTTTTTATTTAGTCTTAATGCACTTTTTGATTGAGATAGATGGAAGAGGAGCTGCAAGCGTCAATTAAAAATTGTAACCAGGAGGTGTCACGGCCTGCAATGAATGTAGCTACCAGCCACCACTTTTTCTTTGGTTTATTTTTTTAGCTTTTCTGGAACTTTGTCTTTAGATATGGAATTGGAGAGAAATATTTTTTTTTCTTTGGCATTTGATGCACGGCCTGGGTGGAGAACATTTTACAAGTTCATGTTACTCATTTAGCTTTTACGGTAATTTTTATTTAAAAAAAAGAAGGCATTTACTTTTCTAGAGTGAAGAAACGGTGATGTGGTGCAGAGGGGTGATTTCATTCAGCCTTCATTTTCTTTCATGAGAAAAAACGCTGCCTTTAATTGGAGACAAGAAGTTGCTGGACGACACATGTATTTCCCCATTTCATGCGTGATTTATCATTGAGAGAAAGAGTTGCACGGTTGCATTTGATTTGCTTTGGAAGCGCTGATTCATTTTTCATGGAGAAAGAATGTGGTGCACAACTTGGTGAGATGAACCACTCATTTTCATTCGGTCTGGAGGTTATATTATTTTTTATCAAGTTTAGCTCATTGTGAAAGAAGCACACAACTGCATGTGTTTTGTTTTAATTGTTTCCTTGATGCATTTACTTATTTGTCTATTGTACTGTTCAGTTAATGTTTTCTCTTACTTTAACGTTGTCTGTTCTGTCCAATTGTTTTAATTTAATTGCGATGTTAGCTTAGGTTAGTGAGTTGGTCATTAGCGATATTATAAACTTTCCTTGAGATTTCTGGACTGTAATTGTATTTGCCACTCTGACTTGGTTAATATGAAATCTGTATTTGCACTTGCAATTGGGTATACACTTAATTGCCCAGTTGGTGTTGAGTCTTCTCTTACTTGATGAAACTGCATGGTGTAAATTGGATTTGATGTTAACATTGCGTTCGTTTAGTTCGCTTTTATGAAAACATAATTAGCCTACGCTTAGTTGGTTAATTGAGTTGGATTAGAGGTTTGAGTCGCTGCTTTATTTTGTTGATCTGTGATAGGAAGCATTGTAATTAAGTTAATGACCAACCATCTCTAGTCTGTCTTTGAAACCGTTTTTGGATCTGTGTTTAATTATCTGTTTGCATCCGTATTTCGATTTAATTCATCTGCATTCACAAACCTTTCACAAAACCCCCCCACTTCGTGTCTGACCCAATTCTTGAACCACATTTGGTCCTTGAGAGACGACCTAGGAGTCACTTCCTAGTCTATACTGCATTTCTAAATTACACATTAAATTTGTATGGGGTGCGACAACCCATCAGCGGGTGTAGTGGTAAAGGCAACAAAAATTTTTTCTTCGTAGGCTCTAGATACCATGTTGAATATAATGAAAAACCATATGTGTGATTAATCTTCCTTGTGTTGAATATACATACACATAAGGTATTGTATTTATAATAGAAGAAATATGGGCTAAGCCCAAAATAAAAATAACAAATAATAACAAACTAACAAAATATAAAATATAAAGATATGATAAAGATAATATATCTAACATGTTTTATAAGACTTCTGCTTGATAAAACATTATTTGAGTCTCAAAGAGACACTTTTCTTAGTAGGACGCTTTTTTTGACTAGTTGACCTTTTATATGTTTGGACGTTGTTTGTATCATCTATTAGATTATTTATTTGAAAAACATTTTCTTTCTTTGGAAACTTTTCTCTATAAGTAATATTTGATAAGCTTCAAAAAGTTGGGTTGCTAGACATTTTGATTTTTTCTCAACACTCCACATCATCAATCTTTTTAATCATTGACAAAGGCATAAGATTGATGCTTGCTCTAAGGTCTAGCAAGGTTTTTCCAACTATCAATTGTCCTATAGTCACAAGCAGTGCGGAGCTACCTATATTAACAATCTTCTGTGGTAGAGACTTTTGAGTAATTGCACTGCATCCAACCTCTAGTTGAACAGTTTCATCTTCTAAGGTTTGTCTTTTTTTGGGTCAGCAAGTCTTTCATGAACTTTGCATTGGTAGGCATCTATTTCATAGCTTTAGTGAATGGTATATTGATCTGCAACTTCTTAATCATATCCAAGAACCTTTTGAATTCTCTTTCCTTGTCTTTCTTTGTTGGTATATGAGGATATGGTAGGTGAATGACATAGGGGCTATCATCTTCAAACAACTTTTTCTTGTTCTTATTGCCCTCTTTGTTTTTTCTCTCATGTTCTTTCTTTTTCTCCTTTTCTTTTTCACTCTCTACTTCTTCTTTTCTACTAGGTACACTCTCTTATTTTTTTTCTACATTTTGTTTTTCTCTCAATTCTTCATAATCTTGCTCACACTTTTTCTCTTCTTCTTCTCTCAATTTTTCACACTCTTTCTCTTTTTCTCTATGTTTTTTCTTTCAATTTCCTAACCCTTTTTTCAATTCTCAAATCATCACCAAATCCTTGACCTATGATAGTTCCTTGCCTCGTGGTGATGGCTTTGCATTGCTACTTTGGATTGATCTTGGTGTTGGTTGTGAGCTTTGCTTCTTTCTGTTTTGCCAACTATTGTGCTAGTTGTTTGATAAGTGCATATTAATGACCTCATGTAGCCTTTAATATTGGATTCTTAATTGATTTTTGTACTTTAATAGAATATTTTAATTAGGATTTGTTATAATTGAGTTTATTTAGTGTTAAAAAAGAACGACTTAGTTTCTCACACCAACCAAATTGATTACACATTTAATTCAGTCGACTTCACTACTAATACACAAGAACTTCCCACATTTCTAGAAAAGCAGTGAATATGCACACATATACAAAATTAGTACAAACATGTTCTTCAAGAATACATACACAATAAAGATTTTGAACATGTAACACATATCAATACATGTGTTATTAATAATGTGTTGTCATCATAAAAAACCAGAAACACTATGAGGTTAAGGTTTAGCTAAACCAGTGCTTCCCTTATCAACAATCTCCCCCTTTTTTATGATGCAAAACCATGATTAATAAACAACCATGTTTGTACACAACAACTCAAAAAATCATATAATCAGACTATATCAGAGCTCATAAAAGCAAATTGTACCAAAGCAAGTGATTAATTATTTTATCAATATATCGGAGCAAACAAAAGTATATCTCAGACAACATATTTACTCTGTACAAAAGTATCAAGCAATTAAGTATCAAGCAAATAAGCAATTAAACTTTCTCCCCCTTTGTGCATTAGAAAAAAAGGTATGCCCTATGATAATGATATGCTGACTGATGGGAGTCGCGGCCCATACAAATTTGATTGCAATTTAGAAATGCAATATAGCTAGGAAGTGACTCCTAGGTCGTCTCTCAAGGACCAAATGTGGTTCGAGTCTTAGGTCTAACACGAAGTGGGGGGGTTGTGAAAAGTTTATGCAAGGAAAATTAAATTAAAACTGAAAATTAAAAGCAACCAAACATACTTGAAAACATTGAAATAAATGGAGAAAGCATGACGACCGAACGGTCCCACAGATGACCGAACGATTCTACATTGAGACCAAACTATCTCTAAACCAAGTGAGGAAAATGGAAATGCAAGAAGGTAAAGAAACCAAACAAAATAGACAACATAGTGAATGGAAAAAGACAATTGAACACTGCAATAGATAAATATCCAAACACAATTAAAAGCCATTAAAATGCAACACTAAATTAAGTGGATGAAAAACAACTCAACCTACTAATTAAACTAATTGAAAACAAGAGAAACTAACAAGCCTATTTAACTTCTAGTAATTTATGTGAACCAAAGTGCAATTAACAAATAAATTAAAAAGTCCAATTGGCCAAAGAAAAACCTCATGGTCGTGCACTACTCACCACCAAGACCAAATCAATTTTTAAGCTTCAATGAACCACCAATTTTGTTGTCCTTTTGTCCTCATGTGCACCATGTCTCAAAAGAAATTAAAGTATGTTTTAAACAACCAATTGAAAACCTTTCCATCACTTCTCCATGCAGCAAATTCGGAATCCACACACCAAGACCACAAAAACCGAACCCACCAAGTGAATTCTACAAAAAATTGCTTCAAAGACCAATGTGCAAATGGAAGATACCTTGGGTGCTCCTACCAATGTGCCAAGTAAGCTAAACCAAATGAAAACAACTACAAAAACAATCCATTCCTCATGCAATTCATGGCAGCAACAATGCAAGGAAAAGACAAAAACTCAAAGTAGAAACATTCTTTTGGTCAAAAGAAGCATCATATGTGTTTGTCCAAAAATGGCAAAAACTTAAATGCACCTTCTCTCCTCCTTTCACCTCCATTTTCGGTTTTCTTTCTCCACCAACACACCATTCATGTTTTCTTCATCCCTACTACAGAAACATAAACCCAAGAGACCAAAGTTCAAATTCCAAATCAACACAAGAACAATAAATTCAAACATATGCTACTTCAACCCAACCAAATCTTCCATTTCTTCAAGCTTCTTTGCAAAAACGAAAATAATACTTAAGCCATCACTCCAGCTCTGTCCAGCCACCATAACAACACAAAAGTCTGGTCCCATCCTTGCTTCAAACATCAAAACCGAAAATCAAGAAGAAAGAGCCCAAACTACAACACCCACACATCAAGGTAAGCTCTTTTCAACCCAAAACTCACATGGAACTCCATTTTTATCATCCAACCAAATAAAATGAAAAGAAAAACGTGAGGAACAGCAGCAAAGGGAGAGGAAAACGAAATATAAAGTTACTCAAACCCAACATCCACCATGGAAATGCAAAGACAAGCTCCAAAGCTCAAGCTCCAAGCATAAAAAACAAGCAAACGGAAGTAGAAATGAATTGTTTTTCACCACCAACAAGCTAAGATAACCAAGAGTGAGTTAAGAAACAAAGAAAATCTGCATCTTGTTCATTGAAATGGCTCAAAACCGAAATCACCAAGACAAGCTCCTTCAAGGCATGTTCAAAACAAGAGAAACCCTAGAAGAAAGAAGAAAACCATGAGCTATGGGTCTCTAAGTGTGTGGTTCGGTATTCACACCCTATATGACCAAGAATTACAATTTGGTAGGGTCCACACACTACAAGTCAGCCCTAAAGAGATGCCACATGGCCCCACATTTGGTTTTTTACAAAAATGCCCCTAAAAGGGTCCAAAACACCTAATTCTTATTAAGGGCTTCTAGAAAACGAAATTACAACTTTAATAAGAATCTAAATGACTAAATGTTGAGCCTTTGAATGTGCCACGCCATATCCTAATGCTCCAGATGACGTTTCCACAACTTCCCTACAACCAGAAATGCGCTTAATCAGCTCAAAAAATCCAAATTAGCACAATTACGAATTTCCGACCAAATTAAGCAGAATTATGAAAACGGGGAAATAACAGACAATTAAACACAATTCCCTATTTTCTTTAAGTGCAATAAACTAAATATAGTTCAAGGAATAACGACTCATCACTGACAAACAATTTTCCAGAGATGCATCAATAAAAACAGATTAATCAATCAATGATGCTCCCCCTATCATAGATATTCACATGATAAAGAAAATGATCTCCCCCTAAAGTGTAGGCATGTGAAAAATCTAGACTATCATGTAATGCTCCCCCTATCATTATGCATGTTTTAATATCAAAGCCCAAATGCAAAATGCAATATTCACAAATTTCATAGCATATAACAGCATGTATCAGAATTGTATCAGAATCAGAATTGCAAACAATTCAATTAAGCATAGATACAATCATTAAAAATCTCACAATATAACTTCACAGATATATCAATCAATTATAAAACAAAGATATATTATAAGTAAACAATATAAAATATGATCAAACAATAGAATAACCAAATTCCAACAAATGGAATTTATAACCCCTGTAAGCGACAATCGATTGATCCATATTTCTAGTCGATTTCATTGTTCTCCATGAGTAGTAACTCTAGTAGTAAGTCCAGAAGCAATGTTTCCTGCAAAACCTTTCAAGATCTTTTGAAGATCAAGCAATTTAGAATCACAGTAATGCAAGAAATTATGCAGTTAAGAAGTGAGTATACAAAAGAATCAATGTAACAGTAACATGTGCATAATCAACTTCATCAAACACACAGCCGATTTTAGAACAACTTAAACAGATTCAATCAAGAAATCAAAGCAGATTGAATTAAAATGAAACCACTGATTTCATTAATACTTTCAAAAGATATTACATCTTGATTAGACCATTAGACAGACAAAAATGCAATCTAAGCCATTTTCAAAAGATACTAAGGACATAGGCAAAAGGAAACAACAAACAAGACTTATGACATAATGTTGTAGATACAAGACCCTATTCTGTTTCGGAAGACTCTACAATCTTTCTGTTAGCACTATTCTTTCCACTATCAGAATCATCCACAGAGGTATCTCCAAAAACATTTATTCTCAATGCATAGTCCATTTTTCTATGCAGTTATGTGAATGATTTTTGTAGCATTATCATCTTTTCATCAAGTCTTTTGAACCTTTCATCCACAAATTTTTCAAAAATTATTTGGGGGCGAAATTTGTATCTGGATGAATCAATGTTTACTAGATTCATTTCTTCAGTACCGGGAATGAAGTCATTCTTGAATATCCAACCTTCCTTGACTTTTCTAAGCCCCACAGAGTCCAAAAACAATTTTTCTTGCAGTTGATGGTTCTTTCATTAGAGAGGTCCATATCTGCATTCTTAGCACTTTACTGATGAATACCCCGTATGGTAGACAAAGCTCTTTTCTTTTTGCAAACTTTAACATGTGATCACTTATCACAGACGCCCAGTTTGTTGGGGTAGCAGTCTGTAAAGCATATAACAGGCATATGTCCTCCCCATTCAGCAGTGATTGATCAGTCATTCATATCAACACTTATGATGCATGAGTGTATGAAAATAATTGCTACAGTTACCACATTGTAGATACTCAAGAAATTAAGATTTGTTCCACTATAGTTCATCCTTGAGTTTTGTTCTGCTTCAGCTGTAGCTATTTCCCTGCAACACAATTAAATGGTTTTGTGGCAGGTACCCATATAAACTTGGGTCCTTTTTTGTTAGTTGTAGGGGGTTGTTCCTTAGGAATCCACTTACATTGTCCTTTTGGAACCCCAACCTTCCTATAGTAGCAATTTCTTACATATGGCCAATAGTATTACAGTAAAAACATGCATTTGTAACAGGTTTACTAAGATCAATAAACTTCTTAGAATTTATCCTATTACTCTTTGCTTTATAGCCAATACCTTGCCTTTTAATTGCTCTACCAGATGATCTTAACACAACATCTAAATTTTCCTTGAGTAAATTTAGCTAAGGTGTTGGTTAAGTAATCAGTTTTCTTTATGTGCATAGGAAAATTATCACAATTCTTTTCAACAATTTGTATTTCTATTTTAATTGTCTTTGATGATTTTAAAGCATTTTCTAACTCAATTTTTAGCTTATCATTTTCCTCTACAAGATTATCAATTCTATATTCATAGTCTTTCAATTTAGAGGATAATCAATTCACCTTGTATTTGAGTCGCATGGCTTCTGCATGAATTTCTTGAAATGCATCCAGTAGCATGTGATACTTGACTTTGATCGGCTCACTTTCGAAATCATCATTACTGTCGTAATCAGCGTGTGTAGAGCCTGCCATAAAACACAAATTTGAGTCCTCTTCAACATTGCAATCATCTTCGCTTGAAGAATCACCATCATTGTTTTCCCAGGCTATATATGTTTTTCTTTCCTTGTTCTTTTTGTCCTAAGAGTACTTGGTGGTTGCTTTCTGCCTATTCTTCAAGTCTGGACAGTCAGGCTTTATGTGGCCTTCCTTTCCACATTTATAGCATTGCACCGTGTTGATTCTTGAACTCTTTCTTCCTCTTGAAGAACCTGCATTATCAGTAGCAGAATTTCTATTCTTCATGAGTCTATTAAATTTACTCACCATCATATTCATGATTTCCTTTTCTGATACTTCTGCATCTGATTTAACTTCAGATTCAATCTTCTTGGAGGATTTCTTGGAGGGCAATCAATTTCTTTTCTTCAATTTCTTCTTCCTCTCGTAGCCTTCTGAGTTCTAGCTCATGCTCCCTAAGCTTGCCAAAATGGGTTGTCATATTCATGTTAGTTAAATCTCTTGATACTGATACAACAGTTACCTTTGGCTGCCAACTTTTGATAAGACTCTTCAGGATTTTGATGTTGATCTCTTCCTTGTCAAACACCTTGCCGAGAGCCATCCAGTGATTTACTATATGAGTGAAAATTTTCTGCACCTCATAAATGGTCTCACCAGCCTTCATCCTGAATAGCTCATATTCTTGCATAAGGGAGTTCTTCCTAGCACGCTTTACCTCGTCAGTGCCTTCATGTGTCACTTCAAGAACTTCCCATATTTCTTTAGTTGTCTTGTATTGGGAAATCCTGAAAAACTCATCCATAGTCAATGTAGAGGTAATTACATTTCTTGCTTGAACATCATATTGTGCTCTGCGGTTCTCATCCTGAGTCCACTCAGAAAAGTTTTTCAAAACAATTTTTCCATTGATAACTTGAGTAGGTTCATATGGACCATTAAGAGTAGCATCCCACATACCTTTATCCACGGATTCAAGAAAAATCTGTATCCTGATTTTCAATAAAGCATAATTCTCACCAGCAAATAAAGGTGGTCTATTTGTTGGTGCACCTTCACCAAAAGTTTGAGAAGTAAAAGCCATTTTTCAGGATCAAATCGATTAAACAGAAATAGTAATCGATTTGTTTTTCAAATATTTTATGAAAACCGGCTCTGGTGGCAATTGTTAAAAAAGAACGACTTAGTTTCTCACACCAAGAGGGGGGTGGGTTGAATTGGTGATGCGTAAAACTATAAGTTTTCAAAATCTTTTTCAAAAAATAGGATGACTTTATGCTTTTCTTGAATCGCAAGTTAAATTATATGTAATGCAACAATTGACTTAACCAAATACACAAACAGGTTAATCGACTGAATTGAAAAGTGTAGGGATCAGAGAAATCAAACGCTGATTTTTATACTGGTTCGGCTAACTTGCCTGCATCCAGTGTCCTTCCGACCACGGGAAGCAAATGCACTATAAAGATCAAGGTTTTTACACCAAGGTTTTTACAGCGACCTCACGTCAAAATGTAAAACACCTATCTAACCCTCTAATCTAATATAGGTAGCAAACAATACAGACATGCAACAATAACACCTTATTCTGCTGTCAAACCCTTTGAGGTACCCTCAAAGTCAAGAACATAGTTCTTCTTCCTGCAAATACCGCAGGGAATCCAACCCAATCTTCAGAGATTGTAATGAATCCTGATCACGCAGATTACACCTTTCTATGCAGATAGGTCAAACGTTCAAACCCTACTAGTAACCTTGCTTCGCAAGAAACCTTCAAGTCTTTGATCACCACGGTCAATCTTTGGTTCTTGGAGTTTTTCTTTCCTCTGTAAGATCACACAGTGTTTTATGAAAGATATGAAAGTGTTAATTCACAAAAGTTCTTATAGAATTCAAATCAACGTCAATTTATAGTATTACACACATCAGACGCATTTTAATCGATTTAGCTTTTAATATAGTTGAATACACTTTGCAGTTCTAACAAACTAACAACAATCACAAAATTTAATTGAATGCACATTTAATACAATCGACTCACAATAAATGCTTGGTCAACATATTTAGAAATATGACCTTTATGTCAGTTGTGACAAGCATTTAACAGTTTTCAAAGCAACAACTAACTTAGTCGAATACAAGTTTCATGCAATCGATTAATTAAAGATACTTAGCTCATTTTCGAAAACTTTTCTCTTCAAAATATCTCACATCACACTTGAAAAGAATTTGTGCAAACTCATGAGTTTTAATCGATTCATCCCATAATGTAATCGATTTAAAACTGTTATTTTGCCAGACTTTTAAAGTTCAACCAAAGTGCTTGTGGTTTTTTATTCCCGAAAACCTATGTTATGCAACCACAGATGAAATCACATATTAAGCACAGTGGTATGCAATAAACAACACAGTCATGTTCTCAGATATGCTTATACAGATATAACACATTAAGCAAAAGCATATGACATGTAAACATAAAACATGTAAACACAGAATACACATGTGTTATTAATTATGTGTTGTCATCATCAAAAACACAGTTGTCACTGAGATTGTGGGTTCAGCTAAACTTGTGCTCCCCTTATCAACCATCTCAAAATTTAGCATGAGATACAAAAACATGTTAAAAATAACTTTTCAGTTGCATTAATGTTTTTTTGGATATTTTGACGTGTGTCAGTGCAGTTGCAGCTAAGTTGAACTTATTAAGGTGTGGAAATAAATTGGTTAAAGTTTCATGACACCTTAAAGATAAATCCAAGAATAGCAAATAATGAAGACCACAAGAAGTCAATCCAAGCATAGCATGAAACGTGAAGAAATTTGGTTAAACTAAGAGGAGGAACCCTTTGGGGAAGGGGTTTAAATTTCGTCTTCCCACTCTTCTCTCATGTTCTCCACCTATTTTTCTTCTATTTTCATGTTATTTCATCATTCCATGGAGTGCTAAGCCTCTTGGGTTGATTGTGATGTAATTTCTTAATTGGACTCTGAGGTTAAATGAATAAATTTGTTTGTTCTTTTGATTCTTGTTGCGATTTATTTTTATCTATGTATTTTGCTTCTTAATCAAGTAAAAGTAATGATCTTCATACTATAGCAATTTAACATGGTGTGAAATCTACATAACATATCAATCATATGACTCCAAGGGTTTTTAATTTTAATTGAGAATTTACTTTGATTAAAGTTAGAAAGCTTTCATATGATTGAATGGGTTTTTGCCAATAATTGAGAATGTAGTTTGATTAGTGGTAACTTTAACAAGAATTAATCAAGAATGTACTTTGGTTAATTAGCTTTTTACTTGATATAAGGGGTAAATGAATATTGTTAAGACCCTGACAAGTGTACCAGATCGTTATCAAGTAATATAATTGGTAAAGCCAATATCGTTCTCCCAAAGGACTCAAAGGCTTAATCTTTCGTGTAAAGTAATCGCATAAGACTTGAAAAAAGAAATTAATTTGAGTTTTTGTATGCAAGGCAAAAGTAAACATGCAAATGCAGTGATTCAATTGGCTAAAAGAAAATATGGATGAATGGAGTTGTTGGGGTTTACAATTTCATCTTATCCACCCTCATATATCTACTCTTCTTATTTAATTTGCTTATTTATCATATTGTCATGCAAACTTTCTTGGTCTACCCTTAACCCAATCCCTTGGCGAAAAAAGCCTTTTACTAATTACCGGCTTGCTATCCCTAGCCTCCCCTAGTAATTAATAATGCATGATAAACGGAAGCAAAATACAATTGATCGTCCTACCCATATCCCTAGGTGGTATTGCTTAATTAAGGAATTCCCTCCAGTTCATGACATTACTGTACGTCCCGGTATCAATAAAGACAAACAACATTTACCGAATGAGTTAAACGATAAAAACATTAAATATAGGTAAGGAACCCAATAATTGATAAATCAAGCATATGCAAGCATATAAAATAAATAAGAATTTGGATATTTGAGAGTTTCAAAAGATTACATTGTTCCCCAACAACCTAGGGTTTAGTTCACCATAATCATGGTGAATCTAGATGAAATATAATGGAAGAATGGAAAAGCAAACCCTAGATTTGATAAAGTGGAGCCTAAGCATCCAAGAATGAGTTTTGATTTGCACTGGGTCTATTTATAGACCAAAAAGATAACAGAAAGATCTCAGAATCCGCAATATAAAAACAGACAACCGCCCAGGTGCCTAAGTTGACCGCTCAGCGGTTTGTCTTCAAGCCGCGCCATCGCTCAGCGGTCCATCCATCTCACCGCTCAGCGGTTTGCCTCTAATCGTCCTGGACGCTCAGCGTCACCGCCTCGGTGCCAGACAGTGGCTCTCCCTCGAATAGGCCGCTCAGCGTTGGAATTTGACGCTGAGCGGTCCATAGACTCTTCTTTTCTTCCTTTTTCTTCTTCTTTCTTGAGTCTATGAGCTTCCTACTTCACTTCCATCTTCAATTCTCATATAAAACCTTGCAAAACAATGCAAAACAAGCATAATATCTCTAAAAACAACTTTTGACTCTCATGTGACACAACTTAAGTGTTTTACTTGATTCTAACCTCATTCTAAGCCATAAAGGGTGTGTCTTGATATCAAATTTATGCATGAAAATAACGGTTTTTAGACCGTTATCAAATATACATGATTATATAGTAATATTTAATTGAGAATGTACTTTGGTTAAATATATTATGACTAATCTACAAAATTCTTGCTTTCAATTGAGAATGTACTTTGGTTACAAGTGAGAACGCCAACAATTTAATTGAGAATTTACGTTAATTAATTTAAAAATTTAAGACAATAGTTAATTGAACAATAATATTGAGATAAGCAATGATAAATCCTATTTTGAAAAAAAAAGGAAATCAACCTATTTTCTTTATCATTGTCTTTCTATCCTTTTTTATTTAGTTCTTGAATCTTTTATTTTCTATAATTACTTCTATTATTTTATTTTACTAACCCCTTTTGAATAGTTTTTATAAGAACTAACTTGTTAGAAATCAATTCCGTGTTTATTGGGAGACAACTTAGGGTTGAATTTATCCTTTCTCTTTTGTTGGCTATTATCTTAGCAATATTGAAGTTGCTATAGTTTAGTAGTATTAATTTGATCGAATCAACGACAACGTATCATTGTTCAATCTACATTTCCATGTTCCTAAGTGAAGCTTTTGTATTCTTCTAATTTGAAGTAGATACCTAGATGAATTGTGGTAATGAATCCTCAATTTTTTATACTTTATCTTGTTGCTGTTGATTTGATCTTCACTTGGTGGAGTAGTTACTTGACCTTTTGTTGTCATTCATGAAGTGTAACTCATATTCTCAAGCAGTTTCAGCAGTAGAGCAGTGATCATTATGGTGTTCACCAACACATAAATCACGTTTTAAAATTTGTTGCATTAAGCCACGAGCTCTCGACTCAAGTTGTAGCTTTGCCATATACTTTTCTAACTCTTCCATTTGTTGAGAAATGAGTTTTTCTATATCAATATAGCATCCTACGTTCATAGCTTTAGTATTACTCTTTTGGAAGGTATTTCTATCATATGGTGCTTGATAATCATTAGTTGGTAGTGATTCAATACTTGTGGTAGCCTCCTCAACTCTTCTCATCATCATGGCTCCTCTTGCCGATGTTTCTAACAACATTATGGTTTGTAGTCTCAATCCACTTTAGAACATGTTGAGTTGAGCTACTTCATCAAATCTATGATTGAGGCGCTTTTTAAGCAAGGCTTTGTATCTTTCACATGCTTCACAGAAGTGTTCATCCAATCCTTGGGAAAAGGTTGCAATAACAACCTTAACACTGATATATTTCGATGGTGGGAAGAATTTGACCAAAAACTTTCTTTCCAAATCTTCCCAACTCATTAAGCTTAATAACGGTTGAATTTACCGTTATCTATGATGCCATTTTGATACTAAATAAACTCTTTTTGACTTGAAAACTTGCTTAAACTCTTATTCTTAGTTTAGTTTTGTGAATAAGTGAATCGAGGTTATACTTAATGATTTTATCACTAAATTCCCTCAATTTTGTAGGTTATTGGTATGTTTTGAAAGAGGAGTAAAAGTATCAAGGAGTTGCAACTCAAGAGGGATAGCAAAAGCACCAGAGAAGAAGGTTGAAGAAGATGCATGGCGCCTGGTTGCCCTTTTCTAGGGTCCTCAGCACTACATGTCACGCAGGAAGCCTGCTTGCCCTCTTTAGGGGCCCTCAACTCCAAGTAGCTCGCATCAATGCCTGTTTGCCCCCTTGAGGGGCGCTGAGCGCTAGCTCCATACACTGCAGAATGCCTGGTTGCCCCTTTCAGGGCCCTGAGCGCCAATCTCCTTGCAAGCTCGCCTGATCGCCCTTAGTTGGGGCACTAAGTGCCAACGACGTGGGCTTATGGGCCATGTTTTATTTGTTTAAGGGTTTTCACGCATTAGGGTTCATATCTTTTGAAGGCAGAAGTGTAGAGACACTCTCTTCAACCCTTTGGAGGCAGATTTGGATGCGGGAGCTATCCCCTTCTCTTTCTAGGGTTTTTATCTCACTTTCATTCTATTGTACACCAAGGTTCTCCATGACAATGGAGAACTAAACTCATTTGTTGTTGGGGAAGATGTAACCTCTAAACTTTCATGTATTTGAATTTGATCAGAATTACTTTATGCTTCTTTCATTAATTGTTAGTGATTTTCTCCTTTACCCAATGTTTGTTACGCTTTGATCCCTCATAGCATGATGTTTGGATTTCTTTGTTATTGGGAAATACCTAGAAGCCATGATCTAGAGAATTTCATCCAAAAGAAATATTGCGTAGGGATAGGCATAGGATGTTTGGTTGTCTTAAGCTTCTAATCTGAATGCGAAGTTGATTGTTAAGATTTTCAAGGGATCGTTGTCTAATAATCAAATCTAGGCTTTTTACGCCGAGGGATCAGGTTCTAAGTAATTTAGAAAGTGACAATAACAATTAATGAAGAAGATGAATTCTTATATGCATGAAAATAAAGAAGGTGAAATCTAAACCCTAACAACATAATCATCTCATATCATCAATACCATTCATCCACTCTTGTGTTAAGCCTCAATTGATCAAATTTACATTCAAGTCTTATGTTTATTTTATTGCATTTTAATTTCTAATCATAGAAATTGTTTTTAGTTTTAATTAGTTAAGGTAGTACACAATTGTTTAGTGCCACAGTCTCTTGGGAAATGATACTTGGTCTTACCATTTATTATTACTTGATACAATTCGGTACACTTGCCAAAGTCTAAGAAGTTTTTGGCGTCGTTGTCAGGGACTTGTGGTCTATACTAGACTATTGTGCAATTTCCAACTTAATTAGACTTTATTTTTAAAAAAAATCAGTTTTACTTGGCTAATTTGTGGCTTTAGCCTAGTTGTGTCTAAGTGTATGCAGGGGGATGTTCATACAAGGAGGACTGCAGCTTCCAAAGCATCTTGTAAACCCTAAGATTGAAGGAATAATGGTGTCACAATGAGACAACAAGGTTGAGCACCACAAGTTGCCCAAATTCTCCCTTCCGTGAGGATGCTCAAAGTGCTTCATTAAAAGAACGAGAGAAAGGGAGACGCAAATGAGAAAGCCTAGTCACCAGCACTCTTTGATTGGAGACAAAGAACTCAAGCCTTGCAAGCCAAAGTTGATCAAAAGGTTTTAATGTGATCATAGATAGGCCAAGTAATGAAGAGAATAAAAGGATGGCAAGAAGCATGGCTAAAGGAAATCATTTTACTTCTTGTCTTCTTTATACATTTGTACAAAACACTAGAATAGGTTTCATAGGCGTGTATTTGCCTCTTTGATTTCTTTTCCTTTAGTTCTAGTGAATAAACGCTTATAAAATATTCTTTCTCTTTAAGAACAAGCAATGTGGGACTCTCCATGGCTTGATCTTAAAAAGAAAATAAGGAAATGGGCGTCCAAGGCGTGTAACACTAGATAACATAGCTAGCTTTCATTGTTTTGAACTATAGGAGATTGCTTATAAACCCTTTGAAGTGGAGAGATTTAAGCAATGTGAGACTCAAAAGCCCCTAGAGGACGTGCAACAGCTGTTGGCCGACCCTCACCCTCAAAAGTCCCACATCTCTTAAATCTATTTTCCAAGCTCACTCCAAAGGCTATATAAGAAGGCTTAGGGGTCTCCTTTTGTACACTTAGCTTGAATCAATTGATTACTTGAGTTGATTTGCACATTTGCAATCCTCTTTTGAGATAGTTCTCTGTCTCCAAAGTACCTTTTTGGGCAGACCTTATCTTGCTAAAGCAAGTGGCGGTCCTCCTTTGATGCTTATCTTGGAGCGTTCTTCAAGTGGCGCATCTTCAAGTCATAAGTTTCCTTTTTCCTAATCTCTTCCATTTTTTAATTTTTTGCCCATTCTCTTGTATGTCATTTAGTATATTCTCTCTAGGTATGCACTTCCCCATCAGGTTGGGTGTTTAAAGATGTCAAAGTAGTGAAAGGGCTAAAATGAAGATCCCTATACTTTGAGGATTGAGTTGGTGGCTAGAAAGAGTGTAAGAAGATTGGTGAAAGGAGCACACCAACAAAAACATTCGCACTTCATTGAGTAATCCGTCAAGCTAATGACATTAAACAAGCATTTTTGGGAGGCAACCTAGTTTTCTTACCCTTTTTACTTGTGTTTGTGTGATTTTTGTGTCATTTGCTTTCTTTTGCATATTTCTTTTAGTGTGTTTTTGGACCTTTCTCTTCAGTTGTTGACTGTGAAATACTAATTTTACTTTGAGCTTTCTTGTTACAGGATAAGATCTTCCTTAGGAATTAACAAGTTCAAAACCACCAATGGTCAACCTTTGAGGCATGTGTGAGTGAGCAACCATGACTTGAAGATTTTGCTGCTCATGTAGCACGACCTAGGGCCAGGCCCCTACTGATGGGGGAGGTGGAGTTGCGGAGTATAAGCTACTGGAGGAGGAAGATTTTATAGATGAAAAGTGAAGCTAGTGTTCTACACGACTGAAGTTGTAAAGAGTCCATTTTGATCAGTTTTTCAGTTTTAATTTCTAGTTTTTTGCTTTCAGTTTTTATGTTTTTGGATTTCTTTTTGGCTTGCCTAGTGGATAGTTCTTGTGCAGTTGGTTGGTGATTTTAGTGAATCATTTGTTCTGCTTAAATTGAATACAAATCTTTTGTGCTTTCTTTTTATCCATGTGAATTGTTTTGAAAATCTAATTGAGATTACGTGGTTGAACTTGTTAAATAGAGATTGTGGTTGCTTGTATCTGTTTAGATATATGCTTGGTTTCAATTGTGATCAATATTATTGGCATGATGTTTACCAAATTTTGGAACCTTTGAATTAATCTGTGAGATGTTATGCTTCAGATTTATTGTTGAGTGCTATTACTTTGGAATCATAGTTGATTTTGCCTGAGTTTCTTTGTTTGAACTATTTGCTTGCTTGTTACAAATGATCAAGGCCATATGTTCTTCTCCCTTTTAAGCCAATGCCAATATTTTAACCCAAAAAAGAAAAAGAATTGTTTTATCCTTTGAGCCTTGAGCTGAATGTGAAAAAAACCTTTGAAATCCTTGCTTTGAATTAAGTAGAGTGTGTTTATATGGTATATGAGAATGATTCAAGTTTAGGGTTGTTAGGAAATTGAAAAAAAAGCAAAAATAAATAAAAATAAAAAGAAAAGGAGCATTGAGCAAAGCAAGAGAAGAAAGAAGAAGAAGAGAAGATGAGCTCAATGAATAAGAGTTGGGATAAGTTGAGAAGTGGTTTATCCAATTGTAAAGCAAAAAGAGAGACTAATGCTATAACATGAAGTAAATTGCTTTCTTTCTTAGCTCAAGGTGCTTTGTTGTCCAGGAAAACCAAATTTTCTTCTTAGCTCATTGATGAGTCGATATTTTCTTGACTGTATTTGGTTTATTGCACTTAAATAAATTAGGGAATTGTGTTTAATTATCCGGTATTTTCCCGTTTTTCCTAATTGGGCTTAATTTGATCAGAAATTCTTATTTTAGTTAATTTGAATTTCCTGAGCTGATTAATTGCATTTTTAGTTGCAGGGAAATATTGGAGACATCTTTTGGAGCATTAGGAAGGAGGCAAATAAATTAAAGACTTTACAATTAGGCATTTCACTTTTAATTAAATTGTAACTTAGTTGTCTAGAAACTTTAATTAAGCTTATGTGCCATGGGCCTTTTTAGTGGCAAAAATGTAAAGGCCCAATTTTGTAGGACACATGGCCTAGGGTTTTATTTTTTTTAGGGTGGACCCCACCCTTTTTTTTGAGACATATGGTCCTAGGGATTGTGACCAACCGTCATTCTCTCTTGCAGATTTTGGAGGGCACCATTCTTTTACTCTCGGCAGATTCACCTTGGGCTAGAACGTTTTACAGAGTTGGCTTTTTTCTTTGAAACAATGTTTTCAATTATTGGCATTGGTTGAATGAAGAAACACTTTTCCATTTGTTATTTTTGTGCAAGCACTGCAATAAGGAGAATATAATTTCTTTTCTTTTTGTGGAGAAACACACTGTTATGGAGCACCTTGGCATTGGATATTTCTCTAATTCCAACACCCTTAATTCAATTAGGAGTTTCATATTTAGTTATTTCCAGCACGTTACTGCTTGGTAGGGAATTAGCTCACGGTCACGGGTCATGAGCAGGAGGTGTCATGTCCTAAGGAAAGCATGATTCATTTTAGTCTTTGCTGGATGATTTCATTTTGGAGAGCACGTGATTTTGTTTAGAGAGAAAAAAGAGTTGATTTTGTTTTTTTTCAGAAGCGGTGACGGTTCATGATAACACAACCATTTTCCTTTCTTTATTGGATGAGATGGTGCAGCCGACACTCTTATTCTTTTGGTTTTGGAGAGACGCTTGGCTGCAATCAACGCGACTTTTTCTTTAGATAAGAGATGTATTTAACTTGTTTTAAATTCCAAGATGTGTTTTTCTTCTTTTTATTTGACTTGTTCAGCTACAGCTACGTGTTCAATTTATTTATTAGATTTTATTCCAGTACTTTCGCTTAATTAGTTTTTAATTTGAGATTTTGAAAGCTCATGGCTCATGGTCACAGCAGCACTCGTTCCATTTAATTGATATTAAGCACAATTCATTTCAGCTGGAAGCAAGCGTCTTAGCCTTAGATGCACACGGGTCTCGGCCAGGGAGAAAAGAATTTATTCAATTCTCTTTTGGGAGAGCACAAGCGGTGATTGATGTGGAGTGCATGACTCATGATGCTTTTTGGAGAAGCACATTTAATTTCTTTTTATAATCACACAACACATTAATTTTAATTGTAGGAAATGGTTCATGTTCAATTTGGCTTGAACATGGTGCACACGTTCGTCCAGCAGGGCACACATGGGATTTCTTTACAATCTGTTTGATTGTATTAATTTAGTTGTCATGTTAGCTTAAATTATTTCGGGTTGGTTGTTAATAAAGTTACTTTGCTTCCCTGAGACTTTTGAACTTTAATTGCCATACTGCTGATTTGATTCTGGTTAATATTTAATCTGTTGTCTACCTGTGATTAGGTATACGCTTAGCTGCCTAATCGGTGTCAATTCTTCGCTTAGTTGATTAGACTGCATGGTGGATGACTGATTAAATTTGTGCATTGCATTCACTTAGTTTGTAATTCTGAAAATTGAATTAGCCTTCGTTTAGTTAGGTGATTCGTGTTGGATTTGGATTAGAGTAGTGTGTACTTGTCATTAATCTGTGATTGGAAGCATAGTAATTGAGTTAATGACCAACCGTTTTCATTCTGTATTTGATTCCATTTTTACATTTCTATTTTTGTGCCTGTTTACAATTCTGTTTGCATCCGTATTTTAATTTTATTTATCTGCATTCACAAACTTTTCAACAACCCCCCCCCCCCCCCCCGCTTCATGTTTGACCTGATTCTCGAACCACAGTTTGGTCCTTGAGAGACGACCTAGGAGTCACTTCCTAGCTATACTGCATTTCTAAATTGCATATTAAATTTGTGTGTGTTGCGATAGCCCATCACTCATCCACATTACAAGCCTTAAAAAGTCATTGTGATGATAACTTGCTTGTGAATGTGTTTGATATTGTTGAAACAAAAGGTAAAGTTGATCTGTGTAACACTGTGATAGTTGAGAGTTAGACACACATCCTTATACACCATTGTGCTTGAGTGAAATACTTTCTTTGGTGAGGACTGGATCCATCCATTCAATGAAAACAACTTGCCATGTTTGTTGATTTATCATTTGCATCCATCTTGTGATTTTGAACTGTGAGCTCCATGATTGATGTTTAGCTTGTTGAAACCATATTATCTCTTAAGTGTGATTTATAAAAGGAGCAAGCATGATTGATTTTGTTTATTTTGATTGAAACTGTTCTTGAGTCATTAGACCATTACAATTGAATTGTTTTCTAGGTGAAGTACTTTTGCTTGAGGACAAGCAAAGTTTCAAGTTTAGAGTTGTGATAACGGTTGATTTTACCGTTATATGTGATGCAATTTGGATACTAAATCAACTCTTTTCGAGCTTATAACTTGCTTAATCCACTCTTTTATCTTAGTTTTATGAATAATTGTGTTTTAGACTACTTTGATGTAATTTCATCTATAATCCCTTTATTTTGTAGCTAATAATATGCTTGGAAGAATCTCCAACAATGTATAGAGTTGAACCAACCCCAAGAAGTACGCAGATCTGCAGAAAAAGAGAAAAATATGCAGTGTAGAAAAATCAAGCTGAGGGCCCTGGTTTAGGAGCCTTGAGCGCCACCTAGTCAGACTGAGGGCCCTAGTCCAAGGGCCCTAAGCGCCACCAGCATAGGTTGCACAGAAGCTGATTTCTGGTGTGTCTGCACTGAGGGCCCCTTAGTAGGGGCACCGAGCGCCAGTCTTTGCGCAAATTTGCCTTTTTGCCCGTTCCAGGGCGTTGAGCGCCAACTTCAATGCACCACAGGACACCTGCTTGCCCCATTTAGGGCGTTGAGAGTTGGCGGTTAAGGGGTTGTTGTAGATCTATTCTATTTAAACCTAAATTGCAAAGCGTTTTAGGTCTTTGGTTGTTTGGAGGCGCGATTTCACTCAGAGGAGAGCTTTGAGGGCTACTAGGGTTTGTGGGAACACTCCCTTATTCCTTTTTGGGTTCTTCTTCTTCTTCCATGGTCATTTTGTAAGCTTTAAGGCTCTCCATGACAATGGAGAGGCAAATCCATCTTGTTGGGATTAGTTGTAGCCTATGAATTTCATGTATTTGAAAATGTTTTAAATATTTTATGCTTTTTTTAGTAAATGTTAGTGATTTTCTCCTTTGCTCAATGCTTGTTATGTTTTGATCATTCATAGCATGATGTATGGATTTCTTTGTTATTGAGAAATACCTAAAGACCATGATCTGGAGAATTTCACCCAAAAGAAATATTGTCTAGGGATAGAAATAGGATGTTTGGTTTTCTTAAGCTTCTAATCTAAATGCGGAATTGATTGTTAGGATTTTCAAGGGATTGTTGTTTAATAATCAACTCTAGGCTTTTTATGCTGAGGGATTGGGTTATAAGTAATTTAGAAAGTGACATTAACATATTAATGAAGATGAGTTCTAATATGCATGAAAGTGAATTAGGTGAAAACTAACCTTAACATTGTCATTCCATACCAATTCTAGTCTTTTCCGCTCTTAAGCGTCTCCGAATGCCAAAGACCACTTTTATTTTCTTTGTCAATTTATTTTATTGCACTTATTCTTATATTCGTTAATCTAAATGAGTTGTTAATCGTGCAATTAACTAGTGTTACACGAGTCTCTTGGGAAACGATACTTGGTCTTACCATTTTTTATTTCTTGAATGATTCGGTACACTTGTCAATAGTTTAACAAAGCTCTGATTTGGGTGAGATCGAACCAAATATTGGCCCTCCTGATAACGGTTGAAAAACCGTTATTTTCATATGTTATTTTAGACCAAATCACTCCCTTTATTGCTTAGAATGAGCTTCGAATCAAACAAAACTCAGTAAATGAGTCAGTCGAGAGTCGAAAGCTGTTTTTAGCGATATTATGCTTGTTTTGCATTGTTATGTAGCAATTTTGATGGACGTGAAGAATGAAGTTGGAGATGAAGGTCTTAGACTCAGGACAAAGGAGGCAAACCGCCGAGGGTGGACCCCTGGCGCCGGGCGGTTTCGTGATAAGAGGCAAACCGCCGGGCGGCATAAGTGTGACGCCGAGCGGTTGTCTGATGGGCTTGGGCCTGTTTTCTGTTGCGCTCCTCAGCTATAAATAGCCCTGTTGCAATTTCATTCTCATTCTTTTGACAGAAGAGGGCGGCCAGACCTAATTTTCATTCTCTGGAGAAGATCTCTTGGATGCTTAGGCTCATTTTCATCCTATCTAGGGTTTGCTCTTCCATTCTTCCATTATTTTCATCTTGGTTCACCATGACAATGGTGAACTAAACCCTTTTGTTGTTGGGGGAAACAATGTAATCTTTTGAAACTCTTTTTTATTGAAACTCTTGTTTAATTATATGATTGTCATATGCTTTGATTATCGATTGTTGGGTTCTCATCTGCGCTTAAGGCTTTTATCGTTTAACTCATTCGATAACTGTTGTTTGTCTCTATTGATACGGGAACGTACAGTAATGTCATGAACTGGTGAGAAATTCCTTGATTAATGAAATACTACCTAGGGATAGGGAGGTAGGACGATCAATTGTTTTTGCTTCTGTTCGGTAATGCATTGCTAGTTACTAGGGGAGGCTAGGGATAACAAGCCGGTAATTAGTAATAGGCTCTTTTCGCCGAGAGATCGGGCTAAGGGTAGGCCAAGAAAGTTTGCATAATAATTAGATAGTAAAGCAATTTAAACAAGAGGAGTAGATAAGAGAGGGCGGATAAGATGAAATTGTAAACCCCCAACAACTTCATTCATTCATAGTCTTTTTCGTCAACTGAATCAAACACATTGCATGTTTATTTTGTGTTCCTGCATCCACAACAATTAGTTTTTCTCTCTACAAGTCTTATGATTTTAGTTCACACGAATGGTAAGGCCTTTCGAGTCTCTTGGGAAGAACGATATCAGGTTAGACCGATTATATTACTTGGAACGATCTGGTACGCTTGCCAGTGAGTCAGTAAGGGAAAATGGAAACAACCTTAGGAATACAACTTTCTCATCTTTAGAATCAATCCCAAGTGTTTCACAAAGTTCATAGAGCATGGCCAAGTGATTGAATAGATCTTCTTGGTCAAGTCCAATAAATTGATTTCTTGTGATTAAAGAAAGTAAGGAATGTTTCATCTTCACTATCATTTTGTAGGCATAACTATGCTTGAGAAATGGCATGGCCCTTGTTGTTAAGTGTAATCTCCAAGTAATCTTCTCTAATTGTTACCTGCAACCATTTGATTCATAGGTCTAGTTTTAGATCAAGAATTGCTTCCAGATCAAGATCTGTATTCACAACTTCAATGTTAGTGTTTTCCTCTATTTTTTGTTCTTTTTATTGTTCTTTCTAAGTGTTCATTCTACCTCTGGATCAAACAATAAATTTGTTTTTCTCTTCTCGTTTGCATACATAACAACATAAAAAATGGTGAACAACATTAAAGCACAAAGATTTATACAAAAATGAGTGTAAAAATCAATGAAACAACAATCTTAAAAACAATACAACAAAAATGAAAATTAAATAAGTTAGTTTATCTACACTTAAATATAGATTTGTGCAATGATCAATATGGATTAAACAAAGATTTTCGTGACTCAAATCCCTGACAACATGGCCAAAAACTCGTTCATGATAGGTTTGTAACCTGACTTAGGACTAACTGAATGGTGAAGCAGGTAAAACATTTACTTTAGGCCTCAAAATTTGGTTAGTATTAATATTCCTCTATTAAATTATTTATAAAATTATTTTCAAGAAAAATAGTCTCAAAAAATTGTTTTAGTACTAATATATCTCTATTAAAACTTTATGTTTAAGAATAAAATTTAATTGGTATTAAAATTGATATGTAGTTATCTTTGTTATCTTATAATCAGTTTTTATTTATGTTTTCTTCTTTTATCTTTATGTGACTTTTCATTTACTGACTCCACTCCATGCTTTCTTCTATTCTGAAGTGCTTTCTTATATTCTAAGGTATTTCAGGGTTTTGTTAGATTCTCTTGAATATAATGATGCTTGTGTGTACCAATTTTTTTATCCTCATTTTTGGTTTATATGTTTTTTTTATTATATTGTTTTTCTTCTATATTTTGAATTAGTATTAGGATTAAAGATGTGGTTTATGACATCCCAATTATATAGAAAGGGCATACATAATTAAGACGTCATCATGAATAATACTAGAAAGCAGTTAGAAGCCTTGGAGTAAAGGTTAAGGTATTACAGTCATCCTTTCAAATTTGCTAGGAATTTAAAACTTAAACATAAGAGTACCGCAAGTGGTACGAATAGAAGAGTACTTCAAAACAACATGAGTTCAATGGAATAAAGCCTATAGAACTAAGCTGCAACATCTCTGTCTCCCTCGAAAACTGTCTCCAAAGTAACCTCCTCGTCATCTGCTCCCATCCAAGTGGATGATCATTGCAAAAGAAAACAAACGCAAACATAGCACAAACACAAGCAAGCAAGGGTGAGCTAATAATATAAAAAGAATGTGATTATGTCAACATATACATACCAGATTCAACTCAAGTAAAGTATATAATAGCAAGGCAATATATGACACAGATCCTAGCATGTTATCTTCTAGGCTTGACTCATCTGGACTTTAGAATGATAGTCGAGCTATAGTGGGCCATGCACCCATGGTGACTTATGATACTTGGGTTCCCCACCCTGCCACACTTACGAGGTTAGTTTGTTCTGCGCCCTGGAGCGTACTGGAAGCCTCCAAGACTAAGACCTCCTGCTACTCCTCTCCACATGGTCCAATCCTCTCTATGGGAGAATAAAAGCCATTACAGCGTCAGGAAGACCCCCAAGACTGAGCTCCTACTTTCATTCTAAAACACTAAGAATCTCACCATGAGATTCTACATAGATGAAACTTGGTTTACCACTTAGATCGTACTTTCATCACTTTGTAATCATATACTTTTATTTGCCCCAATCAACATATGCATAATCTCAACAATATACATTACTCACCAATCACAAGTTATGAAAGTAACTACTCCATAATTGAATCTCAGTAGTAGATTTTAACTCGTCAAACACAAGGTTTTACTTCAACAAATAAACTATTACGACTTCACATACAACTTCTTATAAAAATACTACAACAAATAAATCACCACAAAAACATATAAAATTACTAAGATAAAATATTACCACAACACATAAAAATTATTCAACTTTTATAATTTATTTTACATACATAATAATTCCTCATTTGTTTCATCTCTTAATTTATATGTTTATTTAGTAACAAAACATAAAGCTACTATTATAATGATAATAGTATATAATTTAAATTTATGCCAGTTGTTAAGTCCCTCGCAAGTGTACCAGATCGTTATCAAGTAATATAAAATGGGTAATTCAGAGTATCGTTTCCCAAATGACTCTTAGGCCTTAACTTTCGTATAAACCAATTGCATAGGACTTGAGAAAAGAATTAAATTTAGGTTTTGTATGCAAGATAAAAATAAACATGCAAGATGCAGTGAATCAATTGGCTAAAAGAAACTATGAATGAATGGAGTTGTTGGGGTTTACAATTTCATCTTATCCACCCTCTTATATCTACTTTTCTTATCTAATTCGCTTATTTATCATATTGTCATGCAAACTTTCTTGGTCTACCCTTAACCCAATCCCTTGGTGAAAAAAGCCTATTACTAATTACCAGCTTGCTATCCCTAGCCTCCCCTAGTAATTAATAATGCATGATAGACAGAAGCAAAATACATTTGATCGTCCTACCCCTATTCCTAGGCAGTATTAGCATAATCAAGGAATTCCCCCTAGTTCATGACATTACTGTACGTTCCCGTATCAATAAAGACAAACAACATTTACCGAATGATTTAAACGATAAAAGCATTAAGCAAAGGTAAGGAACCCAACAATTGATAAAGATAAGCATATGCAAGCATATAAAGAAGATAAGAATTTTGATATAAGAGAGTTTGAAAAGATCACATTTTTCCCCAACAACCTAGGGTTTAGTTCACCATAATCATGGTGAATCTAGATGAAATATAATGAAAGAATGGAGGAAATAACCCTAAACTTGATAGATTGGAGCCTAAGCATCCAAGGAATGTTACCAATAAGGAGTATTGGTAAATCTTGAAGAAAATTCTTTTGATGATGCTATAAGAAGTTTTACTTGAAGAATATATTAGAATTATTTAAAAGCACTTTGTAAAATTTAAATGTAGTAGGAATGTCTTTAAATTCTGTAAAAATTGTATTATTTTAGAAAATGTTCTCAAATAATCGATATGTGAAGCATTAATCGATTATCATGAGTATGACTGAGATAATCGATTATCACTTCAAATAATCGTTTATCACAAGTCTGTTTTTGAAAAATTATTTTGAAAAACCCATAACGGACTTGGATAATCGATTATCACTTACAATAATCGAGATTATTTGTGGCAGTTGGGAGATGACTTTTCAGTTTTTGACCCTGGGCTTATAAATAGGTGCTTTAAGAACTTCAGAAATAACGTTTTGAACAGAGAGCTTTTGTAAGAATACAGTTTGTCTGAGGAAGTTCTCAAAAGCTAGTTCAATTCCCTTGCCTAGTCTCGTGAATAGGAGAAGCTCGCGTTTCGTGTGTCGATAGTCGGAGCGGTTCTCTTCGAGTTGGCAAGGTGCTCTGCCTGGTCTCATGAATAGGAGAAGCTTGCGTTTCGTATGTCGAAAGTCAGAGCGGTTCTCTTCGAGTTGGCAGAGTGGTTGCTTCCTGTTCGTGTGTCGAAGGAAGCTCTTTTGGTTCGTTTGTCAAAGGAAGGTGTTTTCTATCCCTTACTCATTTCATTATCTTGTAATCTGTACAACTATATTTTTAGTGAAAAACGTTAATCACTTTTGATAGTGATTAACAACTGGACGTAGAATCTTTTGATTCGAACCAGTATAAAAATCATTTGTGTGATTTTTCTCTTCCCTACACTCTTTAATCTTTTAGCACTCCAACTGTTCGATAAAAGTTTTACAAGAAAGTTAAAACTGATAAAGGAACTATTTTTGGTGACCGAACATGCTTTCCGCTTCTTTAAGTTTTATTCCGCTGCGTTATACTCTACGAACGATACTGATTGTTCCAACAATTGGTATCAGAGCTTGCTCTGATGGTTTTTCAAATTTTTCGAAAATGGGCGGTCATAACCAAATGTATTTAGAGGGTGCTTCAATTAATAGACCTCCTTTGTTTACAGGGGAAAATTATGCGTTTTGGAAAATAAGAATGCAAATATTTTTAGAGTCAATTGATAGGGGTATTTGGGAAGTTGTTTTAAATGGTCCTTTAATTCCTACTTTAAATTTGAATGGTGTAGAGGAAGAAAAACCATATTTGCAATGGACTGCTGACGAAAATAGATGAGCCCAGTTTGATATAAAAGCTCGCAATATAATATCCTCTACTTTGGTATTAGATGAATTTTACAGGATCTCAGTGTGCAAAACGGCTCAGGAGATGTGGGAAGTTCTTCAAGTAACCCATGAAGGAACCGATGATGTGAAACGTGCTAGGAAGAACACCCTGATACAGGAGTATGAAATGTTCAAGATGCAACAGGGTGAAACCATTGCTAATGTGCAAAAACGCTTCACACATATTGTCAACCATCTTTTTGGCTTAGGTAAGAAATTTGACACTGACGAATTAAATGTTAAAATTTTGAAATCTTTGAACAGGACGTGGCAGCCAAAGGTTACTGCGATAACTGAGTCTCAAGACTTGACGTCCATGCCTATAGCTGTGCTTTTTGGAAAGTTGAGAGAGCACGAGCTCGAGTTGAATAGACTAAGTGTTGAGGAAGCCCAAGGAAAGAAGAAAATGTTGGCCTTCAAAACTGAAAATTCTAAAGGCATAAGTTCAAAAAAGGATGAGGAATCTGAAGATGAAGAGTCAGACGACGAAAATATGATTCACATGTTCAGAAAATTCAACAATTTCATGAAATTGAAAGGCAATGAACAAATTAAAAAGGATCAAAAGAAGAAACAACGATCTTCTTCAAATTACAGGTGTTATGGTTGCGGAGAAAAAGGACACGTTAATGTGGATTGTCCAAACCTCAAAAAGGGTGAAGAAAAGAAGTCTTTCAAGAAGAAGAATGTTTACATTGCTTGAGAAGATAGTGCATCAAGTACTTCTAGTTCAAGTGATTCTGGTGAAGAAGCAAACCTATGTTTGACGGTTGCTACTGATGACACTACAAGCCAAGTAAGTTGCTCTAGCCTTGACTCTAGTGAATTTGATCTACAAAAGGCTTTTCTTGAATTGCTTGATGAATCTGAGAAATTGAATGTTGCTCATAAAAATTTGAAAAAGGAATTTAAGGAATTTCAAATTAAATATGAGAAGGTATTAGATGAGGAAGTAATTTTGAGAAATAAAATTTGCAACTTTGAAATGAAAGAGTCTTCAAATGTTGAACATCCTGTTGATTGTCGTTCATGTAAGAGTCATATGCTTGATATTGATATTCTTGAAAATCTTCTTGAAGTTGCAACTAGAAATAATGTTGAAATGCCTATACTTGTTAAAAGGGTTTTTAAAAATAAGAACCAAATTAAAAGAACCCGTAGGGTATGGGTTGAAAAAGGAACTGTTTGTTATAGGAACCCAAATGTTGTCACATGTTTTTATTGTATGAAAAAGGGACACACTTCTAACAAATGTAGAATCAAACATTTTGATGTTCCTAATGGAAAATATGCTTGGATTCCTGTTATTAAGTAATTTGCCTCTAACATCAAAGGACCCAAATGAGATTATGGGGACCAAAACTTTATTGTTTTGTTTTGCAGGTGAAATTTTCTAAAGGAAAAGAAAGCTCTATGGTATCCTGGAAATTTTTTTAAGAGCTTTAAAAATGATTTATGAATGCTAGATGTGTTTAGGTTGAAAATTTGGCCCAAATCTCTGTTTTTCAGAAATTAACGTAAATAATCGATTACCAAAGGGTAATAATCGATTATCTCGGCCTCAAAATTTGGATTTTGACATTTTGGATCACAAATAATCGATTATTTAAAGTAATAATCGATTATCTTAAGTCACAGCATAAAAAAAACTTTTTTAATTTTTTTTTCTGTTTTTTAAAAGGGGATTATTACATTTAGGGGGAGTACATTTAATAAATTAAAAGGACTTAAATCCTTTTTAAATTACCTATTTTATGGGGAGCATAAACTTTAGACGATTTTTTGTAAAGAGGGGGTGAAGCTTTTGATTGAGATCTTTTGTGATAATTTTGTGCTAACTGGAGGATGTGAGTCTTGCCCAGAAAGCTCACTTTGATCAAATTTATGAGTGGCAACAAGCTTATGAAGATTATATGGTTGATCAATTTCTTGACATTGATGTTCGTCTAGGAGATATTGAAAATCACCTCAACCTTCAAACCACCCAAGAGATCCCCAAGTCCTAAATTTTAGAAGTAGGATTTTATGTTAGTGTGTCTTGTTGCTTAATTGTTGTCTTTACTTCTATGTTATATTTCTATCTTTTATGTTTCTCCTTATGATGCTAATGTAATTCCTTCTTTTATGAATAAAATGATCTCTTGTTTTCTATGCATACATTGTTTAACTGAGGGGCATATCATATAAGGGGGAGCTTTTTACATTGATCTTTTTGCTTATGATCAAAAAGAGAGAGAAGTATATTTTTAGGGGGAGAAGTATAATTTAAATTGATACAGGTATTGCTAACTTTGTTGTTGTTGTAGCTTGTATATTTTGCAAGGAAGTCAAAGTTGCTTTTAAAACTTGAATTTTTGATCATCATCAAAAAGGGGGAGATTGTTACCAATAAGGAGTATTGGTAAATCTTGAAGAAAATTGTTTTGATGACGCTGCAAGAAGTTTTACTTGAAAAAGATATTAGAATTATTTAAAAGCACTTTGTAGAATTTAAATGTAGTAGGAATGTCTTTAAACTCTGTAAAACTTGTATTATTTTTAGAAAATGTTCTGAAATAATCGATTATGTGAAGCAATAATCGATTATCACGAGTATGACTGAGATAATCGATTATCACTTCAAATAATCAATTATCACAAGTCTGTTTTTGAAAAATTATTTTGAAAAATCCATAAGGGACTTGGATAATTGATTATCACTTAAAAAAACCGATTATTTGTGGCAGTTGGGAGATGACTTTTCAGTTTCTGACCCTAGGCTTATAAATAAGTTCTTTGAGAACTTCATAAATAACGTTTTGAACAGAGAGCTTTTGTAAGAATACAGTTTGTCTGAGGAAGTTCTCAAAAGCTAGTTCAATTCCCTTGCCTGGTCTCGTGAATAGGAGAAGCTCACGTTTCGTGTGTCGATAGTCGGAGCGGTTCTCTTCGAGTTGGCAAGGTGCTCTGCCTGGTCTCGTGAGTAGGAGAAGCTTGCGTTTCGTGTGTCGAAAGTCGGAGCAGTTATCTTCGAGTTGGCAAAGTGGTTGCTTCCAGTTCGTGTGTCGAAGGAAGCTCTTCCGGTTCGTTTGTCGAAGGAAGGTGTTTTCTATCCCTTACTCATTTCATTATCTTGTAATCTGTACAACTATATTTTTAGTGAAAAACGTTAATCACTTTTTATAGTGGTTAACAACTGGACGTAGAATCTTTTTATTCGAACCAGTATAAAAATCATTTGTTTGATTTTTCTCTTCCCTACACTCTTTAATCCTTTAGCACTCCAATTGTTCGATAAAAGTTTTACAAGAAAGTTAAAACTGATAAAGGAACTATTTTTTGTGACCGAACACGCTTTCCGCTTCTTTAAGTTTTATTCCGCTGCGTTATACTCTCCGAACGATACCAATTGTTCCACAAGGAACCTCCTCCAAGGTGTGTGGAACAACTCTGGATGTTTCTCTCTGCCAAAAGATTGAGTTTCAATTCGTACTAGGGCTATATATAGGCCAAAAAGATAACAGAAAGATTACAGAATCTGAGCTAATAAAATAGACAATCGCTCAGGCACCTAAGCAAACCGCTCAACAGTTTCCCCCTTACCCCGCGCTACTGCTCAGCGGTCAATTTTTCCACTGAGTAGTTTGCCTCAAATCACATTGGCCGCAAGCGGTCCATTCTGACGCTCAGCGGTCCCTTTGACTCTTCTTTTCATCCTTTTTCTTCATCTTTCACGAGTCTAAGTCCACCTTGATTCACTTCCATCTTCAATTTACCTTAAAACCCTGCAAAACAATGTAAAAACAAGCATAATATCTCTAAAACCAACTTTTGACTCTCACATGACTCAACTAAGTGTTTTACTTGATTTTAAGCTCATTCTAAGATATAAAGGGTGTGTTTTGATATCAAATTTAAGCATGAAAATAACGGTTTTTAGAGCGTTATCACAATACCAAACTTAGAACTTTGCTTGTCTTCAAGCAAATAAAACAAAACTTGGCTTTCCACTTTTTCATCAAATAGTTCAACACTTTTCAAAACTCCTTTTCCTTATAACAAGTTATTATTCAATTCAGATTTTCAGTTGAATCGTATCAAAATGCATGCATGCTTTCATTCCAATTCAGTTCACATACTCAAATATTTCCCAACAGATGTTTTATTCATGAATGATCAATCCACTAAGCATAGATATAAACATGAATTTCAACAATTCTTACCAAGCAAGTGTTTCACTCAATCGCTCAAGTGTTTAAGGAATCAATCCACTCTCTACTATTCACATGTCACATAGAACAATATTGCCATTCATCTAAAACAACCAAAATCCTTACATGCAAATGCCATCACAAGGGCTTTTCCAAGGCTTGTAATGAGGCTGAGCTAACAAGAAAATTGGTTTTTCTAGAATACAAAATCCTTGAGTTAAGAGAGTTTACATTATCATTCAAAGTTCAAGCACAAATCTCTTTTTAACCAATCTCACTCATTCCCAACTTCTTCCCTTTTCTTTTATTTTTACATTGAGCTCACTTTACATGCTATTTCTTTTCTTCTTTTCCTTTCTTTTTCTCATGCATTTTTCTTTTACAACCTTTGAGCTCAATGCTTTTCTTTTGCCTTTCAACTTTCCCCATACAACCCCAAACTTGAACCTTTTCAACACATACAATTAATCTCAACCCAACTCAAGGTAAATAATTTCAAATCAAGGGTTTTCATCCTGTTTAAGGCCAAGGTTCAAAAAGGGTATAACATTTTAAAACATTCTGGGTGAAAATTTGGCTAAGTAAGGGCTTCCAAACATGGCCTTGATCATACAACATAAGCATGCAATTCAATCAATTATCAAGACTAAGGCAATATCATTCATGATTCCTTGTGAACAGTACATATATCAATAAAGACTCTGGAGCTCAATGCCTCACACAACATGCTTCCTCACACATCATTCATAATCCTGCTTAGCATCACAATCACAATCATAAACCACCATACCTCTGTTGACACAGTTAGTGAACCATTCACCTGGATATCAACACACACACATTCTCAATCATCAACCACATTCAATCATCATCATTGAATAACTCATCATGCAATAAAAAATCAAACCACCATCAGAACCAGTGTACAAGCCAAGTATAGAAACAAAGATAAAAATTCTCCTACACTACAAATCCAAAGTACAAAAGAAAAAGAAAAACCCCTGTCCAACTGCTGGCATCCATCAGTAGATGCCCTCAACGCAAGTCCTCATCTGAGTCATACTCATCCTCACCCTGTGCATCCTCAAAGTCATCATCATCATCATCATCTCTGCCTGGTGCTCTAGCTGCTCCAGACCCACTACCCTGTTCCTACTCCTGAGGCCAAGCCATTGCACTATGGAACTCGTCCATAGTCGACCTGTGCACTGGTGGTGTGTCATAAAGTCCTACAATCATCTCGGCAGTCGCCACCTGCCCTCTGCGGAGAGACTCCATCCTCGCCTCCATCATGGACATGTACATGTCTCTCATCTGGAAAGGCTCAGCATGCTGTGCCGGTGCATCTGCAGGTACATCCTCCTGCTATGTTGCTGCCCTCCTAGGACGTCTCCTAGGAACTGCTACGGCTGGCTCCTCCTCTCTACAGTACTGACGATAATAGGAAGCATTAATAGCCCTCCTCGGCCTCTCATAAGGTAGAACTGCAGTGTCCACTCCAGCCTGCTGGCAGAAGTATGTGATCAGGGACGAATGTCCCAGTGGTGTCCTGCTACTCACAATAGTAGCGTAACTCTGAATCTCGTCGGTGATAACCTTGCCGACGTTAACATCCATCTGCCTCAACATGCAGTAGATGACAAGAATTCGATGCATCGTGATATCGGAGACATGGGAGCATGGTTGTATGTTGGCATGAGTAAATGTCATCCAGTACTTGGCTAGGGGAGCCAAATCTGCCCTAAGGATGTTGACTGGCGCTCCATTAGGGTTCATCTGAAAGTGTCTCCCAGGGATACACATCACTCTCTCAATGTCTTCGTAATCCCTGTGCTCCCCTAGAATAACAGCATACCTACACTGCTCTCCTGGCCACTCAGTCCCCAAGAAGGTGTTGATGGTGTCGGGGTCGTATCTGATCAACTGCCCCCTCACATAGCTCATATACCACCCAACTGATACTCCTCCGCTGGGCAAGGCGTTGGCATAAAATTCCTTCACCAACACAATGCTAGCTGGTGCAGGATAGTTGGTTAATCTCTCCAAGCCTCGCCTCTCAATCTCCAATCCAAACTCTACAGCTACGTCAAGGATGTACATGGCCTTCCTCTCCATCAGCAAACGCCTCTCCTGGAGAGTAGCATAATGCTCCTCATGCTTCTTGGAAAGGAACCTAGAAAATAGAATCTCCTTGGCCTTTCTGGCTCCTTTCTCTTGTTGCCCAAAATCTTCACTCTCCTTGAGGTAGACATTCTTGTATCAAATAAATCCAATAACATTCACATAAACATCATTAGAAGTTAGTACATCATCAATTTAATTCTCAGATCACACATAATCCAGTACCGAGGAAAAACAGGGCCCCCCAGCATCCAAGCATCCAAGAAAATCAAAATACCCAAATCTGTTGAATTTCGCTCAGCGGTCAGGGAGACCGCTCAACGGTTTTCAATTGAGTTTTCCAAAAACTCTTTTTTAAAACCCTAATCTCCACTCTAACACCTATTCTATCATTCCATATCAATTTCATGCAATTCAGTCGATCCAAACAATTCCTATTTCATCAAATCATGCATAAATATCAAAAGCCCTAATTTATCATGTTCCTAAGCATGTTCATCATCAAACTCCAAGTAGAAACCCTAAAAATTGAAATTGAGCACTTACTTGAGTGGAGACTTGGAATGCTTGCTAAAATCGATGATGAATGCCCTCTGCAATGCAAAACCCTCAACCAAAAACCCCAAACTTTGACAAAGCCATAGTAGAAAATTGAAATTTTGCTGAGTGGGTGATGAGAAAGTGGGGAAATCTTTCTAAAAAGTTCCTGAAAGTGAAATAAGAGTGTTAGGGCTTAGAGAGACCGCTTGGGCGAACTTCAAAGAAGAGGTTTCAGAATGAAAAACCTAGAAACCGCTCAGCTTTTAACAAAGCCAAGACAGGTTTCCGCCGCAACCGCTCAGTGGCAAAATGGGTCGCTCAGCGGTTTGCGGTAGTTTTTCTTCCTCTCTTCTTTTATTGCTTTTGAGAAGTCTAACCCTGTATCACTTGATTTCAACCTTCAATTTTTCAATTTCATGCCTTTCCCCTCTCAGATGAAACATTCAAACATGCAATGCACTTACACAGAGTTAAAAAATAGATATAATCAACTGGGTTGCCTCCCAGGTAGCGCTTGTTTAACGTCATGAGCCTGACCTAAACCTGCCTAGCACTTATCAGTAAGTGCTTATCCTTCCAAGACCCTTCAGTAGGTGTGCTTACCTGTATCCTTCAGTAGATACATAAAATTTTAGCATCCCTCAGTAGATGCTACACAAAAGTGTTTAAAAATCCATTAAGTTACATAACCAAAATCAAATCAACCTAAACTACAAATGTTTTACACAAGGTGGGATTAAATAAAATATTATCAAGTCCTTCCATCCCGGTTGGGGTCTTCATCTACCCAACTCATCAGTTGCCTTCTATCCACTCTTCTGATGGCTTTAGTATACAGTCTTCTGATCTCCACCTTGCCATCTTCTTTGATTTTGTTGACAATCCACTTCCTATTCTTGAATATTACCTGTGAACCTCGTGGAAGTGGTGTATCTTCTGAGTGGCTTGTTCCTCCATTGTCAACCTCCTCACTTTTAGATACCTGCAAAACATTACAACTGTTAGAATCAGTACCTGTTGTGCTATCATCTGATGCAGCTTCTCTAGTTGTCTCTTTGAATTTGGCTCTCTTCTTCATTTTTACTTTGTTTCCTTTAGAGCCATTGTACATTAACACATATTCTTCATTATCATCCCATCATGGACACGCATCGCCATTCTAGAAGTCCTCATGAAAGGTCTTCCCAAATTCAATGGAATTCTTCCCTCATTTTCCATATCCACGACTACAAAATCAACCAAGAATTCCAACTGCTCAATACGAACAATTGCATCCTCCACCCTACCAGCTGGTTTCTTGATAGAACCATCTGCAACTGTCAGAGTAGTATTAGTTGGTTTTAATACTAGCCCTTTAATTTTTTTCAAGTAACTCAAGGGCATTAGATTAATGCTAGATCCAGAGTCTATCATAGCTCTTCCTATATCCACATCATTTATCACGCATGGAAGAGTCAACAATCCTGAATCCTTCATTTTAGGTGGATGATGTTTCTTTCTCGGCTGCACAAGCATTTCCTGTTCTTCTTCATATGGATTTAAATCTATCACCTCTTCGAGGTAATAATTAATTTTCTTAGAGTAAACAGGAATTTGAGGATGACTTTCATCTATAGGAACAATAGTCACCTGATTAAATATTTCTCTCATCTGTCCATTGTGACCATCTCTTTTTCTCTCATTTTTTTCACACCTCTCTTCTTCTTTCTCTTCTTCACCAATCCTAATCTCTTCATTCTCACTCATCGCTTCATCTTCTTCCTCACTACTTATCTCAATAACTTCCACCTATGCTTTTCTTTTCTCCCTTGCTACAACAACATGACACTCTTCCTTAGGATTAACATCAGTATTAACCCTGAGTTGATTATTTTCTATGGTCTCAATCCTCTTTGACAATTGGCCAAGTTGCATCTCCAAAGATCTGAAGTTGGCTTGGTTAGTTGCATGTTGAGACTCATAGACCTTCAAAAGTTTGTCAAATCTATTAGTAAAGTCTCTAACATTCTCTGTCAATTGATTTACTTACTACCACAAAGGTGATGGTTGTTGCGGCCTGAAGCCTCTTGTTTATCCTGATGGGTTGTTCTGTGCCTCGCCAATACTAGGATGGTTCTTCCAACCTTGACTAGGATTGCCTTGGTTGAAGTTCGCCTATATTGGTACTGATTTCCCATGTAATTAGCTTCTTGATGCATCTCCTCTGGTACAACATATTGACCATTAATATGGTCACCACCACAGAAATCACATAACTGATGCGTTTGGGAGACATTACGAATCTTCTTTGGAAGTTGTGAGAGAATCTTTGTCAAATTATCTATCTTTTGAGTCAGAAGATGGTTCTGAGCTAGCATGGCATCATCTGCAGGCAAGTGCAAGACTCCTCTCTTCTGTGTAGGTACGCCCCTTTCACTGTAATTCTCCTGCTCATTAGCAGTCATACTCTCTATCAAGTCATAGGCTTCATCTTCAGTTTTCTTTTTGATATCACCTCCAACTGAGGCATCAAGCATCATCTTCGACTGAGTGCTTAAACCTCCAAGGTATGGAAGAACTAAAGTGGTCTTGTCAAAACCATGGATTGGCGTCTTTCTTAGCAAGCCCTTGAATCTTTCCCATGCTTGACCTAGAGTTTCTTCCATGCCCTGCTTGAATGATGAAATCTCCAGTCTTCCCTGAGTAACTTTGGACTGTGGAAAATATTTGACAAACTTTGTAGCCACAGTCTCCCATGTTGTGAATGTTCCTTCAGGAAAGGAATTAAGCCACGCCTTAGCATTGCCCGCCAATGAGAATGGGAACAAGCTAAGCTTTACTCTTTCATCTGATACACCTGCCATCTTCATAGTATTGCAGATTTCACTAAACGTTGGCAAATCTTCATAGCTTTGCACCAAGTGTATAAGTGTTGGATTCATCACCATGTTAGTCGTTTGATCTGTAGGCATGGATATGCTGCTAAAATGGAACGGGCCAACAACATTAGATTGGTCTGCAAGAGTCTGTCTTGGAGGAGGTTGTTCAGCCATCTCCTCTGCTCTTCGAACTGGTGAAGGTGATAGTAATCTATTAGGAGAAGGAAACAAATCCCTAGATGGGCATTTGACTCTCCTTCTTCCCCTTATCTCACTTAAGCCATCAAGAAAAGGTTGTGTAGTTTTCTTGCTCCTAGTATGTCGAGTCTCCTGCTGCATGCACAAGAAACACAAACCCCAATAGCACTTTTATAAAAAAAAATAAAAAGATAAAAACGAAATATATATAAATATATACAATCAAGTCAAAATTAATTAGTTTACACTACTAGATAAGTTAAACCACGAGTCCCCGACAACGGCAGCAAAAACTTGTTAAGTCCCTGGCAAGTGTACCAGATCGTTATCAAGTAACATAAAATGGGTAAGTCCAAGTATCGTTTCCCAAAGGACTCTTAGGCCTTAACTTTCGTATAAACCAATTGCATAAGACTTGAGAAAAGAATTAAATTTAGGTTTTGTATGCAAGATAAAATAAACATGCAAGATGCAGTGAATCAATTGGCTAAAAGAAACTATGAATGAATGGAGTTGTTGGGGTTTACAATTTCATCTCATCCACCCTCTTATATCTACTTTTCTTATGTAATTCGCTTATTTATCATATTGTCATGCAAACTTTCTTTGTCTACCCTTAACCCAATCCCTTGACGAAAAGAGCCCATTACTAATTATCGGCTTGCTCTCCCTAGCCTTCCCTAGTAATTAATAATGCATGATAAACAGAAGCAAAACACAATTGATCGTCCTACCCATATTCCTAGGCGGTATTAGCATAATCAAGGAATTCCCTCCAGTTCATGACATTACTGTACGTTCCCGTATCAATAAAGACAAACAACATTTACCGAATGAGTTAAACGATAAAAGCATTAAGCAAAGGTAAGGAACCCAAAAATTGATAAAGATAAGCATATGCAAGCATATAAAGAAGATAAGAATTTTGATATAAGAGAGTTTCAAAAGATTACATTGTTCCCCAACAACCTAGGGTTTAGTTCACCATAATCATGGTGAATCTAGATGAAACATAATGAAAGAATGGAAGAAATAACCCTAAACTTGGTAGATTGGAGCCTAAGCATCCAAGGAACCTCCTCCAAGGTGTGTGGAACAACTCTGGACGTTCTCTCTGCCAAAAGGTTGAGTTTCAATTCGCACTGGGGTTATATATAGGCCAAAAAGATAATAGAAAGATTACAGAATCCGAGCTAATAAAAATAGACAACCGCTCAGGCGCCTAAGTAAACCGCTCAACGGTTTCTCCCTTAGCCGCGCCACCGCTCAGCGGTCAATTTTTCCATTGGGCGGTTTGCCTCAAATCGCATTGGCCGCTCAGCGGTCCCTTTGACTCTTCTTTTCATCCTTTTTCTTCATCTTTCACGAGTCTAAGTCCACCTTGATTCACTTCCATCTTCAATTTACCTTAAAACCCTGCAAAATAATGTAAAAACAAGCATAATATCTCTAAAACCAACTTTTGACTCTCACATGACTCAACTAAGTGTTTTACTTGATTTTAAGCTCATTCTAAGCTATAAAGGGTGTGTTTTGATATCAAATTTAAGCATGAAAATAACGACTTTTAAACCGTTATCACCAGTCAATAAATTAATCAGAGGTCAAACTTACATAATTCTAATATTGATATAGTATAATATAATGTTAACAAAAGTAAGTTAACTAAATAACTTGTTAACATTTCTATACTATTATATATCTAATATATACTAATTTGTATAAGTTTATATTATTATATGATATAAAAGGTTCACCACAAAAAATTATACAATAAGCATATTATGTAATATATATAATATAACGTAATATACTATTTAATCTTAGCATTGCTATTTCCAAAACTAAGTTACAACATTCCTATCCTTTAAAAGGTTTTCTCAAACTTTAAAAAAGAACAAGTATGATTCATTCCTTTAATAAAAGCATCACATAAACTAAGAATTATTTATACAAGGTCTCTGCATCACGTGACCAACCAATTTAAAAGAAGTGTTGCCATTTTACTAAACCAAAATTATGCCAAGATTCAGCATGCATATATCTCATAAATTAATTTGAAACAAAAATAAATACCTCCCCTTACCATGGGTTTCAACAGTAAACTAATTGAAGACACCCTAATAGTACCCTCCCTAGTGAAGAACCTGAAAAGTGTCCTACCATCACCACATAGGTGGTGAAAATAGCTCTTCAGAGCTAGAAATAATAGAAATCAGAGAAAGGAAAGTTCTATCTGCATGAAATCAGTAGAACCCCAAACCCTAGGTATCAAAATGGCGGAGGAAACAGAAAACCACTTACCAGAATGATACAGAGAAACTAATTAGTTTAAAGTGAAGCCCTTGCCACCGTGAACGCTTAGGAACCTTCAAACCAAAGATTGAACGGTTCAATCGAGTGGTATTTTAGAGAGAAGACAGAGTAATATTTAGGGAAAAAGGGTTTTAGAGAGAGAAAGTGGAAAAGTAGCAAATGAATTCAGATTTCTGGAAAACCCCTACTAAGGTCATGGTATCTTTAGATTCATGGGTTGGGTTGCCTCAACCTTAGGCCCAACAACCTTATATTTTTAGGCCCTTACATGTTTCATTTACCAGGCTTTGTTTTATGATACTTCTCGATTTATGGGTTTCAAGAATTTTTGTTTATGAATTTTGATAAGAGTTGAAGTTTTTGCTTGGATTAAATTGTAGAACTATTAACTAGGTTAAAATTTAGCATTTTAGTGGATAATGGGGATGAAATTTCTAATGAAATAAGCAAGGAATGGAAGAATAATGTGGAATTTAAATAAAATTAATTACAATACTTTAATAGATAATTTTGCATTAAAAAAAGCTCAAAAAATAAATTTTAAATAAGTTTGTTATCCACGTGTGGGGTGAAAATGTGTGAAATTTCAAGTTTCTTATACTTTTGAAAATATTTAAAATTTTTTCATTTGAAATATCTTATGATAAATTTAAATTTATTTTTAATTACTTTATCCAAACAAATCATTTTAGGGTAAAAAATTTTAAATTCTTCAAATAAATGAATTATACTTTTAAATTGTCCAATCCAACCATACACTAGTAAAAAAAAAGGATTATACAGCGCACATTATGCCACGGTTCACCAGAAACCGCAGCATAATGCTGTGCGGTGGCAGTTTTGTAAATAAATTGAACTTATATGCCGCGGTTCCCCACTTAACCGCGGCATATTCCCCAGTCAACCAACCCCTTTGACGCCACGTCAGAAAATAAATTTAATAACAAGGGAATAGGCCGCGGTTCTCTGACCAACCACGGCATATTCCCCCTGCTACCTGCTGACATTCCCCAAAAGGCAGTTGGGAGGCAGTTGTTGGAATTCTGAACGTTGGGGAATATGCCGCGGTTGGTCAGAGACCCCCGGTCTATTCCCTTGTAAATTTATTGCAGGGGCTGACTGATGGGAATGTCAGCAGGTAGCAGGGGGAATAGGTCGCGGTTCTCTGACCAACCGCGGCATATTCCCCCTGCTACCTACTGACATTCCCCAAAAGGCAGTAGGGAAAGCAGTTGGGAGGCAGTTGTTGGAATTCTGAACGTTGGGGAATAGGCCGCGGTTGGTCAGAGAACCGCGGCCTATTCCCTGGTTCTGAGTAAAATTTTAAAAATTTTAGAGTATATGCCGCGGTTGGGCGCTGAACCGCGGCATATTAGTTAAAAAAATTTCAAAAATGCCATTTTGAATTTTTTTTTTTAACTGATAGGCCGCAGTTTAGGGGTAGAACCGCGGCAGATTCTCTTCTGAAGGTTAAAAAAACAAAATTCACGAACAGTTCGTCTTCCCCACGCGATTTCTGAAACAATTCTTCTTCCCAGTGCGATTTCCGTCCAGGCGCTCTGCTTCTCCGTCCAGTCTTTGCTTCTCCGTCTAGTCTCTGCTTCTCCTTCCATCTCTGCGCCGGACCCTGCTTCTCCGCCGCAACCTTCTTCTCTCCAGTGCCACATTTGTTTGTGAAGAGAACGAAAACAGTTATGTTGCTATCCTCATCTGTATTCAATACCTGCTTCATATATGATTGATTCTGATGAAATGTTGTTTAAGTGATTTCAATTGTTTTTATGCGATTCCTTGAATTTAATTGTGATGAAATGTTGATTTTAATTGATTTGTTGTCATATTTGTTGTCATGCAATTTGTTGTCATATTTGTAATACAAAAAATCCAAGAGATGAAATTGTGAATGCTTATCTCTAATTCACTAAGTTTAACTAATAATTTTGTTTTATTGTTAGATTATTGAAACTTTTTAAAAGTTAGCAATATAAAATTTTGTATGATTGAATTTATCATTTAATTGCTTATTAATTGTATGATTGTTTGATTGAAATTATTGTATGATTTGATTGAATATGTAATTGTGTAAAATTTAGGAATGGATCGAAATTGGATTAATTTACCACGTATTAGTGCTGAGTATGAGAGAGGTGTAGAGGAATTTATACAATTTGCGCAACGTAATGAGGGGAGAAGTGACGATGAAGTGAAGTTTAGATGTCCTTGTGTGAACTGTTTGAATGGGAGAAAGTTGAACGCAACTCAAATTAGAGAACATCTTATCTGTGATGGTTTCCTAAGATGCTATACAACATGGATATGGCACGGCGAAGAAATACACTTTCCGATTGACTCGCAAACTGAAAATGTTACAAATTCCACCATGGAAGAAGATCAACCGGATGAAGACAAATTAGAGGACATGATCCGCGATGTTGGCACAGAAAATTTTGCCAAAGCTTATGTGTATGAGACGATGTCGACTGATGCTGAAACACCTTTGTATGTCGGTTCAACTAAGTTCACATGTCTGTCAGTTGGGTTAAGGCTCATGAATTTGAAGGCGATAAATGGATGGACTGATAAGAGCTTTTCAAAATTGTTGACATTATTGAATGAAATGCTGCCAGATGGAAATACACTGCCCACTCGTAATTATGATGCGAAGAAAATTCTTTGTCCAATGGGTATGGAGTATAAAAGGATACGTGCTTGTCCCAATGACTGCATTTTATACAGAAAAGAGTATGAATTTTTGACAAAGTGTCCAAAATGTGGCGCATCACGATACAAGTCAAAAACCAACAGTGAAGATAATGGTCAGATAGAAAAAAATGGATCTGCTTTGAAAGTAGTTTGGTACCTTCCAATAGTGCCCAGACTTAAGCGTTTGTTTGCGAATCCCAAAGATGTTAAAAACCTTAAATGGCATGCAGATGAGAGAAAAATTGACCGGTTGATTCGTCATCCAGCTGATTCAAAGCAATGGAAAAATATTGATCAACAATTCCCCCAATTTGGTCAAGAGTGTAGAAATGTTAGACTTGGTTTAGCCACTGATGGAATGAACCCATTTGTTAATATGTGTACCAATCACAGTTGTTGGCCAGTTATATTGATAATTTACAACTTATCTCCTGCATTGTGCATGAAGAGGAAGTACATGATGTTGTCTATGATGATATCTGGTCCAAAGCAGCCTGGAAATGACATAGATGTTTATCTAAGCCCACTGGTTGAAGACTTGAAGTTTTTGTGGGTTGATAGGGTTGAAATATTTGATTCATTCGCTTTTGAGAGTTTTGTGATGCGTGCAATGTTATTTTGCACCATTAATGACTTTCCAGCTTATGGTAATTTGTCAGGATACAGTGTCAAGGGTCATAAAGCATGTCCTATCTGTGAAGAAAACACTGCAGGTCATCAATTGAAACATGGAAGAAAGACGGTGTATCTACGTCATCGGAGATTTCTAAAACGTAATCATCCATATCGAAGGTTAAAAAAAGCATTCAATGGAGATCAAGAGAGGGACGAAGCACCAAATCCACTTACTGGCTTTCAAGTTCTTGAAAAAGTTAATAAAATACATCATGTATTTGGGAAAACATCGAAGAAGTCATTTGTAACGACCCCTTGGAAGAAGAAATCAATATTCTTTGATCTTCCATATTGGTCAAAGTTAGATGTTCGACATTGCATAGATGTGATGCATGTAGAGAAGAATGTGTGTGATAGCTTGATTGGTACACTACTCAACATTCAGGGAAAGACAAAAGATGGAGTGAATGCTCATTTGGATTTGGTTGACATGATTGAAAGGTATATTGCTGAAGAAAGTATCGAGTTTTGTTCAGATTACATGACATCAACGAATCCAATCGGAGTTCCTCGCACATCATGGTTGAATAAATTTTCTACAAGTAAAAGCATCCGAGGTGTGAATGCGGTGACAAAAGATCGCGAAGAATTGTTGCAAGCGCATCTTTATATATTGAACAACACATATGAGGTGATCCCTTTTCTGGAAGCACACAAAGCAATTGTTAAGAATAAAAATCCAAGACAATCAGAGAAATGACAGTTGATGGAGCATAACAAAACATTTATGTCTTGGTTCAAATCTGAGATTGACAAAGATCCGCATTCTTCTGAAACTTTATTGTGGCTTGCAAATGGTTTAAAGTTTGATGTCGTGTGTTGTACAAGTTATGAAGTCAATAATTGCACATTCTATACGAAGACTTTGGATGATAAAAGCATAGTACAAAATAGTGGAGTCAGTTTAGAAGCTGAGTCACTTCAATTTTCCACATCAAAAGATCAATCTTCTGTACTTGGATCAATGAGATATTATGGTATAATAGAAGAGATATGGGAGGTTGATTACACCAAGTTTTTTGTTCCATTGTTCAAATGTAAGTGGGTTGACAATAAGAGTGGTGTGAAAATAGATGAATCGGGTATGACACTGGTTGATTTTCGAAAAATGGGTTACCGAGACGAACCGTTTATCATGGTACATCAAGCATCTCAGGTTTTCTATGTGAAAGATCATGTGTCTGACCATTGGTATGTCGCTCTTCAAGGCAAAAAACAAATTGAAGCTAACGAAGACAATTTGATTAATATTCATATTGCTGACAACCATTCATTTCAAACTACAAAAAATTTGGATGAACAATCTTTAGTTGACGATGATGTACATGCAATTCGGTCAGATCATGATGAGGGAATATACATAGGATGAATCTATATCTTTATGTATGAATTTCCAATTTTTGTATAAGTATTTCATATGATGTTTGTTTTAAGCATTTGTTAAATTAAATGATATTATATAAGTCTTTTATTAATATTTAATTTTGTTATTTATGTTGACAGATATATGGCTGATGATCCACATTCAGGGGATGAGGCTCCCCCCTCCAGAGCCACTAGAGGGCCCACCAGGATGAAAAAACTATTGATCAGAAAAAATAGTGGTCAAAGAACACCGGTGAACGTTAATGTGATCACGGGTGTGGCAACTGGCCCCTATGCAGATGACTTCCGATCTTACCTTGGATCTGTGGCACGTGACAGGATTAGTATTCTCACTGAATCTTATGACCATGTGTCCGAGATTGATCGGAAAATTATATGGAACGATATATTGGTAAGTTATTTATATCATTTCAATTAGAGTTTGGATTTTTTGATAATTTTGTACTTATATAACTTTATTATGTTTTTTCAGCTGACATTTGACATTCCAAATGTCCCAACACTTAGAAATAAGTGTTTGTCAACTGTTGCAGAAAACTTCAGAAATTTCAAAAGTAAGTTGACTTCGCGGTATATTTATGGACAGTACAAACATAAATCCCCATGTACTAAATATAAGTGCATTGATGAGGAGACCTGGCGGATCTTTGTAAAAAGTCGGAAGACAGAGGAATGGAAGGTTAGTATCATTCATATTATTCAATTCCTAATTAGCAAATACATATCATATGAACTAATTAATTAAACATATGTGACAGGTAAAAAGACAGAGAGCACAAGAAACAAGTGCTCAGAACAAAACCCCCCACTTATTATCTCGCGGTGGGTATAGGAAGCTTGAGGAGAAAATCCTCAAGGAAAAGGCAGATGCTAGACCAGTATCTCAGAGTGGTAGCCCCCCACAGCCTCCTTCTCCACCTTCTCGACATGAGAAATGGAAGATGGCTCATGTGAGACCATCGGGCGCCTACTCTTCCGACAGTGCACGGGAAATTGCTGAAAGAATTGTAAGTTATCATTGTTCCTAAAATATTAATAATTGTAATTATACATACTACATTGAACTTTTTAAACAATAATGGTGTTTTGTAATGTTACAGGACTCGTTGGTTGAGCAGAGCTCCCAAGGTCAATTCACTCCAGAGGGTCGCCAGGATATACTTGCTGCTGCGATTGGACGACCTGAGCACCCTGGACGTGTACATGCTACTGGTTCTGGAGTAGGAATTAAACATTATTTCGGGCCCTCATCTCGTCAGTCTTCATATGCATACAGTGAAGCACACGAACAAAGACTGACACAAGAGATCACAAAGAAGGTTCGAGCGGAGCTTGAATCGCAAATTAGGGCACAGGTCAGAGAGGAAATGCAAAGTGAGTTCAGCTTCATGTTCCAGCAGCAGTTTCAGAGCTATGGCATGCGCCCGATGCCATCTCCTGTACAGGTACAGGTACAGGTACAGGAACAGGAACAGGTTGATGTAACGCCTCCCACAGGTAAACTTAATAAACATTTATGTGCAATTATTTCTATATTTTCTATAATCTAACATTTACTCTGACAGGGAGAAGTGGGAAAGGAAGTTGTTCAGCAGCAGGCGTCTCAGGGGATGACATGGACGATACTAGTCCATGTATGCTATACACTGAAGACGATACCGAGACGACCCTGGTAGTTCGTGGAACAATGTATAAGGCAGCGACTGTTGTTCATGGTGCGCAGCTATTAGAGGATGAGGTGAAGGTCTCAGTAAACGAGATGATCATACCAGATGCCTTAGTTCCTCTGTCCACAGATGAGATTTTCACTGTGGAACATGCATTCAAGTCCTTTATCGCTTGGCCTAAACATTTGGTTCGTTCAGCTTCTGACCCCCAGGTATGGAATTCTACTTTACACTTTTCAATTTTAAAGTTTACATATTATTGATGTCAAAACTTATCTTTTCTTTCAATGTAACAACAGACGCAAGCACAACAGAAGATTCCTCTATCTGAAGATGATCCTCTTGCTTCATTGCAGCTACTTGCTGACATCTGTGATGATAAGCCTTTCGAGGTTGCTTATGATGCTGATGTGTTTAGGAGACCCTCTGAGGTCCCAATATACCTCCATGGCCAAGATGTCAGAGAGCTTTGGTCGGGCACAGAAGAGTTGAATATTTCAATTATTCAACTATGGATGATGTAAGTCTATGAGCAATTATTTATATATAAAATTGATTTATAAATCAACTATCCTTATATCTAAGTTAATTTCTGATTTCAGGTATATGTCTGGGGCCAATAACAATTTGGGACACTCTGATGATTATGGATTCCTTGATCCCCAATCCATTCATGAATCAAATGATTTTGATCAAATCAACGCATATCTCATCAACAGTTTTGGAAGAGGCAAGAGGATATATTTTTTGCCTTATATATCCGGGTAAGTGAAGTTTGTTAACATAATAAATTTTCATATGTGATTTCAAAATATAATAGTTAAGTTATTATGAATTTCAGGCGCCATTGGCAACTTCTTGTTGTGTTTATGCACGAGAGCTATGCTTTATGGTTCTGCTCGTTCCACAGGCCTCCTCCTGCAAATCTTAGACAATTAATTGATTGGTAATATTCAACTCAACGTTTGGACTTTCTGTTATATGTAAATGAATGCTAAAACGTTTTTTTTAATATGTAGTGTTATTCCAGCAAGTCGGATGATTGCTGGGAGATCAATTGCTAACACTAGAAAGATTGCATGGATTTCTCTACAGGTTTGACATATGCTAAAGCCATACTTTGTTATAGTTGTTTTGTTTTAATGTTATTCACTAATTATATGATGATATATTGCAGTGTAACAGACAGAATGGGTCATATGAGTGCGGATACTACGTAATGTATTGGATGACCCATATTGTTCGTTCTCACATCACAGGAAGCTGGGAAACGATAATATTTAAATCTAACAAATTTTGATTTTTTCCCCAATGTAGAATTCATATACACTAATTATATATATTGTCTTGTGCAGAAATTCAAGAGTACTAGAGCACTTCCTGAGAAACCACTTTTATTCATGAGGAAAGCTCTTGCAAAATATATAGTTAAATTATATAATAGTTCTTAGTTATTAGTTATTAGATTTAAACATTCTATTTTAGTAGATTGTATTTTATTATACTTTGTACTTTATGTTTTGTTTGAAAGCATTTGAACATCTGTTTGATATGTGTTATCTGTTGAAAATGTATTTCATATGCAGGTCTGTTTTTGTGGTAGTGGATATCACAAAAACAGACCTACTATTTTAAAAAACTGCAGGACAATATGTCGCGGTTCTTACCAAGACCGCGGTAGAAAATAGGCGAATATGTCGCGGTTCTTACCAAGACCGCGGCCAAAAGCCCATCGTTTTTTTTATTTTATTTTTTTTATTTTTTTATTTTTTTGAAAATAAACATATGGCCGCGGTTGCACCCAGAACTGCGGCCTATTCTGGGTCTTTTACCGCGGTTCCAACCGCGGCCTATACTTGGATTTTGTTTTTTTATTTAAAAAACCGGGTTTTTGGCTGCGGTTCCTTTTGCAACCGCGGTCTATTCTCTGAACCTTTTACCGCGGTTGCAACCGCGGCATATAGTCAGAGACTTTTTACCGCGCCTTTATATGTCGCGGTTCGGGAACCACGACGTATAGGGAAAAACAACCGCGATCGTTTCCCAGATCTGCAGTAGTGATAACATTAAAATTTTTACTCAAAAATAATTGTTAATGAACTCAAATCTCGATAGTATTGTTAAGTATCTCTCTATTAATCTTTCCTAAAACATTCATAAGTACATTAGCAATTAAGTATAAATCTTTCCTAAATGATTGATAAGTACATTTGCAATTAAGTGACACTTTACCATTTGCTAATGCATTATTCAGATAAACTCTGACTATATTTATTGCTATTATGCATCTAATGCATTATGCAGACAAATTCCAACTGTATTTAGATTAGAGGCATCTTGATGATAATTTAACAGATAACAAAAGACAAGTTCATCACGTAATGTAGTTTGCATGTTCAAGATGTTGTTTCCTTTTTCATTAGTAGCTATCTTAAAATCAATACCCAAATGATGAAACCAAAAGTGATAACTATGCATGCTGTTTTCATCCATGGAAATGTGACATTTGCATGATTTGTGTTGAACAGATTCGGGATGAACCAACAAATGGCCTACATGAAAACTTAGTAACAACTGACATGAAATATTCAGGCAGCAACTACTTTTGCATTCAGTGGCAAAGAAAATTCAAGAGGATTCACTCAATGCAGTAGGGACTATGAGAGTTGAAGAAGGAAAATTGAAGTGAATCTTGCACACATGTTGAAAGCAGATGAACAGAACCATTAATGGGAAGGCAAGTAGGGTTGAGAAAGAGATATGTTAGGACACATATAACTTTCTATCAGACATGAAACTTTGATAGATAAGTTTTTTAGGATTCAAATGCAGTTGGGTCAAGATTTTCATGATTTAAAAGAAATATACACCAAATTTATTTTATAAATTTGACTATATCCAAACTAATAATACCTTCTCGTGAGATTGCAAATGATGAGTGATTTTTGAGTGTCAGTTTAAGCTTAATTGAGATGTCAAAATGCTCAATTAAAAAAAGTGCATAATGATATCTAAAATAATAATTTACTATACTTTTATATGTGAATTATAGTTTGAGTTAAATTTTGCTTCTAATTTGGTACCAAAAAAAAGAGGACTATAACATGTTACTATAGTATTCTATGAAAATTGAAAGATAGTTTTTGAGTGTTTCAACAAAATTTTTGAACTTACCTTTCGGCAAGGCCACACTATTGGCTGTACAAATTTATGTGTAATATGTTGACCAAATGAGTTAGCTTATGCGAGAAAAAAGAGAGAAAAGAATGACCATCAAGAAAAACAGGCTGATCTATATTATAATTTTTTATGTTGAGAATAACTAAGGAAAAAGTTATATTTTTCATTTTATAAAATAAATAAAGAAATTTGAGAAAAAGAAAAATAGAATTTAGAAAGATAACTTCCTGCGCCTCCTTGTTTTTCAAAATACTACTCGTTAAAATAAATGGGGATGAAAATTTGGATTTTTACTCAGGGGTAGAATGGATATTAAAAAAACTTAGGGAGGTCCAGAACAAATAAATTGGGTGCAGGAAGAAGGAGCCCTCTCTAAAATATGTTCGTCTATTACATATGTCCAGTAAAACACCCAGGAAGCTGTTTGAAATAAAAAATAAATAAAAGTGGTATTTAAGCAGACACATGTCAGACTGTCTTTTAAACAAGTGGGCTTATGAATCTTTGTGCCTATTATAGGAAATCAGGCTTTTCTTCTTTCTACACCCATCTAAAATTTTAACACCCCATTTTTTTGGAAATAGAGTTTGTAGAATTAGAAAATATATTGCGAAAATCTATTTTGTATTAATGAATGAGAAGTGTATAAGAATTTTTTGAGATCCATGCAGAAACATATTATGTACCATTGAACCATTAATTACATTTGTCTGCTTCTTTCTAATGAATTTTTTTATACTTCAAAAAATCATTCCACATTTTTTGTGTTTTTTACATTTTGATAAGATATCCCAAAATATAAAATATAGTGAATGAGTTTTTTTTTTTTTTTAAAGTGTATTTATGGTTCCAATCATGTGAAGATTCACGGGTTTTGGTCAAAATATAGTCTAAAAAAGGACATAAAATAAAATGATTGACAAAAGGGCACAAACTAAAAAAAAAAAGTAAGACAAACCAAAAGTTATAAGACCGAATTCAAACCTTAATTGAAGTTAAAGAGTCATAATACCATTGTACCCATACGAAAGATTAACAAAAAGTTAAATTGTTAAATTATTAAACAAACATTGCATAGCATTAACTGTGTTATTTAAAGTCAATATTTTATAAAACTTAATAATATAATTTTTTGTATCTTGATATCAATTTGGAGTATCATCACTTTTGTTTATAACTATTTTTTTTGACAAAAAGAACATGTTAACTACTTTATCTTCTAATTTAATTTTATCCATTTATAAAGCTTGACCCTTAAACTTTGTTGGAAAAATTGAAGCTCAATTTCCCTATTTTAACAGGTATGAACAATCAAATTAAGTGACACACACGAGATTTTGTTACCAATTAATCTTTATTTTGGGAACTATATTGTTTCAACATATACATATACAAGTTGCATGTAGAATAGAAGAAAAATATTCTTAAAAAAACTTTAATTTTTTAGTTAAAACCAAAGGAGATTCATAAAGCTATGTTTGCCTAACTCTTTATGAAAAGGTCTCCATTATTGTACCAAAAAATAGTGTTCATTGTTGTTAATTTATATTTGATTTTGTAGAATTTAAGAAATAGAAAAGTAAAATGTGTTTGAAATATGATGGTAGTAGAAGAGTATTATTGTTGGAATGAGATGTATGTATCCTTGCATAGTTGTTGTTGATGTCTCTCTCATATGTGACATTTTGGTTGGTGGTAATAAGATCCCTATACGTAAAAACAAGTTACCCCACAAATGCCAAGTGCCTATTCCCATAATATTCTTCACATATAATTGAAAGTGAGAATATTATGTTACCAACTTGTGATATTATTGCCAATTATATATACCATATACGAGAACCTATAAAGTATTCTCTTATTTTCTAACTTACAATATGCCACTATCAGTTCACATTGCCAAAAGGCTTCATCCATGCATTGTCACATCTCAACCAAACCACCATTGTTGTCTACAATAGGTCCACACACTTCTTAAATAATAAATAATAATAATAATAATAATAATAATAATAATAATAATAATAATAATAATAATAATAATAATACCCTTATTTAAGATTGATTTTATTTTTTATTTTAATTTAAATAAACTATACTAATCACCATTTAGATTTTATGAAACTAAATGAGCATTTCCTATTTTTTTTATCTTACTTTCGTTAATTGTTTGAAAAATACGAGAGCGTATACTCTATAAGGTAATTTACTGTAAATATTTAAAAAAAAAATCGAATGTATAAATTCATGAAATATTCTTGAAAGTGGTTGGTATAATTTATTTTTTTAATTATGGAAGAGAATTTTGTTTTAACTAAAACGTCGGTGACCACTAAAATAAGAAAAGAATAATTTTTTAAAAGAATATTTATCTTAATACTTTCGAGAAGGAAAAAAATATCCTTTATTCCACTGTGGATTATAAGGATGGGAATCGAATTTTTTCATTAGTGTGTTAATATATTTTATTGACGGAAGAATTGAATCGAAAACCTCTTCTATTTTTATTTTATTAATAAGTCAATCTTATAGTTACTAGAAAATATAAACTCACGAGGGCTTTTTGAAGAGATAAGTGAAATTTGTGGACTCGAGGTTATATATTAATTAAGATATAAGATCTTATATTGTTCACTCATTTATAGTACAAGAGCTCTCTATCTAAAAATGTTATAATACAGGTCTATTTATTTTTTAATTATTAATATTTAATATATTTATAATGCAACCTTTTCGATTTTGAAACATTTTATACAAACAATGTTATTGTATAACTATAAATAATCATATAACCTTTGAATAACATAACTCTTTTAGTCACAACATGATTTGTCGGATTTGCTCATAAAACATTTGATTTAACTGATTTGATAAAAAAAAGGTGGCCACACACCAAATACTAGTGTTCGAAGTACCCTAAAAAGAGAATGTTGTTTGTGACATAAGACACAACCACCTCCACCACATACAAGTGTTGGAACCTAAAAAGAAAATCTTGTTTGTGACTTGATATGCATATAAATGAATATGCATTGGCAAGTCAAAAAGTTAGTGTTCTATGAACCCAATCATAATGAACATTGAATCATAAAAAGAGAGATTAAGAACCTTATAGTATATTTTACCCATATAAATAAAATTTAAAGAAAAATTTATGGAACTAATTATAAACATAAAAAATTGATTATATATGAACACTATGGTAAATTGTTTAGATGTGCAATTAAAATTTAATATCAACAATTTTACTTTCCTACAAATTTACTTACATGTATCATACAATATTTTTAAAAGCATACTAGTCATGAAAACTTATCATAACATTGGTGAAAGATTCAATCATGATTGAATCTATATTAATAATAACAATATTAAAAAAACATAATATTATAACTTTATAATAAAATATGACTTTTATAGGCTATTAATCTTTAAAATCCATATAAAGTTTAAAGTATATATTAAATTTTTTTCATTAATAGGTTTTAATTCATATTTTTAAAAAAGATCATAAGGATCAATATTTTTTTTTTGAAAAAAAAAATTAACTATAAACATTTTTATTGACTCTAAGTAAATAAATTTTGGTTGGTTTTGACTGATTGTTTGTTATGCTCAAATCAATCTAGCTATTTTGAAGCTTGCAGCCAGCAAGTATCTGATTTTTCAAACTCAGATATGATATTATATAATATAATTGAATAATTAATAAAAAAATTGTTGATAATCATCTCAATTTATGATTATAAAATTTTAAAACTTTAAGCTCAGTGGTGATTGGAGATTTCAACTTTATTTATCACTAAGTAAAAATAATAATACACTTGAGTGTTGCATTGGTGGGATGCTAGCTGGGTTATTCTACAACATTTTCCTAACAATATATATATATATATATATATATATATATATATATATATATATATATATATATATATATATATATATATATATATATATATATTACATTCATATTATATAAAGAGACAAAAATGCATAGTCACACTTCTCAATATCTTCACCAATTGTATGTAAATTATACAAAGTGAATCCATTATTTTGGCAGACCATGGAGTTTTCCGGATTTATTTAGAAACATTTTATATTTTTATTGGTGCGGGTTACTGATTATTCATGTTAATATATTTTTACTTTGTTGGAGCTTTTCTTTCTATTTAATTATTACATATGTACTCTTTTGCTTTTATGATATGTAGCAAAACGTTTTAGTGTTCAACTAACATCTTTTAATCCCAAAACGTTAATATAAAGTATCTTTAAAAAAAAAAAAACTTTTAAGGATTTTAGATTATTAAACTAAGAAGTGCACTTACGGCTGTGATGGTGCTCGTACCAATAACACATTTACCTCTACTGAGGGTAAGTGGTATTTTTCTTCGATATAGCATACATTGAATAAAAAAACTCAGAATACATTGAAAAAAGAAAAGGGAAAATTTAAGAAGTAAGTAATTTAGTGTTTTCCTATTCATTTATTCTTAAAGTGATAATATTTATTCAAAACATTTACGTTTAGGGAGGGAAAAAAAATCCATATCCACAAATATTCGCAGATAAAATCCGTGACGGATAGTTAGTATCCGCAAATATTTACTATTAACAGGTTGCGGGTAGCGGATATTTTAATATTCGCTTATAAACGGATCGAGTGCGAGTATTACACTATCCGACCCGCAGATACCCGTTACCCACTAAAAAATTAAAATTACATTTTTATCTTTGGGTTTAAATTAGGTTTTATTCTTTTGTCTCTTTCTTCATTTGTTCAACACCCTTCCTTACTTATCCATTTACTTTATTTGAATATATGTTTTAAATATTATTTGTATTTCTTTTACAATTTAATTTGAATTTCATTTAAAATCTTACAAAATAATTTTTTTTTTTAAATATTTGTGGGTTGAAAAAAGATATCCAACGGATATCCACAGATTGAAAAAAATTCGTAGATTTTTTTTTATACGGATATCCAGCAAGTAGCGAGTCGGATAACAAGTACAGTTTTATTCGACAGATTGAATTATGGGTAAGCATTATCCATGCCCGACCCGACCCATTGTCATCCCTACATATATATGTTTTTCGATAAATATATATTCTTAATAAAAGCGTTACCTGTTGTACTTTTTTCTTTTTTTATTTATTTATATTGGAAAACAACATCGAAATCTAAAACCAATGTTGAATTCCATAGGCCAATGGCCCAGTGGATTTTAGCGGAATGTACCATTAACCCAACTTATTATAGCATGTTAATAATGTGCTTTGTTCATAATAATAAATTATTTATGTATAATGATAAGTTCATTGGCTATTTATAACATAATTTTCTGTCTAAGTCAACGTACTCTTTCCAGTAGAATTTCATACGATGAGTAGTAGAAAAGATCTATGTTGTTGTCTACATCAATAACATTCTTAGTGGATTAAAAATAGAGTATTGATAACGGATTAAAAATAAAACAATACACACATCGAATAAATCTAAAAATTGAGCATTCTTTTGAATGTATATTAAGTGTTAATACGTCCTTCGTATATGAATAATTTTTCTTAATAATAATGCAATGTAAAAGAACATGGATGATTAGAATTCGTTACTCTTTTAAAGTTCATATAAAATTAACTTTTAACTGGATTAAATTTTAAATTGTCTAATGATTATATTGATTGTTTTAAAATGTCATTATATGTGGCTAAAACGTATCAACCACATGTAATTTAAAAAAAATATATATCTTTTTTTGTTATTTTATTTTTCTTTTCTTTTATATTTTTTTCTTTTGGTCTTGGAGATATATTTTATACAATATTATTAAAGTATTAGAATGAATTTTATATAAATTTTTTGAGAAAAACGAATTTTAATTTTGAATGTAAATTGAGATCTAAAAACATACTTAACATATTTGTTATTCCATTTTTCATTATCATGCAAATCATTTGACAAATATTACCAATGCAATTACAATTATAATTGCATTATTGTTGTGGTTGAATTTTGTTGATTAACCTTTATTAAAACCCTCCATCTAGCTTTTACATAAACTTTATGAACTTCTTTTTAACAAAAACACTTTTCGGAGATAGAAATGTCTCTTAACGATGGATACTCTATTTGGAATCTAACTCTAACATGTGTCTAAGTCTCACATTAAATAGAAATGAGAAAATAGAATAATATATAAAAGTGAAGACTCATTAACTCATTGTCTTATATAATTAAACTGAGGTCTTATCAGTGTAATATATTATTCAGAACCAAAATAAAAAATGTAAAAGGAAAAAAAACAATATTATTTTTAAAATTAAATCTAACTCACACATGTCAACCATGTGTTTTGACATTTTAATCCAGTCAATATAATCGTTAAACGAGTCATCTAAAAGCTAGTGTCTTTAGTTTTGGAGGACGTATTCCATATATTAGTAAAGTACAAGAATAAATTTTATATGGCATATAAATATAGTGATAAAAACATACTTAATTCTATTATAAACTTAAGAAACCACTCCGTCATAAAATAGAAATGGAGAATTTTGAAATGTGAATTTTTTTTTAATAGAAGATAGAATTATGGAAATAGAATGAGAACTCTTAAAGTTGGAGTGATAATTTGAATTCTAGTGGTGGATGTGTTTTGAAATAGGCTTATAAAATTATTAGAGAACAAGTGAAATATTCTAATTTGAAGTATTTTCAAATTATATGAAAAGCAAATTATTGTCTTTGATTGGAATGTTGTAAGAAGGAACTTTTGAAGAGGAACATGGTATTGTTACATGAAGATGTATACCTATTATGTGCAATAGCTGAAAAGTCAGATTTTTAGCTATAATTTTTCTTATTATATTTGGCATAAATGTTACTTAAGGATAAGAAGACAACTTATACTCCTCCATGAGTGCATCAATAATCTATAACAACATCATGGGTTGTAAGTTCTAAGATTTATAGAAAGTATGGATAGTGATTTGGTTAGAAATTTTAACCTTTATTTTGTTGGCTTCAAATAATTCAGCTGGTATTCAAAGTATCTTAATTTAGTGTTATGAAGGTATAAAAAAAAGTTCTCTACATATTCGGTATTGAATTACAATTCAATTTTAAGAAGAGTCTATTTTTTTTATTATTATTATGATTGACAAATGATTCAATAATTTGTATATGAAGTTTACGAAAGCTATCATGTGTTTATATATAGTTGTGTAACGTAACTTTATAATAATCTATTGTTTTGCTTATTAAAATATAGAACTAATTGTGTTTATAAGGATTGATTAAAGTTAAACTTGTGGTAACTTATGTTAGCTCTTAAAATATTGACCAAGATCATCATTAAAAGTAAAGATTCACCATATATTAAATAAATAAATAATTAACTAAAAAAAACGGTATGGTCTTAAGATTTTGATCCATATTTTATGTTAATACAGTACTTTGTTAATATCACTAGAAAAGGGCGAAATCATTAATAGTTTAATCATCAAATTTATTGGTACGTACTCATTTTCTCTTTTCTCCCTTCAACCACATTAAAGTGTCCATTGAAATCTAGGAGTTTGGACAAAACAATATTTAATTTAGTTAAAAGTTCATAATTATTTAAAATAAATAAACAATTTAGTTTCATCAGTCTAGCCATTTTGGATATAACATTGGTGTTGCAAGTGAAAATTTAATTAATTGGATTCCTATAGAATATGGTTAATATTAAAAGGTATGTAACTTCACAAAATATCAATAATTTAAGTTGTTGAATTTTACTTTATCAAATTGGGAAAAAATAATAACAAACACCACACATATATCTTATTATTATTAATTTTGTATTTTGTATATTATTAATTGAATTTTGTATATTATTAATTTTACTTTATGTTAAGTTTCCTCCAACTCTTATTCTCATAGAATAATTCACTTGAGCGATAACCAATGATCATACAGTATATGAAAAACTTGTGAATATAATAGATTATACAAGTTGCAATTCACATCGTAGTTTTATTTATAAATGAAATTATGGTTCTACACACTCAATTCATATTCAAAGATAATCCAACTTAATTATTGGTAGAAAACTCCAACTTAGATGAAAAACTAAAAATGTATAAAAAAAAACTCCTTAAACCTTAAAATATACTATTTAATTAAAAGAAAAATTATAATTTACTACTTCAATTCCAGAAAAGTCCATTAGATACATAAGGAAAGTACTTGCTAAATATGTAATTCAACTCTATAATATTATGTAAATATTAAGATACAGTAAGTTCTACCTTAGCATATTTATGATTAGGTTAAGTTTGTATTTGATTGATTTATGTTTCTAAGTTGATTTATGATTACATTGAATTGATTTATGCTTCTAAGAAATTGATTTATGTTTTAGTATAACTTTTATTGAGAAAATATGCTTCTGGATTGTTCTAGATTGCTCTATAAAGTTTAATATATGCATGTATATTTCTGCAGTTGGGAATGTTACAAAAATAGACCTGTTCTTAAAAAAATAGAGGAATGTGCCTCAGTTGTGACCATAACCGCCTATGGCATCAGTTCAGGTCACAACAGAAAGGCTGGCGAAAAAACAAATAAAATAAAATAAAAAACACTCTACTGCCACGGTTTAGGTCTTAATCGAGGCAGTAGTGTCTCACATACAGCCTCGATTCAATAGGATTCAAGGCAAAAAGTCTGGCGAAAAAAAATAAAAAAAGGAAAAACTCTATTGCTTCGGTTATCTATGAACCGAGGAAAAAAGCCTACCCCTTTTTGCCTCGTCTGTATATACCTCGATTTCGGAACTACTGCCTATAGGCGAAAATAACCATTGTCATTTTCCTTTACTGCACTAGTGAACAACTAACTCACATATACTTTGTCACATTTTCTACGCCTACGTAACAACATGATCATCATAGTTATATCACACACACAAACACACACACACACACACACACACAGATATCATGCCACAAGGTTATCCGTACCCGCGGATAAAATCCGCGACGGATAGTTGATACCCGTAGATATTTACTACCCTTATAAACGGGTTGGGTCCGGGTATTCTACTATCCGTACCCACTGATATCTACTACTCGCAAAAAATAAAAATAAAAATAAAATTTAATTTTTATTTTATTATGTTAAGTTTAATTAAAACTAACATTAATTTATATTTTACAAGGTTAAATTTAATTAAAATTGTACTATATGAAGAATACCGATAGAAATTAATTGTCATTTATGGACAATTAACAAATATTAATAGATCATATTGCCTTATTTTTTACAAAATATACGATATTGATTATTGATTATTCGGTTTGATTGCCTAAATATATATTGTACTAATTAATAGGTCAGATTGTCTTACTCTTTACAAAATATATGGTATTATTGATTATTGGGTTTGATTGCCAAAAAATATACTGCACTAATGATTCATCAATGAACTTGCCTGCCATAGGCCCTATAAATATACAATTGATGTCTAGGTAAAATCTTTCTCTTATATCCTAATAAAGTTTAGATCTCTTTATATCTTGAGTGTCGGAGTGTCTTCTGCACGTCAACAACCATGGGAGTGGATGACATTCTTAGAAAAGATTGAAGATCAAAAGAGAACAAAGCAAAGAAGGACGACTGACCCTCAGACCAATTCAACCAAAACAAAAATTAAATTTTAATTTATATTATATTTCATTTTTTTTTGTAATTATATTTAAATTTTAATTTAATAATTTATAAAAATATATTGTTTTAAATATTTGTGGGTATCCGCGGATTCCGTGGGTTTTAAAATATTCGCGAATATTTTTTAAGCGGATATCCGTGCGGGTAGCGAGTCAGGTAGCGGATGGATTTTTTTTTGTCAGGTCGGGTTACAAATAGACACTATCCGTGCCCGACCTAACCCGTTGCCATCCCTATATTTGATCATACAAAATTTAATATACACTTAATATCTCCAACTATTAAAATAAAACTCTATTTCAATGCAACAAGACTACGATTAAAATAATTTCTCATGTTTTAAACTCAATAAACAAAATAATTTTTTAAACTATTTGGACCAATCTTTAATCAATCAATACTACAACCTCTCCTATCCTACATTTCAAAACAATTTCTATAGTACTAAATCACAATTGAAATTTTAAATACTTTCATATTCATATATTTCTTTTCTAAAATACGATAATTCAAAAATACATGGTCTAACTTTTCTAATACAAGGTGCTATCAAATTTTAACTAACTTCCTATACTTAATTATTATAGATATTCGAACTTAAACTCTTACAAAACCAACTTATAAAGTGAAGTTTGTATGCACTTATATATTATAAATTGGTTTTATCTGTTATCAATATAGAAATTCTAACTGATATTATTGCTATTTTAGCTACAATTGTTGAAATTCGCATTTCCACAAGCGATAAATTACGCAACTGGTTCATGAAATTTTGTTGCAATACTCAACTTTACTTAAAGTAAAAGAGAAATTTAAATTAAATTAATTTTGATAGTGTACTGTAAGGGTTAGGACGGACGTCCGGACAAGGAAAAGAGTGATCGTCACACCACTCGAAGTGGTGGCAAAGCGTAGGACGGACGGCCGGTGAACTGTGAAAGTTAGGACGGACGGCCGGATAAGGAAAAGGATGATCGGCACACCTGCGAAGGTATAGGACGAACGGCCTGAAACGGAAAGGGGTGGTTGTCGTATCCCTTGAGGTAATGCTTGGAAGTCCGATACAGAGCGCCGGGACCGACAGACATACGCAAAGATAATGGGATCACGGACGGCCCTGGCGGCCGGTCAGTCCCCGAAGCAAAGTTATCAAGCATCCGAAATTAAGGTAAAGCAAAGATTAGTCTTAACAGGCTCGTGATTGGGCCGTGATTAAGTCCCCACTAATCTTCGGCCCATCAGGAAAACTATAAATAGGGGTCAAAGGTAAGAGGTAAGGGGATTTTTCTGGATGTTCATTTATTGCTCTTTCTCTTTCTATCTCTACTTTGATCAAAGAGGAATCAGAACACTGACTTGAGCGTCGGAGTATCATTAGCAGGTACCCGGACGTTTGGACAAGGAAGAACGATCAACCCAGAGAAATAACGAAGGACCGGACGGATCAGAATGAAGTTGTGCAAGGGAACTTAGACGAAATCCCGACCGGAACAGATAGGATAAAGTTTATTCACATTTAACTACTCTTGACTAAAATTATTTACTCAAAAGAATTTATGAGAACTAGCTTTTGAAAGCTAGAGAGAAGAAAAAATATTACTAAAAACGTTTAAAAAGATAGTAATATCTTAGTAATAAATAATTGAAAGGTTGAAATTTTAGTTTATATTCTCAAATATAACTTAAAATTTTTATATTTATATTTTATTATTATTCTTTTTAAACCTGAAAAACTATTTCGTACAATTCCATTATTATTCCTTTTGAATTAAATAACAATATTTTCATTTACTCTTTTTTTTTTAATATTCTAATTCATTCAATTTCTTTTTTCTTCTTTTCTTTTAAGCACAACCTATTAAGAGTTGTTAGAACTAATTCTTTTAGTTTGTTACGAGTGCTAGTTTACTAGAACTGTTAATTAATTATTCTAAACATGTGCTAGTTTAGGAGTGCTATTATTAATTTATTAAAAATATATGTTAAATCTTGCATATGACTACTCTAAATATAAAGTGTGAAAGCAATTTAATTGTCACTTCTTTCTAATCCAATTAATACCAATGGTATTCTTTTAAGAACCTAACTTTTCTATTTTTCTATTTAGAAGTACACGGTAGTTAAGCCTCGTGAATTTGGAGTCACGTGTGTCTCTTCCCATTTTTTTTTCATAATTATAACAGGTATAATTTAATTACTAAATTAATATTTACTATTTTTATACACATACCTATAAGTAGTCTTTTAAGCTAGTTGTTCCCTAAGAAACATGTTAACAAAGTTACTATGAACTATTCCCTTCTAACTAGGTTTTCTTTTTGTTCATACAGTCAATATTTCAAATATCTAACTAATTTAAACCTATTGTCATTTCAACTAACCACATGTTAGGTATAATAGTTTGAACTAATAGAAAGCTAAGTCATTACTAGTTGACTAAAGGAAGCACAATTCAAGTAAAAATAAACTAATTTCAATAATCTCTAGTATAATAAAACTCAAAACCACCAATGCTTGAAAACAATATGCTATAAAATACCCTCCTAAATAAAAAAAAAATAAATTACTCAAATAAGTTGAATGTGAAACGATCTTAATAATATATATGTACATTGGAAAAAGTGTTTTTCATAGAAAAGGTATGAAATTGATTTTCCAATATTTCTAATATTTTTTTATGGAAAAGAAAAAGGTTGTCAATTCAGTCCAAATGCAAACAAGAAAATAATAGCCCACAAAAATAGACTCTTCTAAACTAAAAATTGAAAACCAAGGAAAATTCACCATTGGCTCGTGCATTGACAGAAGCTATTTGGGTAGATCAAAAGAAAAGGGTACTCTTGCTCCACGTCAACATTGAAAACGACATTTTAAATAGAATGCAACATTGTAGGACCATGTATTATGCAATATTTTGTTTGGTACAAACTACCTCATTGAGGATTTTCACTATAAGAAGCCACATCTCGTGATGAAAAAAAAAAAGATATGCTTCCCGTGGTTACTGAGAAATATATTGATTTGCTTGGCTAGGGGGAAACAATATTTATTTATCCCTAGTGACAAAGAACATAAAGATTGGGAAATCATATTCAACAAGAGTTAAATGTCATAACTATTTACATACTGCATTAGGGGACCACTATTCCTTGCTATGAGTGATTTTTGTAATGTATCTAGAATTTGGCAGGGAATATTGATTTTTTTTGGCTTACTCTTTCCTTAATTATGATATATATATATATATATATATATATATATATATATATATATATATATATATATTACACTAAAACAATATATATTTTTTATTCGAGGTGTACTTTTAGCATTTATGTAAACCGTTAAAAATGAAAAGATTTCTGTCGATTATTTTGATGGTTACATATTTTATATTAGTCTGAAATTCAAGTGAGGTGTATAATTTTAAATTTGTTGAAAACTCGATAAGATTTTTTTTTTTCATCTTGATATTTCTTTGGCATTTTTTTTCTTTAGTTTTTTTTTTCTCTTCTAAATTTCAGGTCGCTTCTTTTTTACCTTCATTTTTGTTTTTTTAAGAATTAGTTCAAGACAACATATTGCTTCTAAGGACAAGATTTCTTATGATCAATTACTTAAAGCAATTACTTAAAGGTTCTTTCTCCTTTACTTTCATCTCTACTTTTGATAATTTTGCTTTGAGAATGTTGATCAAGTATTTTCATCTTTTTCCTGATTTTTTGATTGTGGTTGGTTATTTCAATTTTGTTGTTTTGAGCCATTGTTTGTTGAGTTAAGCTAGAGCAAGAGTTGAGCGAGTGAGAATTGTACGAGAGCAAGAGTTGAGCGAGAGCAAAATTTGAGTGAGAGTGAGTCATAGTTGCAGGTATAATTATTCTAGTTTGATCCTAATTTTACAATTCAAAACCCAATTGTGTCACACCCCATTAAATGACCCACCTTAGTGGAATACACATGTCGCATCCCTCTAGTCTTCCCATGTAAGTAGGAGACAAGCCTTTCAGTTCATTTAATTCCCTCCATTGGGAACCGTGCGGTAGCAGAGGAGATGTGGGAGTGCAGAGAGTGGAAAACACGTGGCACTGATAGGGCGTGCAAGGTTTCAGAAAGTGGAGTACAGGTGGCAGCGTAGGAAAGGACCGATCGGTTTTGGCAGAGGTACTTAAGTTGGGATTTCAAATCTCCAGCCACTTTTGCATGTAACCCCTCTTCTTCCTTAAACTCAACTTCCAGAAAACTCATTTTCTCCTCCTTCTCTCTAAAACCCTCCACCTTCTCTCTAGATTTCTAACCATCTCCTCCCCTTTGATCACCTTACTCCTTTCAGATTAAACACTCCTGGTGCCAAGCTCTTTCACTTGCACCGATCGGTTTCCCAAGCGGAGCACTTTGGGACGTTTGGACAACCATAACATAGAACTTTAGAAGCTTAACTGGAATAGAGGTAAGGGAAGCTTATAAAGTTTAATTTTGATTTTCTGTATGTTTTGAATGTGTGTTTGATTTAATGCATGTTTGATATCTAAAGTATGTTGTTTGATTTCTCATGAATGGAATATGGTATGTTGTAGTATGAATTGTATGATAAGTATGAAACTTAGAGAAAATGTGAATCTGAGACCGAAGGTCATTAGGACCGTTCGGTTTTCCCCTAAACTGATCGTTCTTGTACCATTGTATCGAAACTTAAATGACTTGCTTATTCAGTCGTAATAATCTATTCTTTACAGAACGCTCGGTCTTATACTGAGTGTTCGGCTTTAACGTATTCGGTCATAGACTGATTTCCTAGTCTCATGTTAACTATGTTTATTGTAGTAGTGTTCGTTCACACTGAACGTTCGTTTTTATATTGATAATGTTTATTGGAAGTACTTAGTCATAAACTGAGTACTCGGTTTCATACTAATTATCTTTATTGTACTGAACGTCCGGTCTTATACTGAACGTTCGGTCTTGAAGTGCTTGGTCATACACTAAGTATTCAGCCTCATATTAATTATTTGGAACGTTCAGTCATACACTGAGCGTTCGGTTATACGAGTGTTCGGTATTAGACTGACACTTAATTTATGAAGCATTCAGTTTCGTATTACTATTATTACTCACTTTAAGAACGTTCGGTCAGACACCAAACGTTCGGTCATATAAGTGGTCAGTATTAGATTGACACTTAACTTATGAAGTGTTCGGTTTCACATTATTATTATTATTCATCCAGAGGACGTCCGGTCATGTAAAGCACTCGGTCATAGATCTAGTGCTCGGTCTTATGAAATGTTTAAGTCAGAAACTATTCGGTATTGAGTATCTGGTATTCTTCTCAACACCCTAACAACTTGGAAGTAATAACGAACGTTGGTTGAATTTGGCTAAGTAAGAGAATTCCAATGGCGGAATGTCTCATGAAATTGGTAATGATTGGTAAAGTATGGATGTGGGAAAGACTCTGGCGTTGTCCTTGATCCTGATATTCCGTGAGAGCGCTTCCTCAAGTAGAGGGAGGCCACTCATGCGTGGGAATGGCAGGAGGTCCGCGGTTATACGAACAGATAACCGTTTGAGGACTAACCTCGGGTGGCAGCTGGGGAAAACAGTTACTACACCACACCGGGTGCTAGGGACGACCGAGCTACATGTTCATACCGTCCGGACAGCGTCTTGTGATCGGTCATGAGTATAGGAATTGTATGTTGCATGAATGATTGGTTTGTATTGTACATTTATTTGTATGATGAATTGATAAATTAAATTTACATAAGCTTACCCTTATCTGTTTTGCTTTGTATATGTTGTCGTTCGGTATCCGACCGTTCGACTATTCTCTTCATTGCAATGATCATCCTTTTGGATGTGAGCAGAGGATACCTTGGAATCTATTTTGGAAGAAACTCTGGAGGATGCTGTGCAGGCCGAGGAACCCGTAGAGGCTGTGCCCGAACGTTATGCAGGACCGTCCGGTCCTTAGTATAGTCGTTTTCTTCTCCTTGTATTTTGTAAAACGTTCACTATAGGAATCTTTTTAATTTTGGCCTTTTGGCCAATGTATTGTATTCTAGACCGTTCGGTCTATTTTGTAAACATTGTATATATTCCAATCGTTCAGTTTTAATTTCCAGTATATTTCATACGGCTATGCTTATTCACTACTGTTCTCCTTTATTATTCTTGTTAACTCCTAAAAATAAATTATGGCTTTGGTTATATTTATTGGGATGTTACACAATTGTGACTTTGAAAGGATTTGTAGAGAAGAAAAAAATTATGATTGATAGTATGGTACTGGTGTAGATAAAGAGTAACTCAACTTCTTATTGAAATTTTTAAACTCATGCATCATATTAGTTGTCTCTTATTAGTTAATGCAACCATCAATTGATAATTAACCCTTTCATAGTTTCCCTTTGTATAAAGGTTTGGATGAAATTCAACCGTTTGTAGTCTTAACTTACTTTTAGTTGATTTTCTATAAATAGATTTTTTCCTTGAAAACAACTAGATGGATAAATCATGGATTGATATGCCACAAAATACAAAGGTTGGATTTGACATGGGGTAACATGATAAAGTAAAATCAAGAGACACAAAAGTAGGAATTATGTCATTACAAAAATGAAAATTCAATGATAGATATGATAAATGATGAATTTAGGATGAATAGCAACATGATGTGGATTTTGATGTATATGAAGGATGTTCTAAATTTGAATATGATGGATCTTCTGATTAATATGATGAGTTTCTTATAGAGTGTATCCAATAGTTGTATGTAGGGTGTCAAAAGTACTCAAAGTTGTCTTTTCTATTAAGGTTCTATCGTATAAAATGCTTGTGTAGTATGACTAACAAGACTATGACAATAATTTTAGAGTTATTAATGATGCATTCGAATATGCAAAATTTTCTACTTCATTTTATGAGCTAAAGAAGATGATTTATAAGTTTGGCCTTAATTATACCAAGATAGATTCTTGCCAATAGAATTGTATGTTATATTGGGGAAAAGATGAGAAAATGGAGAATTGCAAATATTGTAATAAATCTAGATGGAAAGAAAAAGGCACTATGGGCAAAAAGAAACTACCAGGAAAGGTCTTACGTTGCTTTCCCTTGAAACCAAGGTTGGAAAGGTTATTCATGTCCTAAAACAATAAATTCCATGAGATGGAATGTTTTAAATAATAACCCAAATGGATTGTTAAGGCTTCCAAGAGATGCTAAAGCATGGAAGATTTTTTATCATCTTCACTCGAGTTTGCTTTAGAACCTAGAAATGTTTGCCTTGGCCTTGAACCTAATGGTTTGAATCCTTATCAAACCATGAATCATAGTCATAGTACATGGCCAATTACTTTAATTCCATACAATTAACCTCCTTGGGAGTACATGAAACAATAATATATTATTCCTTCTATGGTCATTCCTGAAAAGGAGATATCAGTAATTAAGATAGATATGTACGTACAACCTTTAGTGAAAAATTTGAATGTGTTATGGATAAAAGGAGTGTAAATTCTCAAGAATATCAATATCAAACATGTGACTCTTACACGATTGACACTCAATAAGAGATTCAATAATTAAAATTTCTTTCGTTTCTAAATTAAAAGTTTTGCTTTTCAAAACAACTTCTTCATCTAAGGCTTTCTAATATTTAAGTTGTAGTTCTTTGAAATCTTGTTTTAATTTTCATGAACAACATCCAATTTTTTATACTTATCAAGTAATTCTAAAAAAGATTTTTGCAAATCAACAGATGAAACATATTCATACTAAAGATTCAATAAATCTAAATATGTCAAACAAGCACATACATTTAATCATATTCAGATCATAAGAAATTGCTTGGCTTCTAGTTTCTGAACCCTTGCTCTTAAAACACGATGGTGATGTATATGATGTAAAGAGTAGGCTCAGTGACCTGATTTGAAATTTTCTGTAGTACTCCAAAAACCATCACAGAGTATTTTAACGTTAGAAGAGATTGTTGCGGGAATCATGGCATACCCACACACATTTGAAAACGATTTTTTATTTAAAATGGACCACTTTCAGAATATTAACTGCTTTCAGAATATTAACTGAAAAAGAAATAAAATAAATGGGATATGATATAATATTAAAATGTAACCTCTCTTATGTATTAGGTTAACATTCTCCCACTTGGTCCATTTTATTCAACCATCAAACATAACAAGAAACCAAATATATGAATCATGGTGACAGTTCCTCTAATAATGAGTATTATCTCCCATCTATTACGATGTATTTAGTCTCACATCACAAGCTCTAAACTCTAATGAATAAACCATATGTCTATTCTAGGTCACAATTAAATGATTTTTCTCAAAGTAAAACTAATTATGTGCACAAATAATTGAAAAAACATTAAACTGAATAAGAGTTTTATCAAAATGAAAGTACTTACCATGACTGTCATATCATGGAACCAAGTCCCATTCGTGTTACATGATCCTTAAAATTCTTTGGTGGCATGCCTTTAGCTAAAGGATTAACAATCATCAACTCAGTGCTAACGTGCTCAATGACCACTTTCTTTTCTTTAACACGTTTTCCTATGGCTAGATATTTAATATCGATGTGCTTACTTCGACTTCCACTTTTATTATTCTTAGCCATAAAAACAACTACAGAGTTATCATAATACAACTTTAGTGGCCTAGCAATTGAGTCCACAACTCTAAGCCCAGATATAAAACTCTTCAACCATACACCATGTGAAGTAGCCTCAAAACAAGAAACGAACTCAGCTTCCATAGTAGAAGTAGCATCAAGGTTTGCTTTTTGCTACTCCAAGATACAACTCCACAAGGTAGCATGAAAACATAGCCAGATGTAGATTTTCTGGTATCAACACAACTAGCAAAGTCTGAATCAGAGTAGCCTACCACTTCCAAATTATCAGTTCGTCTATACATGAGCATGAAATCTTTTGTTCCTTGAAGATATCTCATTACTTTCTTTCCAGCTTTCCAATGGTCAACACCTGGATTACTCTGATATCTTCCCAAAACTCCAACTGCAAATGCAATGTCAGGTCTAGTACAAACTTGAGCATACATAAGACTTCCGACAGGTGAAGCATATGGAATATTTTTCATCTGTTCCCGCTCAAGATCATTTTTTGGGCATTGACTTAATTCAAGTTTGTCACCCTTTACAATGGGAGCTACACTTAGTGAACAATTCTTCATGTTAAACCTCTCTAAAACTTTGTTGATACAACTCTCTTGAGACAAACCCAAAATGCCTCGAGATCTTTCCCTATGGATCTTAATGCTAATGACATAAGATTCCTCTCCCATATACTTCATGTCAAAGTTCTTTGAGAGAAATTGTTTCACTTCATATAGCAAACCCTTATCGTCGGTTGCAAGCAAAATATCATCCACGTATAATACAAGGAAACAAATCTTACTCCTACTTACCTTTCGGTATATAAATTGATCCATGACGTTTTTTGTTGAGATTGTTTACAACACAAACTCTATATCAAACTTGTTTTTGATGATGACAACACAATGCTTAATAACAGTGCATATATTCCAGTATTACATGTTCGTGTGTTTTATTGTTTGACATATCTACTGAACATGTTTTGATGAATTGCAATGTATATTCCTATGCTTGACTATGTGATATTATTGTGGAACATGCTTGTCTTGAAATGTGAAACAAAATTTTTTTTATCACAAGCACCTTTATGAACTTATATCTGTTGTGACAAAGTTCTAGTTCAGTCGAATACACTCATAATGGATTCGACTATGCTAAAACCTTTGCACAGACTTTTTGAAACTGTGCTGTGTGAGATTTTGAGTTGAAAAGAATTTCAAAGTGTTTTCTCATGTGTCAGTCGACAGTACGGATCACATATTCGACTGTATTACTGTTTCATTTGGAATTCTGTTATGCCTACATGCTCCAACGACTATATTTTCAAAAGTTAGTTAAGATTGACTGACTTGGTCAACTGTCTTAAATGGGTATTGATTTGGTTGACTGAGGAGCCTTATGTTGACTGTCTATTATAACTGTCTTAATACAGTCGACTGTATTAGTAGGTTATTCGACTAAGATGTAATCTGAAATAACAGAAAACTATAAATAGTCAGAACACGAATTGTTCTATAAGACTTTTGTGATCTAACATTTTCATTGACCAGTTTCAGATTTAATTCTCTGTCTTAGAAGCTCCAAGAATTCTCCAAGAAAACGATGATGATCTTTCTTGATAGAGATTCAAAAGGAGGAGTCTTTCGTGCATATTGTTTGATCGACATTTGCACAAAGAAGGAGCTTCTGGTTTGATCTTGATAGGCTTAACATCCTGTGAAGACTTCTGTATTTGACTGAAGGCTTGACAACCTGTGAAGTCTGCTGTGATAGGCTTGGCAACCTGTGAAGTCTATTGTGATAGGCTCGACAACCTGTGAAGCGCGCTGTGATAGGCTTGGCATCCTGTGAAGAGTGCTGGTTACACGTTGAGGATTGTTCAACGTGGGTGCAGATTGCAGAAGAGGGGATTCTTGCTGCAATTCTGGTTTTGTGTGTGCAACTATATTTGGATTTGGGTTAGAGAGGAGATTTATATTTTTGCGTGGTGCTTCTATAAATTCCTTGTTGTAAAAACCGCAACCATTATAGTACATTTACTTCCTGGATTGGAAGGACACTGGATGTAGGCATTGTTGGCCGAACCAATATAAAAGCCAGTATTTGATTTTCTCTATCCCCGAACTCTTTATTTCCAGTCGACTTTAATTGTTTAGCAGTCAACTACGTTTTTCTGCTGCATTGAATTGTCATTACTTGCATTTCAAGGAAAGATCAAAAGCTTTGAATTTTCATACCAAGATTGCGAAAAGATTTTGATTTTGAACTAACACCAATTCACCCCCCTCTTGGTGTAAAACGAAACCAACCTGTTTCCTAACAATTGGCACCAGAGCTGGTTTTCATAAGATATTTGAAAATTCAGTCGACTGTGTTTTTATTTTATTCGACTGTAAAACCTGGGGATGACTTCAAATTTTCAAACTTTTGGTGAAGGTGCTTCAACAAACAGACCACCTTTGTTTACTGGTGAAAATTATTCTTTTTGGAAAATTCGCATGCAGATCTTTCTTGAATCGCAAGATAAAGGAATTTTTCATGCCACTTTAAATGGTCCATATGTGCTTACAAAAACTATTGAAAGTAAAACTGTTTTGAAACCTTTTACTGAGTGGACTGCTGATGAAAATAGAAAAGCTCAGTATGATGTTAAAGCTAGAAATATTATTGCCTCTGCACTAACAATTGATGAATTTTTCAGGATATCCCAATGCAAGTCTGTAAAGGAAATGTGAGATGTTCTAGAGGTAAGACATGAAGGCACGGATGAAGTCAAGAGAGCCAGGAAGAATTCTTTGATACAAGAGTATGAATTGTTCAGAATGAAAGCTGGTGAAAGCATCTATGATGTCCATAAACGATTCACTCATATTGTAAATCACCTGATGACTCTTGGCAAAGTCTTTGACAAAGAAGAGATCAATATCAATATTCTGAAAAGCCTGAACAGGAATTGGCAACCAAAAGTCACTGCAATCTCTGAATCCAAAGATCTTACAACTATGAATATGTCTACCTTGTTTGGCAAGTTACGAGAACATGAGTTAGAACTTGGTAGATTGAAGGATGAGGAGGAGATTGAAGAAAAGAAGTCCATTGCTCTGAAGGCAACAAACAAGAACATCACAGAAACAGAGATGGACGATAAAGAGCTGATGACTCTGATGGTAAGAAAGTTTATTCGACTTATGCAAAATGATAGTTAACTGTCTAACCATGCAGGTCAAAGCAAAAAGAAAAGCTTCAGCACGAATGCTGTCTAGTGCTATGAATGTGGAAAAGAATGTCACATCAAGCCTGACTGTCCTAAATTGCAGCCAAAGCAGAAAGGAAAGAAAAGATTCCCTCAAGGCAGAAATATGAGAAGAAAAGGAGCCTACATTGCTTGGGAGAACTTTGATTCTGAGAATTCAAGTGATGAGGATGCTGACCAAGAGGAGAAATCCAACATATGTCCCATGGCTGGAACTGCAAAGACTGAGTGTGACAATGATGATGAATTTGAGATGCTGCCCATAGAAGAGAAATATCAGCAGCTGATTGAAACATCAGGGAACTAGATGCTGAAGCAATACGACTAGAATACAAGGTTAATCGACTGAACTCTGAGAATAGAGATTATGAATATAGAATTAACAACCTTGTTGCAGAAAATGAAAAATTAGAAAAAGAATTGAATGAAGCTTTGTTATCTGCTAGGAATATGGAAGTTAAAACTGTTACTGTTGAAAAAACTTGTGAAAATTGTCCTACACACATTAAAAAGATAGATTACTTGACTAGCATGCTAGCTAAGTTTACTCATGGTAGAGACAATTTAGATGCTGTATCAAATTCATCTAGCAAAATTAATAATAGACAAGGAATTGGATACAAAGCTCACTCTAACAGAACCAATACCAGAAATTTTATTGAATTAAGAAAACCTGCTAGAAATGCATGTTTTTACTGCAGATGTGTTGGTCATACTGTTAGAAACTGTTATTGTAGACATGTTGCTGTTCCTCAAGGATTATGTGTATGGATACCAAAGGAACATGTAACAAGAACTAACAATCAAGGACCCAAAGTCAAATGGGTACCAACAACCAAAACTTAAGCATTTTTGCAGGATATACAGCTGATGCAGAACTGTTCTCAAGGAAGAATCAACTATGGAACATATAAAAAACGTTGAGTGTCTACAACTGGTAAATCTGTATCTATCTACTGCATCATGCATATACTGATTGTTTGTGTTGTGTGTTCAATGGTTTGATTGATTGAATTTGGCTGAAATAATTTTTATGAGTCACAGTTAACTCCCAATATTAATACATTCAACTATGTTTGTTTTGGAATCCAAATTTTTGAATATTCCATTCACACATACTATTAGGCACACATGTTTCCCTCCTTATAAAAGTCTCACCTTTATTCTGAACCATTATGTCTTGTCATCTTTTAACTTCACTCAAAATTCTTCAAGAAAGTTTCAAAGAATCATCTTGTCATGAGTTCTTTAAGCAAATCAGTGAATGAGGATTGCATGTCACAATCAACATGGGTGAATCTAGTACGTTAAACTGGTTCAAAGATGAAGAAGAAAGATTGAGGTTCATAAATAGGTCTGTAAAAGTGTTAACGGAATGGCAAGTGTACCATATCGTTTCAAGTAATAAAAATGGTAAAACCCATTATCGTTCTTCCCATGAGACTCGAAAGGCCTTATCATTCGTGTGAATCAAAATCGTAAGACTTGTGAAAGAAAAAATTAATTGTTGTGGTGAATGCAACGACAGAAAATAAGCATGCAATGAGTGATTCAATTGACGAGAAAAGAGTATGAATAAATGGAGTTGTTGGGGGTTTACAATTTCATGTAATCCGCTCTCTTTTATTTACTCCTCTTGTTTAAATTGCCTTATTATCTAATTGCATGCAAACTTTCTTGGCCTCCCCTTAACCCGATCCCTCGGTGAAAAGAGCCTATTACTAATTACCGGCTTGCTATCCCTAGACTCCCCTAGCAACTAGCAACGCATTACAAACAGAAGCAAATACAATTGATCGTCCTACCCCCTATCCCTAGGTGGTATTGCTTAACCAAGGAAATTCTCACCAGTTCGTGACATTACTGTACGTCCCCATATCAATAAAGGCAAATATCAGTTACCGAATGAGTTAAACTATAAAAGCTTCAAGCACAATATGAGAATCCAACAATTGATAATAAACGCATATGAAAATCATATAATTTAAACAAGAGTTTCAATAAAAGAGAGTATAAAAAGACTACATTGTTCCCCCAACAACAAAAGGGTTTAGTTCACCATTGTCATGGTGAACCAAGATGAAAATAATGGAAGAAAAGATGAAAAGGAGCCTAAGCATCCAAGAGATCCTCTCTAGAGAGTGAAAAGTAGGTCTGGCCGCCCTTCTCTGCTTCTCTGTCAAAAGAATGAGAATGAAATCGCACTAGGGCTATTTATAGCTGAAGAGCACAACAGAAAACAGGCCCGAGCCCAACAGGCAACCGCCCGGCGTCACACTTATGCCGCCCGACGGTTTGCCTCTTATTGCGCTACCGCCCGGCGTCAGGGGTCCACCACCTGACGGTTTGCCTCTTATCGCGCTACCGCCCGACGTCAGGGGTCCACCGCCCGGCGGTTTGCCTCTTATCGCAAAACCGCCAGGCGTCGCTGCCTTGGTGCCAACTCCTTGTATTTGGCCGTCCAACGGTGCAATTCTACCGCTGGGCGGTTTCTAGACTCTTCTTTTCTTGATTTTCTTCCTCTATCTTGAGTCTAAGGCCTTTATCTTCACCTTCATTTTTCACTTCCATCAAAATTGCTGCAAAACAATGCAAAACAAGCATAATATCGCTAAAAATAACTTTTGATTCTCGACTGACTCATTTAATGAGTTTTGTTTGATTTCAAGCTCATTCTAAGCAGTAAAGGGAGTAATTTGGTCTAAAATAGCACATGAAAATAATGGTTTTTCAACCGTTATCAAAAAGCGGTAGTATCTCCTATGAACATCAACCTGGAAATGTTCAAAGGTGAAGGGTTCACTTTTCCTTCCTGGCTTGAAGCAGAAGGGTTATCTGATTTCCTACAGATGAGAGGAACGTGGTATCCCGACCTGGTTAAGGTGTTCTACCAGAACTTATGGGTACAAAATGGAGACATCTTTTCTAGGGTAAAGGGAGTGGACATTCACATTGATGATACCCTATGGAACATTGTAACAAACTTACCATCTGAGGGCGTATTCTCACATTTACCCATTTCAGAAGTAAATACCTTGCTGATCAAGAAACAGACATATCAAGAATGGCTAGGATTTCCAGGCGTATACACCATTGAGAAAGTATTTGCACATGAAGGGTTACAAAAAGAGAAGATTCTTGCTCACATTCTAGCAAAAATCATTTTACCCGGAAGAATAAAAAAGGACAGAATGACCACAGAGGACATCTTCCTACTCCATGCTATCAAGAACAACATCTCCACAAATTGGCTACAGGTGATTAAAGATCACATGGAGTATTGTGCACTGAAAAGATCTCTATATCTGTCTTATGCATGTCTAATAAGAAAAATACTTGTCCTTCTCGGGGTTGATGTTTGTACTGAGCGCAAATGCATATGAGGGTCCTCAAATTTGTTTGACAAAGACTCACTAGTGTCTCTTGGACTAGTAAAGACAATAAAAGGTTGGAAATTTATGGGTGAACATCTGATGGAAGACCTTAAAGAGAAGAAAGAGATGGTGACAGCTGGTGGAACACAATTCTTCCCAGAAACGAACTTTGACAAATATGTTGTCAATCAAATTAGGATTCTTCATGACAAGTGTGACAAACTAGAAAGCATGCACAGTGAAAATCTGCAACTGCTGACTGAAGAATCTAATGATGAAGACTCTTTTGAAACCTTCTGATATGTTAATCCTCATGTGTCTTTATCGTCACTCCTATGACATGACTGTGTTCCCTATAGTTTCATTCTAGCATAGTGTCAATTGTCCCTGTATCTACCTTGTATAATGGCATATAAAGTCATCTTTTGGTTGTGTTTTCTTTGTTTTGTTTTTGTTTCCTTGTTCCTGCACCAAAATGTAATATCATTTACCCAAGGAAATAAAATTAGTTGTTTGAATCAACCCATTCAAATGTACTCTGTTTGAAGTTAACTATGCTTACACTGTCATGCATTCTTATATATTGACTTCTGTTATGATATGATAATATTCCTTCTTAACCATTATGCTTGATCTAGAAAAGGTTGTTGAAAGGTTTTGCAGGAAAGTCATTGCTTTGGACATCTACATTTGGATTTCAACATTTGGAAAAGCAATGCATTCAACTGATGATTTAAAGCATTCGACTATGTCTAAACTAGTTAACAATTCCAATTCTGGAATTTGATTCTATCCTTACTGACTGCTTAAATCATTGATGATTTTATATTATCTCTGCTCTTTACTTGATTCTATATCTGCATTGAGATAATATTGTGAGATTGTTGATATTTGTATCATTGTATCTACATGTGGATTGATAATATGACTATGATACAAATCTGTGCTTAAAATGTTTATTAATCTGTAATATTCTGCATTGTGCACTCAAACTATTTTTGAAATTCATGCATAATGACAGGGAGAATATCACTGCATTCCACACATGTTTCATCACACACCTATATTTCAGGGGGAGTTTAAAATGTTTAGTGATGAACTTGTGATCTGTGAGAGCATCATTGTTTTTACAACCTGCATATCTTTATGATGCATCTCTTTTTTTTTTTTTTTATTAAAACTGCATAAATATCTAAAGCATTCCTTTTTTGTTAATGCACAAAGGGGGAGAGATATGCATGAGTGTATGAAAACAAGTCTATATGGGGAGAATTGTTGCATCATATTTTATCTGCTTGATGATATTTTTGCTGTATTTACAGAGTAACTGATCTGTTGTGATTGTTTATGATATTTGTTTTACTTTGTCAAATGTGGAACTGTACAAACATGGTTGAGTTATTAATCATGGTTGTGCATCATCCAAAAAGGGGGAGATTGTTGAGATTGTTGACAACACAAAATCTATATCAAACTTGTTTTTGATGATGACAGCACAATGCTTAATAACAGTGCATATATTCCAGTATTACATGTTTGTGTGTTTTATTGTTTGACATATCTGCTGAACATGTTTTGATGAATTGCAATGTATGTTCCTATGCTTGACTATGTGATATTATTGTGGAACATGCTTGTCTTGAAATGTGAAATAAAATTTTTTTGATTACTGCACATTTCAGAAAAGAAAAAGATCACAACCACCTTTATGAACTTATATTTGTTGTGACAAAGTTCTAGTTCAGTCGAATACACTCATAATGGATTCGACTATGCTAAAACCTTTGCACAGACTTTGTGAAACTGTACCGTGTGAGATTTTGAGTTGAAAAGAATTTCAAAGTGTTTTGTCATGTGTGAGTCGACAGTGTGGATAACACATTCAACTGTATTATTGTTTCATTTGGAATTTTGTTATGCCTACAAGCTCCAACGGCTATATTTTCAAAAATTAGTTAAGATTGACTGACTTGGTCAACTGCCTTAAATGGGTATTGATTTGTTTGACTGAGGAGCCTTATGTTGACTGTCTGTTATAACTGTTTTAATACAGTCGACTATATTAGTAGGCTATTCGACTGAGATGTAATATGAAATAACAGAAAACTATAAATAGTAAGAACACGAATTGTTTTGTCAGACTTTTGTGATCTAACATTTTCATTGTCCTGTTTCAGATTGAATTCTCTGTCTTAGAAGCTCCAAGAATACGGTGGTGATCTTTCTTGAGAGAGATTCAAAGGGAGGAGTCTTTCGTGCATATTGTTTGATCAACATCTGCACAAAGAAGGTGCTTCTTGTTTGATCTTGATAGGCTTGACATCCTGTGAAGACTGTTGTATTTGACTGAAGGCTTGGCAGCCTGTGAAGTCTGCTGTGATAGGCTTGGAAACCTGTGAAGCGTGCTGTGATAGGCTTGGCATCCTGTGAAGAGTGCTGGTTACACGTTGAGGATTGTTCAACATGGGTGCAGATTGCAGAAGAGGGGATTCTTGCTGCAATTCTGGTTTTGTGTGTGCAATTATATTTGGTTTTGGTTTAGAAAGGAGATTTATATTTTTGTGTGGTGCTTCTATAAATCCCTTGTTGTAAAAACCGCAACCATTATAGTGCATTTGCTTCCTGGATTGGAAGGACACTGGATGTAGGCATTGTTAGCCGAACCAGTATAAAAACCAATGTTTGATTTTCTCTATCCCTGCACTCTTTATTTTCATTCGACTTTAATTGTTTAGTAGTCAACTACGTTTTTCCGCTGCATTGAATTTTCTTTACTTGCATTTCAAGGTAAGATCAAAAGCTTTGAATTTTCATACCAAGATTGCGAAAAGATTTTGATTTTGAACTAACACCAATTCACCCCCCTCTTGGTGTAAAACGAAGCCAATCGGTTTCCTAACATTTTCTTCAAAACCAAATGAAGTGATACCATTTGCAGGAGGCTTGTTTTAATCCATAGATGGATTTACTAAGCTACCAAACTAACTGCTCATTGTCTTTAGAAGAGAATCCTTCAGGTTGTTTAATGTATACCTCTTCCTCTAGATCACCATTAAGGAATGTTGTTTTCACATCCGTTTGATGTAACTCAAAGTCAAAATGAGCTACTAATGTCATAATTACTCGGAAGGAATCATTCTTAGATATAGGAGAAAAGGTCTCTGTGTAGTTAATTCCTTCTCTCTGAGTGAGTCCTTTGGCAACAAGTCTTGCCTTATGTCTCTCAATGTTGCCTTTTGAGTCCTTCTTAGTTTTAAAGACCCATTGATAACGGTCTAAAAATTGTTATTTTCATACTTAAATTTGATATCAAAACACACCCTTTATGGCTTAGAATGAGCTTAAAATCAAGTATAACACTTAGTTGAGTCATGTGAGAGTCAAAAGTTGGTTTTAGAGATATTATGCTTGTTTTCACATTGTTTTGCAGGGTTTTGAGATGAACTAAAGATGGAAGTGAAGTAAGGTGGACTTAGACACGTGAAAGATGAAGAAAAATGATGAAAAAAAGGGTTGAAGAAACCGCTGAGCGTCAGAATGGACCGCTGAGCGCCCAGGGCGATTTGAGGCAAACCGCTCAGCGGTAAAACTGACCGCTGTGCGGTCCTGTGGCTAAAGGGAAAACCGCTGAGCGGTTAAATTAAGGGTTGAGCGGTTGTCAGTTTTTATTGTGTTTAGATTCTGATAGATTTTGTTATCTCTGTGGCTTATATATAGCCCGAGTGCGAATCAAAACTCATTCTTTTGGCAGAGAGAAACGTCCACAGCAGCTCTACACACCTTGAAGGAGGTTCCTTGGATGCTTAGGCTCCAATATACCAAGTTGAGGGTTATTTCTTCCATTCTTTCATTACTTTTCATCTAGATTCACCATGATTATGGTGAACTAAACCCTAGGTTGTTGGGGAACAATGTAATCTTTTGAAACTCTCTTATATTGAAATTCTTATCTTCTTTATATGCTTGCATATGCTTATCTTTATCAATTGTTGGGTTCCTTACCTTTGCTTAATGCTTTTATCGTTTAACTCATTCGGTGAATGTTGTTTGTCTTTATTGATACGGGATCGTACAGTAATGTCATGAATTGAGGGAATTCCTTGATTAAGCAATACTGCCTAGAGATAGGTGTCGCAACTGTAATCGCGATGGGACAACGAGACTCTCAAAATTAAAAATATTTCGAAAAAAGAGATTTGGAGTCGTTCCCTAGTGGAGTCGCAATCTGTCGCAACTGGAATCGCGACGGGACGACGACGATCCGAAAAAAGAAAACGCGATTTTGAAAAAAAGAGATTTTGAGTTGCCACCATAGTTTATTCTGGAAAACTACGGAAAAACCATAAAATGTAAGACATGGTCTGCGAAAACCGAAATTCGGGTTAGGGAGTCGGTTACGTGCGAGGAAGGTATTAGCACCCCCACAACGGCTGCCCTAAGGTAGTACCGTTAATTAAATACGCGAATTTGATGTGGTTTGCAAAATGTTTAACTATCCCAAGAACAACAATATAAAGAAACAAAAGATATATATTTTTTTAGTTTTTTTTTTAGAAATTATTGAGAAAATTGACTCTCACATGTCCCCAGCGGAGTCGCCATCTGTCGCAACCGGAATCGCGACAGGACGACGAGACTCTCAAAATTAAAAATATTTCGAAAAAAGAGATTTGGAGTCGTTCCCCAGTGGAGTCGCCATCTGTCGCAACCGGAATCGAGACGGGACGACGACGATCCGAAAAAAGAAGGAAACACGATTTTGAAAAAGAAGAAGAGAGTTTTGGGAGTCGCCACCATAGTTTATTATGGAAAACTACGGAAAAACCATAAAATGTAAGGCATGGTCTACGAAAACCGAAATTCGGGTTCGGGAGTCGGTTACGTGTGAGGAAGGTATTAGCACCCCCACAACGCCTGCCCTAAGGCAATACCTTTAATTAAATACGTGAATTTGATGTGGTTTGCTAAATGTTTAACTATCCCAAGAACAACAATATAAAGAAACAAAAGATACTTTTTAGTTTTTTTTTAGAAATTATTGAGAGAATTTATTTAGAAAAGATTTGGATTTTTGGGAAGTGAACCTGACAAGCACTTGCTTTGCTCCTACGTATCTCCACTTTTGATGGAGAATCAAGGATCACGTAGTTCTGGCTAAGATCTTGATGATATTGCAAAAAATTAAAATGCGACCATTGCCATGCCAAGGGTCGATAACAGAAAATTAAAATTTGACTATTGCCAAGCAGAGAGTCCAAAAAAAAAACGATTTGAAAAAAATAGTTGATATTTTTATTTTGAAGATTTCATGATTTTTTTTTTGGTATTTTTGAATTATATAAAACAAGTGGAAAATTATTTTTGTGTTTTTTTAGTTTTGTATTTTTTTTGTTTTTATTTTTATTTTAAGAAAGAGAGATAAGTTGAAAGGTTTATGAAACAAAAATGTAAAAAACATAAATAAAACAAATATAGTAGAAAAATAAAATGAATTTATAAACTAAAAAAAATGATCAAAATGCATAATGGGATAAGAAGAATATTTGTATCTTATTGAAGGTTTGAATGATGGAGGAAAACTTTAATTGCAACAAGTTATGAGAAGAGGTAGATGAGAAGTAAAGAAGATGAACTTGGAGTAGAAATTTGATATGAAATTTGATGGAAAGGTGTGAGAGAAAAATGAAGAAGAGTTTTTGGATGAAGAGATTTTGTGTATGTAAGTAAGTGTGTAGGTGTGTATGTGTGTGTGTGTGTGTGAGAAGAAAAATAGGTAGTGAAGAAGTAAAAAAATGTGAGATTATTTTGGGCCATTCGGTTAAGGAAAAAAAATTAATTTGGGGGTGCAAATAGTAAAACGAAATAGTATTTTTTATTTTTTATTTTTTTTTATTTTTTTATTTTCTTTTTTTTCTTTTTCCCTTTGTTTATTTTTTTTACTATTTATTTTTCTTTTTTTCTTTTTTCGTTTTTTTTCTTCTTTTTTTTTCAAAATAAAATAAAATCTAATAATAATTGAAGAGCTAAATCAAAAGTAAACTAAAAATTAAAAACGCAAAATAAATAAATAAAACAAAAATAAAATGTGACTAAAATAGAAACAAACCCTATTATTTATTCACCCGGACGAAATTGGGTGTTGACAATAGGGGTAGGACGATCAATTGTATTTTGCTTCCGTTTATCATGCATTATTAGTTACTAGGGGAGGCTAGAGATAGCAAGCCGATAATTAGTAATAGGATCTTTTCGCCAAGGAATTGAGTTAAGGGTAGACTAAGAAGGTTGGCATGACAATATGATAAATAGGCAAATTAGATAAGAAGAGTAGATATAGGAGGGTGGATAAGATGAAATTGTAAACCCCAATAACTCCATTAATCCATAGTTTCTTTTAGCCAATTGAATAACTACATTTGCATGTTTACTTTTGTTATTTGCATACAAAACCCTAAAATTAATTTCTTCTCAAGTCTTATGCGATTGGTTTACACGAAAGTTAAGGCCTAAGAGTCCTTTGGGAAACGATACTTGGACTTACCCATTTTATATTACTTGATAATGATCTGGTACACTTGCCAGGGACTTAACACCCATCTACATCCAATGGATTTTACACCATTAGGCAACTGAACGAGATCCTAGACTTTGTTGGATGCCATAAAATCCATCTCGTCTTTCATGGCATCATACCATAGGTTTGATTCTTTAGAACTCATGGCTTGTGAAAACGTTTCAAGATCATTTTCGGCTCGAATGTTGTAATCCGATTCTTGTAAATACACTTCATAATCACTAGAAACTGCTGGTCTTTTGATTCTTGTTGTTCAACTGGTTGTTCAACACTTACTTGTTGCTCCTCATCAACAACTTGATCTACATTATCATTCTCAGCAATTTGTGGAACTTTAATTAATTGTTGTCTAATCCGTTTTTGAACTAGAGTAGCGTGAATGACTACCAATCTTTCATTTGATTGAGAGGTTTGAGCTTCATAGTGATCTTTTTCAATAGAATCTATACCCTTTAGACTTTTCAGCATATCCAATGAAATACCCACTAATAGTCCTTGGGTCTAGTTTCTTCTCTTGTGGATTATAAATTCTTACTTCAGACGAACATCCCCAAACGCGTACATGTTGTAAACTAAGTTTCCAACCTTTGAATAACTCAAAAGGTGTTTTTAAAATAGCCTTAGTTGGGACTCAATTTACTATATACACAACCGTCTTAAGTGCTTCGGTCCACAAGAACTGCGGAAGTTTTGAATTACTCCTCATTCTTCTCACCATATCCATCAAGGTTTGATTTCTTCTTTCTGCTACATTGATGGGTGTCGCGGCCCATACAAATTTGATTGCATATGAGAAATTCAGTATAGCTAGGAAGTGACTCCTAGGTCGTCTCTCAAGGACCAAACTGTGGTTCGAGAATCAGGTCTCACACGAAGTGGGGGGGGTTGTGAAAGGATTGTGAATGCGGATAAACTAAATTAAAACTGAAAACTAAATACAATCAAACATAATTGAAAACAGTGAAATAAATGAACAAAACATGAAGACCGAACGGTCCTACAGATGACTGAACGGTTCTACATTGAAACCTAACTGTCTCTAAAGTAAGTGTGGAAATTGGAAATGAAGAAAGATAAAGAAACCGAACATAATGACCAGATAAAGCAAATGAACAATGCAATAGATAAATATCTAAACATAGTGAAAACTATTAAAATGCAACACTTAAGCTAAAGAAATAAAATGTTAATCATCATGGAATCAACACTTAAAAAGGAAAAGCATAAACAAGAAGATAAAATAAAAATTCCTAAACCATGGGATCTCTTCAAGATAAATGAATGCTTTAACTTTTATCTAGGTGGCAGCTTCACCATTTCCATCATTCAATAAAAATTAGAAACCATAATTTCACAATGAAAACCCTTCACTTTTCTAAAAGAAAGCAAATACTAAAAATGAAGTTTTCCTCCCAGGACGTGGCATTGATGGACCGAGACTTCAATCAAAAAAGTGCATTAAAAAAAAACAAATTGGAACCATGCGTCTCTTATCTGAAAGGGAAATAAACATCAGGCTTGACACCTCCATACCGAATGAAAATGAGTGGTTCATCTCACCAAGCCGTGCACCACACCTCAACATTCCGCACTTGCAATTCAAAGGATGCCACCTTGCTTGTTTCTAAAAGAAATTTGGTGCAACATTTTTATACTAAATAAAAGAAAATGGAAATTCATTTCAAAGAAAAGGAAATGACAATAAAACATGTGCTGAAACTTTTGTGAATGTTAGCGCCCTTGTTCTCCACTTTGGTTGTTTGTTGATCAAACTCATGTGTACCTCCTGCAACATGGTTAGTGCAATGTGGTTCCAAAGATATAACATGCAGGGGTATAACACCCAATCCCAATGTAATAGGCTGAACCTCAGATATACCCGCAGAACATGAATCAAATTCAAATGTAGAAACAATTTCAACTACACGCTTAGATTGATGTTCAGTGCATGGAGAACAAACATTCAAATGTGATAACAAAAAGTGGTTCTCATCATGCAAAGGGGGAGAATGAAAATCATGCTCATCAACAATACAATAATCAACATACCTATCAGTAACATAATCATCAACAACAGAGTCAATCATAGGTATATTTACCTCCACTTCCCTGAAGATTGGTAGAGTGGTGGAAGGTGAAAGTGGTCTACCTATCTCAAAAGTGTTGCTCATATCTGCCTGGTCCTCCAATTCTTCATTAGTCTCCTCCGGTGCAAGAGTGGGGACATAGGAGGGTGGGAAAGTAGATGACGCAGTAGCAAGCTCATGACTCTGCTCCCCATCTCCTATGTGGATGGCACCAACATCATCTGGAAGCTGAACAGCCTGAAATGGTGATTCCTTTAAAACATAAGATTGTTCCTCAATGAGCTGAGTGGTCATCTGCCCCATTTGGTCAGTCAAACTCTGAATGAAAGCTGTCGTCTCTTGCCGGAATTGAATGTTCAGAATAGTCATCTGCTCCAATAACTCCTTCAATGTAGGCTCAGAAGTAGTGGAAAAATGAGGAGTTGCTTGGGTAGGCTCATGAAACTGCAACTGTTGTGGTTCCTGGACAGGGGAAGGCATACAAGCATTCTGGAATTGTGGTTCTTGATATTGATGCTGTGAAGGGCAGAATCTTTCCAAAAACCGATGCTTAAGATCTTCCCAATTGGCCTTGAATTCTGGAGGAAGATAATAACGCCATTCCCATGCTGCTTGTTCTACTGAATGCAAAAATGCCTTTAAGAAAATGCGATCATCCGGGACATGAGGAGGTTTCATTTCAGAGCAAATGCGTTGGAACCTCTCCAAATGTCTATGTGGGCATTCACCTGCAGAACCATAAAACCTAGGCATCAAATCTATCAGTCCAGAGGTGAGAACGCAATGAACATCATCCTCAGTATGTGAAACTGGCTCCCAAAGAGCACTCTCAAGAATGGGAGGATGAGTCATATTGTTCTCAATATAAAAATCAGCAGAATATGCATGAGAAGCAATATCAGAGTTAGATGCAGAAGGCGAATCATAATCATAGGCATAATAAGCAGTACTCACACAACCAAAATAGGTAGACATGTAGAAAGGGGTAAGAAGAATGCAATGAAAATATGCAACTAAAGCTACCTAAATACAACACACAATGACGAACACACAAAACAGAACATCACACTCACAACACAAGACAAGACACAACACACACTAACATAACAAAGACCTAAAACCGAACCGTTGGTCCCCGGCAACGGCGCCAAAATTTGATGGGTGTCGCGGCCCATACAAATTTGATTGCATATGAGAAATGCAGTATAGCTAGGAAGTGACTCCTAGGTCGTCTCTCAAGGACCAAACTGTGGTTCGAGAATCATGTCTCACACGAAGTGGGGGGGGGGGGTTTGTGAAAGGATTGTGAATGCGGATAAACTAAATTAAAACTGAGAAGTAAATACAATCAAACATAATTGAAAATAGTGAAATAAATGAACAAAACATGAAGACCGAACGGTCCTACAGATGACCGAACGGTTCTACATTGTGACCTAACTGTCTCTAAAGTAAGTGTGGAAATTGGGAATGCAGAAAGATAAAGAAACCGAACATAATGACCAGATAAAGCAAATGAACAATGCAATAGATAAATATCTAAACATAGTGAAAACTATTAAACTTCAACACTTAAGCTAAAGAAATAAAATGCTAATCATCATGGAATCAACACTTAAAAAGGAAAAGCATAAACAAGAAGATAAAATAAAAATGCCTAAACCATGGGATCTCTTCAAGAAAAATGAATGCTTTAACTTTTATCTAGGTGGCAGCTTCACCATTTCCGTTATTCAATAAAAATTAGAAACCATAATTTCACAATGAAACCCTTCACTTTTCTAAATGAAAGCAAATACTAAAAATGAAGTTTTTCTCCCAGGACGTGGCATTGATGGACCGAGACTTCAATCAAAAAGTGCATTAAAAAAAACAAATTGGAACCATGCGTCTCTTATCTAAAAGGGAAATAAACATCAGGCTTGGCACCTCCAGACCGAATGAAAATGAGTGGTTCATCTCACCAAGCCGTGCACCACACCTCAACGTTCCACACTTGCAATTCAAAGGATGCCCACCTTGCTTGTTTCTAAAAGAAATTTGGTGCAACATTTTTATACTAAATAAAAGAAAATGGAAATTCTTTTCAAAGAAAAGGAAATGACAATAAAACATGTGCTTTCTTCCAACAAAATCAATCAACGCTGGAAATCAAAGTGCTTTCCTCTCCAATGAATTTAGCGTGTGCAGCTTTCAGACCATGACACCAACCTTTGATTGAAATGCCTTTTTCCCAAATAAAGTGATGTAACAGTGATCTTAAAATCGCTGTAGCCAATGAAATCAGCCCCCTTTTTACCAAATAAAAAATATCAAATGTTCTCTCACATGAATTCTCTTTCTCGGCAAAAGCGATAAGCAAGAAACATTTTTAACTCATTCTTCCAGCCAGCACCGTGAGCTACTTCATTTCTCAAAGTAAATAAAAGCAATTCAATAAATGAAAAACGCTGTATCCATAATGAATAAGCATCGCTGCATTAATTAGATGAAATAAAACAGCATGTGTTCCCATCAATCAACATAAGTGTGTGCATAAATGTAGTGCAGTAGTAATTGGAAATAAAGAAATTAATCACCCATCTAGAAGAAAAGAAAAGCAATGCTTCTACATTCATCCAAAATCCAACATAGTGATCATGGTTCAAAGAAAAGAAGAATGCTCCCAGTTAAGAGAACTCTGCTGGAGCCCTTGCACACAAAATGTCGAGAGAGAGCCCCCTTAAAATGAGTGACGGTTGCTCACTCAAAGCAAGGCCATGTGTCCTCTAAAATGAGGTGGGGTCCACCTAAAAATAAAAGGAAACCCTAGGTGCCAAGTGTCCTACAATCTTTGGGCCCCTCATAATTTTTTAACAATGGCCCAATGTGCAAAAGTTTGTCCAAAAAGTTTAAACAATTAAATTTACAATGCAATTAATTTTGAAATGTCCAATTGGAGAGTCTTGAATTAATTTGTCTCCATCCCAATGCTCCAAAATATATCTCTAAAATTTTCCCTGCCATTAAAAATGCAAATAATTAGCTCAGAATATTTAAATTAATTAAAATTAGAATTTCCGGTCAAATTAAGCACAATTAACAGAAATGGGAAAATACCGAACAATTAAGCACAATTCCTTGATTAAATTCGGTACAATAAGCTAAGTGAAATCTAGAAAATATCGACTCATCAAAATAGACCACACTTAGTCTTTTGCACTCCTGGGCAAAATCAAAGACGCAAATCAAGGAACAGTTCAACAAACATCAGGGAATTGACAGACTCAACACATAGAAAACAAAGACTCACAAGGACAGACACAAAGTTGCACAGTTCTCAAGAAATCTGGACAAAGAAAGGAAGTAGGAAGTATCCAACACAGAGTCAAAGAAAGCAGATACTCATGAAGTCATCCAAACAATTCAAGACATGGGAAAATGATCAATCAGCTCAAGAGGTGAATCAAAAGTAAAAGAACCTCACAGATGTACACTATTAGTGTTTCTCTCAAGTGTCTAAGGTAAACAATGTCAACTCAATGTACTCAAGAAAGCAAATACAAACAAACTTGGCAAGCCTCTAATATCAACACTCAAACACATATGCATGTTCAAATCAAAAGGTCTTTTATGGATGTAATGGGGCCAAGGACAAGGAAGGATACATATGGATGAGAAGCTACAAACCAAAAGGAATGGAGGAGCAATGGGGAACAAGTATAAACACATTCAAACACACCCAAAACCTCTAATTCAATCCTCTTCTTGACTCCATTATTCACAATTTTTTTTCTCATTTTTCTGTATTTTTTTTCATTTCTCATCTTGTCTATTTTCTTTTCTCTCTTTTCAGAACACAACTCTAAGAGACAAGATACACAACATATTTACAAAATAAAACAATAAGAGGAACCAACTAACCAATTCTCTGAATCTCTCGGGAGATCACACTTATTCGTAAAACAATTCCAAAGCTCCAAAATTCCCTAAGGTTAAGGTAATCATGGTTTTTCACTTAGGGCTAGTGTATGAGCTTCAAAACAAAGAAATGGGGAAAGTATAGGCTCAAAAGAGGTTATCAAGGGATCACAACAAGGTAGGCTCATCTGGCTAGAGAGGCTCAACAACAAAACTGCCTTTATCACTTCCAAACATGCATATCAATCAAGAATCATCAAAAAGAGTCAAGCCAAGGCATATGTGCAAGCAATCAAGAGACATATCACACACAAGAAAGAATATCAAGTGGCTCAAATCTCACACAGGGTATTTTTGTCACAATCAATCACCCTCTCAAACATCATAATCAACTTTCAATCAGAGAAAAACATGGATTTCAAACCAATTAGAGTATCAATGAAGTCAAGGACACATCTACAACCTAAACAAACTCCAGAAATCAAGAGAAACATGCAAAACTGTACACCAGACACAACAAAAACTACCTAGAAAACAAAAAATTTAACGTAGAAAACATAACTAATCAAAGAAAATTCAGAATCTCCCCCAATAGACCGCACTTAAATTACACAATGTCCTCAACATGTCACAATCATCAAATAAGAAATCAGAACAGTCTACAGATCATGGACAAGTGCAATAAAAGCGGGAAATGGAGGAGAAGGGAAAAGGAAACTCCCCTGATCATGGTGGCAGTTGACAATTTTGGACTTTCAGGGAGAGGTCTTCCATCATAGAACTCAGCAAGGAAGTGTTGAAGAGGAATTGCTTCAGTCTCCAAATTTGATCAAGCAGGGAGATGTCCTACACAGTTGGATCTAAGAAGCAATGATTGTTGATGAGCTGGTTCAGCTGGTGCCAACTGGTGTTGAAGCTTTTGTGAATGTTAGCGCCCTTGTTCTCCATTGTGGTTGTTTGTTGATCAAACTCATGTGTACCTCCTGCAACATGGTTAGTGCAATGTGGTTCCAAAGATATAACATGCAGGGGTATAACACCCAATCCCAGTGTAATAGGCGCTGTACCCTCAGAACATGAATCAAATTCAAATGTAGAAACAATTTCAACTACAGGCTTAGATTGATGTTCAGTGCATGAAGAACAAACATTCAAATGTGATAACAAAAAGTGGTTCTCATCAGGCAAAGGGGGAGAATGAAAATCATGCTCATCAACAATACAATAATCAACATACCTATCAGTAACATAATCATCAACAACAGAGTCAATCATAAGTATGTTTACCTCCACTTCCCTGAAGATTGGTAGAGTGGTGGAAGGTGAAAGTGGTCTACCTATCTCAAAAGTGTTGCTCATATCTGCCTGGTCCTCCAATTCTTCATCAGTCTCCTCCGGTGCAAGAGTGGGGACATAGGAAGGTGGGAAAGTAGATGACGCAGTAGCAAGCTCATGACTCTGCTCCCCATCTCCTATGTGGATGGCACCAACATCATCTGGAAGCTGAACAGCCTGAAATGGTGATTCCTTTAAAACATAAGATTGTTCCTCAATGAGCTGAGTGGTCATCTGCCCCATTTGGTCAGTCAAACTCTGAATGGAAGCTGTCGTCTCTTGCCGGAACTGAATGTTCAGAATAGTCATCTGCTCAAATAACTCCTTCAATGTAAGCTCAGAAGTAGTGCAAAGATGAGGAGTTGCTTGGGTAGGCTCATGAAACTGCAACTGTTGTGGTTCCTGGACAGGGGAAGACATACAAGCATTCTGGAATTGTGGTTCTTGATATTGATGCTGTGAAGGGCAAAATCTTTCCAAAAACCGATGCTTAAGATCTTCCCAATTGGCCTTGAATTCTGGAGGAAGATAATAAAGCCATTCCCATGTTGCTTGTTCTACTGAATGCAAAAATGCCTTTAAGAAAATGCGATCATCCGGGACATGAGGAGGTTTCATTTCAGAGCAAATGCATTGGAACCTCTCCAAATGTCTATGTGGGCATTCACCTACAGAACCATAAAACCTAGGCAGCAAATCTATCAGTCCAGAGGTGAGAACGCAATGACAATCATCCTCAGTATGTGAAACTGGCTCCCAAAGAGCACTCTCAAGAATGGAAGGATGAGTCATATTGTTCTCAATATAAAAATCAGCAGAATATGCATGAGAAGCAACATCAGAGTCAGATGCAGAAGGAGAATCATAATCATAGGCAGAATAAACATTACTCACACAACCAAAATAGGTAGACATGTAGAAGGGGGTAAGAAGAATGCAATGAAAATATGCAACTAAAGCTACCTAAATACAACACACAATGACGAACACACAAAACAGAACATCACACTCACAACACAAGACAAGAAACAACACACACTAACATAACAAAGACCTAAAACTGAACCGTTGGTCCCCGGCAACGGCGCCAAAATTTGATGGGTGTCGCGGCCCATACAAATTTGATTGCATATGAGAAATGCAGTATAGCTAAGAAGTGACTCCTAGGTCGTCTCTCAAGGACCAAACTGTGGTTCGAGAATCAGGCCTCACACGAAGTGAGGGGGGGGGGGGTTTGTGAAAGGATTGTGAATGCGGATAAACTAAATTAAAACTAAAAAGTAAATACAATCAAACATAATTGAAAACAATGAAATAAATTAACAAAACATGAAGACCGAACGGTCCTACAGATGACCGAACGGTTCTACATTGTGACCTAACTGTCTCTAAAGTAAGTGTGGAAATTGGAAATGCAGAAAGATAATGAAACCGAACATAATGACCAGATAAAGCAAATGAACAATGCCATAGATAAATATCTAAACATAGTGAAAACTATTAAAATGCAACACTTAAGCTAAAGAAATAAAATGCTAATCATCATGGAATCAACACTTAAAAAGGAAAAACATAAACAAGAAGATAAAATAAAAATGCCTAAACCATGGGATCTCTTCAAGATAAATGAATGCTTTAACTTTTATCTAGGTGGCAGCTTCACCATTTCCATCATTCAATAAAAATTAGAAACCATAATTTCACAATGAAAACCCTTCACTTTTCTAAATGAAAGCAAATACTAAAAATGAAGTTTTTCTCCCAGGACGTGGCATTGATGGACCGAGACTTCAATAAAAAAGTGCATTAAAAAAAAACAAATTGGAACCATGCGTCTCTTATGTAAAAGGGAAATAAACATCAGGCTTGGCACCTCTAGACCGAATGAAAATGAGTGGTTCATCTCACCAAGCCGTGCACCACACCTCAACGTTCCACACTTGCAATTGAAAGGATGCCACCTTGCTTGTTTCTAAAAGAAATTTGGTGCAGCATTTTTATACTAAATAAAAGAAAATGGAAATTCTTTTCAAAGAAAAGGAAATGACAATAAAACAAGTGCTTTCTTCCAACAAAATCAATCAACGCTGCACCTCTTCTTCCAAGAAAATCAAAGTGCTTTCCTCTCCAATGAATTTAGCTTGTGCAGCTTTCAGACCATGACACCAACCTTTGATTGAAATGCTTTTTTCCCAAATAAAGTACAGTGATCTTAAAACCGCTGCAGCCAATGAAATCAGCCCCCTTTTTACCAAATAAAAAATATCAAATGTTCTGTCACATGAATTCTCTTTCTCGGCAAAAGCAATAAGCAAGAAACATTTTTAACTCATTCTTCCAGCCAGCACCGTGAGCTACTTCATTTCTCAAAGTAAATAAAAGCAATTCAATAAATGAAAAACATTGCATCCATAATGAATAAGCATCCCTACATTAACTAGAAGAAATAAAACAGCATGTGTTCCCATCAATCAACGTGTGTGCATAAATGCAGTGTATTAGTAATTGGAAATAAAGAAATTAATCACCCATCTCGAAGAAAAGAAAAGCAATGCTTCTACATTCATCCAAAATCCAACATAGTGATCATGGTTCAAAGAAAAGAAGAATGCTCTCAGTTAAGACAACTCTGTTGCAGCCCTTGCACATAAAATGCCGAGAGAGAGCCCCCCTAAAATGAGTGACGGTTGCTCGCTCAAAGCAAGGCCATGTGTCCTCTAAAATGAGGTGGGGTCCACCTAAAAATAAAAGGAAACCCTAGGTGCCAAATGTCCTACAATATTTGGGCCCCTCATAATTTTTTAACAATGGCCCAATGTGCAAAAGTTTGTCCAAAAAGTTTAAACAATTAAAAATTTACAATGCAATTAATTTTAAAATGTCCAATTGGAAAGTCTTGAATTAATTTGTCTCCATCCCAATGCTCCAAAATATATCTCCAAAATTTTCCCTGCAATTAAAAATGCAAATAATTAGCTCTGAATATTTAAATTTATTAAAATTAGAATTTCCGGTCAAATTAAGCACAATTAATAGAAATGGGAAATACCGGACAATTAAGCACAATTCCCTGATTAAATTCGGTACAATAAGCTAAGTGAAATCAAGAAAATATCGACTCATCAAAGTAAACCACACTTAGTCTTTTGCACTCCCGGGCAAAATCAAAGACGCAAATCAAGGAACAGTTCAACAAACATCAGGGAATTGACAGACTCAACACATAGAAAACAAAGACTCACAAGGACAGACACATAGTTGCACAGTTCTCAAGAAATCTGGACAAAGAAAGGAAGTAGGCAGTATCCAACACAGAGTCAAAGAAAGCAGATACTCATGAAGTCATCCAAGCAATTCAAGACATGGTAAAATGATCAATCAGCTCAAGAGGTGAATCAAAAGTAACATAACCTCACAAATGTACACTATTAGTGTTTCTCTCAAGTGTCTAAGGTAAACAATGTCAACTCAATGCACTCAAGAAAGCAAATATAAACAGACTTGGCAAGCCTATAATATCAACACTCAAACACATATGCATGTTCAAATCAAAAGGTCTTTTATGGATGTAATGGGGCCAAGGACAAGGAAGGATACATATGGATGAGAAGCTACAAACCAAAAGGAATAGAGGAGCAATGGGGAACAAGTGTAAACACATTCAAACACACCCAGAACCTCTAATTCAGTAATCTAAAAAGGTGATAAAGTATTTTTGACTACTTGCGTCCATATCCGGACAACAAATATCCGTATGAATAATTTCTAGTAAACTTGAACTCCTCTTAGCACCCTTTTGGACTTGTTAGTTTGCTTACCCTTTATGCAATCCATGCAAGTCCCAAAATCAGTAAAATCCAAAGTACTAAGTACTTCTTCATTTACTAATCGCTTAATTCTCTCAATGAAGATATGTCCCAATCTTCGGTGCCATAAAACAGAAGAATCCTCATTCATAACACATCTTTTTAACCCAGCTGAAACATGCATAAAACTATAAGCAACGTTGTTTTGTAATTTAATAAAGTAAAGACCATCGCATAATTCCCCAAAGCCAATAACTTTGGATTTATTCAATAAAGTAAAATCAGAATCCATAAAATTAAAGGAAAAACCCAAAGGTGCAAGTTGTGAAATAAAAATCAAGTTCTTGCTAAAACTAGGAACATAAAAAGTCTTTTCTAAACATAAAACAAAACCACTGCTTAAAACTAAATTGCATGTTCCAATGGCTTCCACATGTGAACTTATCTTGTTTCCTGAATAGATGCGTTGCTCACTTCCCATCGGTTTCCTTAGGTTTTCAATACCCTGCAAGGTGTTAGAAACATGGATTATGATTAAAACTAGTAAAATCATATTCATAACAGACAAAAGCAAACAAATTACCTTTCTTTTCAAGCCAATCCTTAAACTTTTGACATTCCTTCTTCATGTGTCCCTTCTTTTTACAAAAGAAACATATGGACTCCTTCTTAATAACTGGCTGAGCAGGAATCTTTCCTTTCTTATTAACTTGGTTCTTCTTATTCTTAAACGAAGTGGTCAAGTTCACCTTCTCCCCTTCTCCAATCAATAACATTTCTTCTTCTTGAACACACATGGTCAATAATTCATTAATAGACCACTTGTCCTTATTTGTGTTGTAAGAGATTTTAAAGGGGACATAATGGTGAGGCAAAGTGCACAAAATATAGTTCACTAGGAAAGAATCAGACATGGTAACTTCCAAAGCTTTTAGTTGAGCCACAATGTCCCTTATGTGCATGATATGATCACGCACTCCCCTAATTCCAGTGAGCTTTAAGGATGAAAACTGCATTATAAGAGTGCTGGCAAGAGATTTATCAGATGTAGTAAATTGCTCATCAATAGCCCTCAGTAAATCCTTGACATTCTCATACTGATAAACCAAACCCCGGATTCCAACAAAAATGTTGGTTTTTATGAACCTTACGGAGAGACAATTTGACCTCTCCCATTTTTTCATAAAGATCAATGGCATATGAAGTTCTACTCTCAGTAATACCCGGTGGTTCTGGTTTTCTAATAGCATAGTCTATGTCCATCCAGCCTAAATGAAGAAGAACTCTCTCCTTCCAAATCTTATAATTATCTCCTCTCAACTCGGGAATACCACACTTGATATCATAAATATTCACAGATTAAGAAACTGCAAATTCAAAATATTCATGTTCATTATCATAATTTGAGACTAAAATAAATGTCATCTTTTACCAATGCAAAATATGTCTTTACCAATGAGTCTATTAACATAAAACTTGCCTGTGGGTTAAAGTTTTACTCAATTAGACTCATTTAACCTTATGATAAAACTATTAAATTATATCACATTCCTAATTCCTATGGGAAAATTAAGAATTATAATAAATATTTTATCCTAATTAATCATATAAATGTAAGAAAAATCCTGTGGATATATTTCATCACATTATATATAATTAATTACAATTAATGTTTCAATAAAGTGATTTTTATAATATAATTTAATTAATTAAAGATATTGTGACTACTCTTTAATTATTAAAAATTATATTTATCACTAAACATTAAATTCTCTATAGGTCTTATATTCTAAATAAAATATAAAAATCATATTATAAATATATAATATTTAAATTTATTATACTAACATTAGTATAAATTCAACGCGTGATTCTATACTATGCCTACCAAAACACCATAACATATATTATATATATTAACTTGCATATGACAGTAACAGGAAAAGACATTCAATATAAAACGTAAACAATAAATAATATATATTTTAGTATATATGAAAAGCAAGTGTGGAGAATGAAAAGACAATTCTGGATTAAGACCAGAAGCAAAGTAGCATACCTTCCAATCTTCAGTGTGTGTATGTATGCAGCAGATAAAGAAGAAAATAAAAATTGAAATATATGTTTCTGAAAGATGCCCAAAATGAAACGCAAAAACAAAGGGCGTTTCGATCATCTTCAACCTCCTTTCACATGGTTCCAACAAGGCATATACAAACGCGAACCCAATAATATGTGAGGGTTTTAGCATCAAAATTTCACAGAAAACTTTCTTCTTTCGATTCAGTTTCAAAACAATTGATAAAACTAAAAACACAATACGCAGAGGAGTGAACCACACAAGGTAGAGGATAAACATGCTCTGATACCAAATGAAACATATACTAAAGATTCAATAAATCTAGATATGTCAAAGAAGCACATACATTTAAGCATATTCAGATCATAAGAAAGAAAGCAGAAGCAGAAAGACCAACCTCCAACCATTGTTGTATGCTTGCTTGGCTTCTAGTTTCTGAACCCTTGCTCTTAATACACGATGATGATGTATATGAAGTAAAGAGTAGGCTCAGTGACCTGATATGAAATTTTCTGTAGTACTCCAAAAACGATCACAGAGTATTTTAACGTTAGAAGAGATTGTTACGGGAATCATGGCACACCCACACAAGTTTGAAAACATGTTTTTATTTAAAATGGACCACTTTCAGAATATTATCTGCTTTCAGAATATTAACTAAAAAGGAAATAAAATAAATGGGATATGATATAATATTAAAATGTAACCTCTCTTTTGTATATGGCTAACAACAAAATCATCATTATAGCTAGAAATACTTACTTGGCTTCGAGTGTCCTCGTTGTTTGCCATTAAACATAAGTTTGTTTCCCATTAGAGTTGCTTGAACTAGATGAGCTTGAGTCATTGTCATCCTAAGCAATGTAAACCTTCTTCTTTTTGTGAGACCTCTTTTCTTGCTTATCCTTACCCTTTTTGTTGTTTGGGTAGTTAACTCTTACGTGCCCCTTCTAACCACAATCGTAACACTTGTATTTTGACAATGAAGCTTAATTTTCATATTTCTCGATTAGGAACTTGTCTTTGCCCTTGTTTTCTTCTTACCTTGGTCCGTCTCAGCATATAATCTGCTCAACTCAAGCTGGTGCTCTCTTAACTTACCAAAGAGCACCATCATTGACATAAAAGTCAAATCCCGAGACTCAGTTATCATAGTAATATTTGGTTGCCAAGTCCTACTAAAAGATTTTAGTATTTTAATATTAATTTCATCAGTTTCAAAGTTTTACCCAATCTAGAGGGGTAGTCAACGATATGCGTGTAAACTTTTGCACATCGGCGATGGTTTCACCGTGGTGAATTCGAAACATCTCATACTCCTATATCAAGGTGTTCTTTCTTGCATGTTTTACCTCGTTAGCTCCTTCATGAACGACATGAAAGACCTCTGATAACGGTTGAAAAACCGTTATTTTCATGTGCTATTTTTAGACCAAATTACTCCCTTTACTGCTTAGAATGAGGTTGAAATCAAACAAAACTCAATAAATGAGTCAGTCGAGAGTCAAAAGCTATTTTTAGCGATATTATGCTTGTTTTGCATTGTTTTGCAGCAATTTTGATGGAAGTGAAGAATGGAGGTGAAGATAAAGGCCTTAGACTCAAGATAGAGAAAGAAAATCAAGAAAAGAAGAGTCTAGAGACCGCCCAGCGGCAGAATTGCACCGCTGGGCGGCCAAATACGAGGAGATGGCACCAAGGCAGCGACACCTGGCGGTTTTGCGATAAGAGGCAAACCGCCGGGCGGTGGACCCCTGACACTGGGTGGTAGAGCGATAAGAGGCAAACCGCCGGGCGGCATAAGTGTGACGTCGGGCGGTTGCTTGTTGGGCTCGGGCCTGTTTTCTGTTGCGCTCCTCAGCTACAAATTGCCCTAGTGCGAATTCATTCTCATTCTTTTGACAGAAGAGGGCGGCCATACCTACTTTTCACTCTCTGGAGAGGATCTCTTGGATACTTAGGCTCCTTTTCATCTTTTCTAGGGTTTACTCTTCCATTCTTCCATTATTTTCATCTTGGTTCACCATGATGGTGAACTAAACCCTTTCGTTGTTGGGGGAACAATGTAATCTTTTGAAACTCTCTTTTATTGAAACTCTTGTTTAATTATATGATTGTCATATGCTTTGTTTATCGATTGTTGGGTTTCTCTTCTGCGCTTAAAGCTTTTGTCGTTTAACTCATTCGATAACTATTGTTTGTCTTTACTGATACGGGAACGTACGATACTGTCATGAACTGGGGGAAATTCCATGATCAATGAAATACCACCTAGGGATAGAGAGGTAGGACAGTCAATTGTTTTTGCTTCTGTTCGGTAATGCATTGCTAGTTGCTAGGGGAAGCTAGGGATAGCAAGCCGGTAATTAGTAATAGGCTCTTTTCGCCGAGGGATCGGGCTAAGGGTAGGCCAAGAAAGTTTGCATAACAATATGATAATAAAGCAAATTAAATAAGAGGAGTAGATAAGAGAGGGCAGATAAAGATGAAATTGTAAACCCCCAACAACTCCACTCATCCATACTCTTTTCGTCAATTGAATCAACCACATTGCATGTTTATTTTCTGCTTTTGCATACACAACAATTAATTTTATTTCTTTACAAGTCTTATTATTTTAATTCACACGAACGATAAGGCCGTGAGTCCTTTGGGAGAGAACGATATCGGGTTCTACCGATTTTATTACTTGAAACGATCTAGTACACTTGCCAGGGAGTCAACAACCTCCCACATCTCTTGAGTAGTTTTGTAGACCGAGATCCTATAAAACTTATCTAAGACCAAAGCAGAGGAAATTATATTGCGAGCTCTCACATCAAATTAAGCTCTCCTACTTTCCTCAATAGTCCATTACAAGTATGGCTTAACTTTAGGCATGTCATTAACAATAATAATGGGGAGAAATGGTCCATTTAAAACGGCTTCCCGAACACATCTATCAAAAGACTCCAAAAATATTTGCATCCTAATTTTTGCAGAAAGGATAATTTTCACGAGTAAAAAGTGGGGGTCTATTGATGGAGGCACACTTAACATAAATTTGGTGTTGTCTAACCATTTTTGTAAACTTTTGAAAAACTATCAAAGTAATCTCTCTTGACAGACAAAAGATGATCAACAATTTCTTTTTACCCATAAAATGATGAACCAGTTTAACTTTGCTTAGTAGATATGCTTCATCATTTAGACACATTGAGACAAACACTTCCTTGTACAAGCACCAAGTTCACAAGCTCACTTAAACACACAAAGAGTATCTTTAACACACAACTCTTAAACCTCTGAGTGAAAAGTTCTTTGGGAATTAACTTTAGAGAAATTATATGTAGACCGTTAACCCTTAATTTGAAAATTAGGTTAGAAAATTGAAGAGACTTTTCACAACTGCCATTGATAATTAATTATCATAATTGATAATCGATTATTCCAGAAACTATTTCAAAATTATTTTCTCAATGTGATTATCAATTATCATGAGTGATAATCAATTATTCGAGGGGTTTTTATGAAAATTTGAAGTTAATTGTGATAATCGATTATCACTTATGATAATTGATTATCTTAAGGGTTTTTTTTTTTCTGAAAATCTGAAATTAATTATGATAATCAATTATTACTTATCATAATTGATTATTTCAAGGATTTTTATGAAAAATAAAACTTTCCTGAGTGTTTTGCTGCTTGGGTTCCACCTGACTCTTGGTCTACTAATTTTAAAATACACAAATTACAAGACTTTAACAACTAAATTCTTAAATATTTAATGTATCTCTTGAATCCAAGTATTCTTTAAATCTTCAGCATTTCTTCGTGAATGATCATCATCAAAATTATTTATAAGACTTTAACAACTAAATTCTTAAGTCTTTAATATATCTCTTCAATTCAAACATTCTTTAAATCTTCAAGATTTCTTCATGAATCATCATCATCAAAATTATTTATTGAAGTAAAATATCCATCTTCTTCTTTTTGTTAACCGTCATATCAATGAGATTTACTTCTTTGATTACTTAAATAATAACATTTATAACAACATAACTTAAGTTCAAATTCTTAGGAATGAAATTAAATATCAACAGATATTCAATCACTTTATCATTTACTATGAACAACTACATTATCTTGTTACTATATCTTTTTACATAAAAATTTCATAAATTTATTATTTTTTTATATAAATAAAAATAATTATTAACCAAAAATAAAAAATAAACAACATGTGGATACACACAGGCCACTAGTTTAAAATATATATTTATGTTTCATCATAAATATATGCTCATAATATTTTCTCAAAGAAAAATTAAAATAAATTAACAATAATATTTCAATAAGAACAAGACTTTCAAGAACAGGACATATCACAAGCTTTCAACAAATTTTTGACCATCATCAAAAAGAGGAAGATTGTTAGGAAAAAGAAGAAGGTGGACGTCTTGTTTCAATAAATGATTTTGATGATTCATGAGAAAGAGCTGAAGATTTAAAGAAGTGCTTGGGTTTAAGAGATACATTGAAGACTTAATAATTTTGTTGTTGAAGTCTTATAATCTATGTATTGTATTTAAATTAGTAGTTGAATAGTCAATAGGTAGAACCCAAATAACATAACACTAAAAAATATTTTAATTTTCATAAAAGCCTTTGTGATAATTGATTATCACTAATAATAATAGATTATCCAATTAAAATCAAGAATTTCAGAAATGGCTATGTGATAATCAATTATCACTGAGGATAATCGATTAGATAATCGATTATCACTTAGGATAATCGATTATCGCGATAAGAAATTATTATTTGAAAATGTTTATGGAATAATCGATTATCATTTATGATAATAAATTATCAATGGCAGTTGCGAACCTGAATCTTAGTTTTCTGATCTAATTTTCAAATCTAAGAGTTTATAAATACTTAACTTAAAAAAACATTTCATCAAGAGTATTATGTTGAGATTGTTGACAACACAAAATCTATATCAATCTAGTTTTTTTGATGATGACAACACAATGCTTAATAACAGTACACATGTTGTTTTACATGTTCTTATTCTGAACTGTTTGTCATATCTGCTCAACATGTTTTGATGTACTGTGATGAATGTTCCTATGTTAATTGTGTGATATATTTGTGGAACATGCTTGTATGATAATGTGCAATGTGAATTACTTTATCAAAAATATTTTACTGCACATTTTGGAAAGTGAAAAATCACAAGCACCTTTATAAACTTATAATTGTGTGATAAAGTTCTAGTCCAGTCGAATACATTTGTAATGGATTCGACTATTCTAAAACCTTTGTACAGATTTTGAGAATCAGTGCTCTGTGATATTTTGGATTGAAAAGAATTTCAAAATGTTTTTACATGTGTCAGTCGACTTTGTCCAGTGTACATTCGACTATATCTTTGATCTGTTTTGGAATTCTGTTATGCTTACACGCTCCAACGACTATATTTTTAAAAGTTAGTTAAGCATTGATGACTTGCTCAACTGTATTGAATGTGTGTTGATTTTGGTTGACTGAGAGCCTCTATGTTGACTGTCTGTTATAACTGTAATAATACAGTCGACTGAATTTGTAGGCTATTCGACTGAGAAACAATCTGATTAAGAGAAAACTATAAATTGGCTGAACACGAGTTGTTTAGAGACTTTTGACGCTTTGACATTTTCATTTCTTATTTCAGATTGAATTCTCTGTGTTAATAGCTCCAAGAATTCTCCAACAAGACGGTGGTGATCTATGTTGAGAGAGATTCAAAGGGAGAAGGCTTATGCGCTGACTGTGTGATCATTATCTACACAAAGAAGGTGCTTCTTGATTGATCGTTGAAGGCTTGGCATCTTGTGAAGACTGCTGAGTTGATTGAAGGCTTCGCATCTTGTGAAGAGTGCTGGAATTGACCTGTTGTGATACAGGGGTTACACGTTGAGGATTGTGCGACGTGGGTTCAGATTGCAGAAGAGGGGATTCTTGCTGCAAGTCTGGGTTTTGGTTATTGCAGCTATATTTTGGTTTTGGGTTAGAGAGGAGATTTATATTTTTGACGTGAGGTCTTCTGTAAATTCCTTTTTGTAAAAAAGGCAACCTATATAGTGCATTTGCTTCCTGGGTTGGAAGGACACTGGATGTAGGCATTGTTTGCCGAACCAGTATAAAAACCAGTGTTTGATTTTCTCTATCCCTGCATTTTTTCTTTGAGTCGAATATACTTGTTACGCAGTTAACTATGTTTTTCCGCTACATAGAAATTTTCATTACTTGCATTTCAAGAAAGATAAAAAAGCTTTATACTTTTTTATAAAGATTGCGAAAAGATTTTGTTTTTGAAACAACACCAATTCACCCCCCCTTGGTGTAAAACGAAGCCTACCTGTTTCCTAACAATTGGCACCAGAGTTGGTTTTCATAAGATATTGGAAAATTTAGTCGACTCTGTTTTTATCTTATTCGACTATAAAACCTGGGGATGGCTTCCAGTTTTCAAACTTTTGGTTAAGGTGCTTCAACAAACAGACCAGCTCTGTTTACTGGTGAAAATTATCCTTTTTGGAAAATTTGAATGCAAATCTTTCTTGAATCGCAAGATAAGGGAATTTTGGATGCCACTTTAAATGGTCCATATGTGTCTACAAAAACTGTTGATAAAGAAACTGTTTTAAAACCTTTTACTAAGTGGATTGCTAATGAAAATAGAAAAGCTCAGTATGATGTTAAAGCTAGAAATATAATTGCCTCTACATTGACAATTGATGAATTTTTCAGGATATCTCAATGCAAATCTGCAAAGGAAATATGGGATGTCTTAGAGGTAACTCATGAAGGCATGGATGAAGTCAAGAGAGCTAGAAAGAACTCATTGATACAAGAGTATGAATTATTCAGAATGAAGGTTGGAGAAAACATTTATGATGTGCAGAAAGGATTCACTCACATTGTAAATCATCTAATGACTCTTGGCAAGGTGTTTGATAAAGAGGAGATCAACATCAAGATTTTGAAAAGTCTTAACAAGAATTGGCAACCAAAAGTCACTCCAATCTCTAAATCCAAAGATCTTACAACTATGAACACGACTACCTTGTTTGGCAAGTTACGGGAACATGCGTTGGAACTTGGTAGATTAAAGGATGAAGAGGAGATTGAAGAAAAGAAGTCCATTGCTCTGAAATCCGCAAGCAAGAACAACACAAAAACACACATGGACGACAAAGAATTGATGACCTTGATGGTAAGAAAGTTTAGTCGACTTATGCAAAATGATAGTCAACTGTCTAACCATGCAGGTCAAAGTAAAAAGAAGAGCTTCAGTACAAATGTTGTCCACTGCTATGAATGTGGAAAGGAAGGTCACATCAAGCGTGATTGTCCTGACTTACAGCCGAAGCAAAAAGGAAAGAAAATATTCCCTCAAAGCATAAATATGAAAAGAAAGGAGCCTACATTGCTTGGGAGAACTCAAATTCTGAGAAATCAAGGGATGAAGATTCTGATCAAGAGGAGGAATCAAATATGTGTTATATGACAGGTGTAACATGGGACGACTATGACAGTGATGCAGATATATCAAATGAACCAGTGAAAGTCAAATATGATCTGCTGCAAGATGCATTTAAAGAGTTACATGCTGAAGCTATGCGACCACAATATAAGGTAAATCGACTGAGCTCTGAAAGAAGAGACTTTGAAAATAGAATTAATAACCTTATTGCAGAAAATGAGAAATTGGAAAAAGAATTGAATGAAGCTTTGTTATATGCTAAGGATGTAGAAATTAAAACTGTTACAGTAGAAAAAGATTGTGAAAACTGTCCTGCTCATATTGAAAAGATAAATTACTTGACTAGCACACTAGCTAAGTTTACTCAAGGTAGAGACAATTTAGATGTTGTTTTAAACTCATCTAGGAGAATTGTTAATAGACAAGGAATTGGTTACAAAGCTCAATCTAATACAACCAATGCTAGGAAATTCATTGATTTGAATAAACCTGCTAGAAATGCATGTTTTTATTGCAATTGTATTGGTCATACTGTTAGAAACTATTAGTACAGAAATGTTATTGTTCCTAAAGGATTATGTGTTTGGATACCAAAGGAACATGTAACAAGGATTAACAATCAAGGACCCAAAGTCAAATGGGTACCAACAACCAAAACTTAGTTGTTTTACAGGATACACAGCTGATGCAGATTGATCTCAAGGATGAATCAATTATGGAATACATCAAAAATATTGAGTATCTACAACTAGTAAAAATGTATCTTTCTGCTGCATCATGCTAATATTGATTTGTTGTTACTATATAATTGTTTGTGCTGTATGCTTAACTGTTTGATTACTTGATTGAATTTGTTTGAAAATGATTTTCACAAGTCTTAGTCGACTTCAATTTTAATCCATTCGACTATATTTTCGTATTTTTGTCTTGGATTCCTTTTAGCTTTTCGCGCCATCTTTATCCATGATGTCATTGCTGCATTCTCTTCTAACACTAGCACACACCTTACTTGTGTATTTCCAATGACCCTTGACTGAACTCTGGATGATTGGAACAAACTGAAAAATGACTTCCACAACTGATCTCTCAAGAAGGGAAAAAGGAAAGTCCATTGTTATGATCAAACAAGCTCATACTAAAGAGGTGTTTGGTGATAAAGACTCAGAAGTGAAAATCCATATGGGATATCTAAAGGAAGTTACTCCACAAAGATAACTGGATCTGAGGCTATTTGAAAAAGGGAACTTTAAATTTTCTGGATGGATTGAGAAACAACCTTGTCTACCTTATTACAAATGAATGGAGAATGGTTTCCCGATCTTGTTAGAATATTCTATCATAATATCAGAATTGTTGATGGCAATATTTGTTCAAAGGTCAAAGGCGTTGATATCATTATCAACAATGATATTTGGGAACAGACTACTGGTCTTGAACCTAACGGAATTCTTTCCCATAAACCTGAGTCTCAGATAAATTTCTGGTTTAATAAAAAGGACATGTTTAGAAGTTGGCTCAGAGTTCCTGTCAGTGAAACAAGGGAAAACATGTTACTTCATAAGGATCTTACGATTGAAGAAATGTTACTAGCATAGATTTTGGCACAAGTAATTCTTCCAGGAAGACTGGTGCAAGATGAAATGACTACTGAAGAAGTATATCTCTTACATGCCATCAAGAACAACATACCCACCAACTGGATAGAAGTACTTAAAGTCCATATGATCAAGGCCACTCAATTCTTCGTTCGGCATTTGCCATATGGTGTTCTTGTTAGTAACATGCTGGTACTTCATGGAGTACACGTCTCTGGTGAAAGAAAGTATTCAAGCACATGTTCTGATATAATAAATTTCAACACTCTTGCCTCACTTGGACTTGTCTGGAATGACAAAGGATGGCATTATAATGAAGATGTTGACCTGACAAACGTTATTGGAAGGATTTCTCCAACAGGAATACTTAGATCCAACTCTATATCTAACTGTCCTCATGAAACCTATTTTGTTGATCTATTTCAACTGATCGGTGATAAGCTTGAATCACCGGAGTCAAAGATCAATTTCATTTTAAGGAATCTGAAGAGTACAAACCAAGATGAGAATATATCCATGAGTTCATTTGATGAAGGAGAGGAATAAATGATACACATCTTTTCTTTTGGCTTACATTGCCACATCTTTTGCTGTTTTTCTTTTGTTTCTTTTTCCTTGTTCTGATCCTATCATTGTAATATCATCTTGTTCAAGGAAATGAAATTAGGTATTTTGAATCAATCCAATTACTTTTAATCTGTTTGAATAATATCTGATACAATGATTGATTGATTCGACTATGTCCTGTTTGAAGTCACCTATGCTTATTCTGTTATACATCTTTACATATTGACTTCTGTTGTTATTGGATTATAATTCTTGCTTAACCATTATGCTTGATCTAGAAAAAGTTGTTGAAAGGTTTTGCAGGAAGGACATTGCTTTGAAAGCTACAATTGGAATTAAACATTTGCGAAAGCAATGCATTCGACTGATGATTTAAAGCATTCTACTGCGTACAAATGGGTTAACAATTCCATATATGGAATCTAGTTTTATCTTTACTAATTGCTTAAATCATATAAATTTATTATTATCTCTGCTTTTACCTGTTGCAATATCTGAATTGAGATAATATTGTGAGATTGTCGAAGTTTGTATCATTGCATATCTATAGAGTTTGAAATTATGACTTTGATACAACTCTATGGTTAAACTACTGTAAAATCTGTGATATACTGCATTGTGCATTTGAATTGATTTTGTTACTCATGCATAATGATAGGGGGGTATCATTTTTTATATATTTCACATCACATGCCTACACTTCAGGGGAAGTTAATATTTTTTGTGATGAAATTGTGATTATGAGAGCATCATTATATTTACAACTTGCATATCTTTCTAATGCATCTTTGTTTTCAAATCTGCATAAATATCTGAATGATTCCTTTTTTGTTAATGCACAAAGGGGGAGAGATACATGAGAGTATGAGACCAAGTATAAATGCTTTGTGAAAGGGGGAGAATAATTTGTCTCATAATCTGTCTCATACTTTATCTGATTGATATTATGCTGAATATACAGAGTAATTGAACTGTATTAATCATTTGCTATATGCTATTACTCTATCTTGTGTTGAATTGTACAAACATGGTTGAGTTATTAATCATGGTTGTGCATCATCAAAAAAGGGGGAGATTGTTGAGATTGTTGACAACACAAACTCTATATCAATCTAGTTTTTGATGATGACAACACAATGCTTAATAACAGTACACATGTTGTTGTTTTACATGTTTTTATTCTAAATTGTTTGTCATATCTGCTGAACATGTTTTGATGTACTGTGATGAATGTTCCTATGTTAATTGTGTGATATATTTGTGGAACATGCTTGTATGATAATGTGCAATGTGAACTGCTTTATCAAAAATATTTTGCTGCACATTTTGGAAAGTGAAAAATCACAAGCACCTTTATAACACTTATAATTGTGTGATAAAGTTCTAGTCCAGCCGAATACATTTGTAATGGATTCGACTATTCTAAAACCTTTGTACAGATTTTGAGAATAACTTCTCTGTGATGTTTTGGATTGTAAAGAATTTCAAAATGATTTTACATGTGTCAGTCGACTTTGTCCAGTGTACATTCAACTATATCTTTGATCTGTTTTGGAATTCTGTTATGCTTACACGCTCCAACGACTATATTTTTAAAAGTTAGTTAAGCATTGATGACTTGCTCAACTGTATTGAATGTGTGTTGATTTTGGTTGACTGAGAGCCTCTATGTTGACTGTCTGTTATAACTGTAATAATACAGTCGACTGAATTAGTTGGCTATTCGACTGAGAAACAATCTGATTAAGAGAAAACTATAAATTGGCTGAACACGAGTTGTTTAGAGACTTTTGACGCTTTGACATTTTCATTTCTTATTTCAGATTGAATTCTCTGTGTTAATAGCTCCAAGAATTCTCCAACAAGACGGTGGTGATCTATGTTGAGAGAGATTCAAAGGGAGAAGGCTTATGCGCTGACTGTGTGATCATTATCTACACAAAGAAGGTGCTTCTTGATTGATCGTTGAAGGCTTGGCATCTTGTGAAGACTGCTGAGTTGATTGAAGGCTTCGCATCTTGTGAAGAGTGCTGGAATTGACCTGTTGTGATACAGGGGTTACACGTTGAGGATTGTGCGACGTGGGTTCAGATTGCAGAAGAGGGGATTCTTGCTACAAGTCTGGGTTTTGGTTATTGCAGCTATATTTTGGTTTTGGTTATTGCAGCTATATTTTGGTTTTGGGTTAGAGAGGAGATTTATATTTTTGACGTGAGGTCTTCTGTAAATTCCTTTTTGTAAAAAAGGCAACCTATATAGTGCATTTGCTTCCTGGGTTGGAAGGACACTGGATGTAGGCATTGTTTGCCGAACCAGTATAAAAACCAGTGTTTGATTTTCTCTATCCCTGCATTTTTTCTTTGAGTCGAATATACTTGTTACGCAGTTAACTATGTTTTTCCGCTACATAGAAATTTTCATTACTTGCATTTCAAGAAAGATAAAAAAGCTTTATACTTTTTTATAAAGATTGCGAAAAGATTTTGTTTTTGAAACAACACCAATTCACCCCCCCTTGGTGTAAAACGAAGCCTACCTGTTTCCTAACAATTGGCACCAGAGTTGGTTTTCATAAGATATTGGAAAATTTAGTCGACTCTGTTTTTATCTTATTCGACTATAAAACCTGGGGATGGCTTCCAGTTTTCAAACTTTTGGTTAAGGTGCTTCAACAAACAGACCAGCTCTGTTTACTGGTGAAAATTATCCTTTTTGGAAAATTTGAATGCAAATCTTTCTTGAATCGCAAGATAAGGGAATTTTGGATGCCACTTTAAATGGTCCATATGTGTCTACAAAAACTGTTGATAAAGAAACTGTTTTAAAACCTTTTACTAAGTGGATTGCTAATGAAAATAGAAAAGCTCAGTATGATGTTAAAGCTAGAAATATAATTGCCTCTACATTGACAATTGATGAATTTTTCAGGATATCTCAATGCAAATCTGCAAAGGAAATATGGGATGTCTTAGAGGTAACTCATGAAGGCATGGATGAAGTCAAGAGAGCTAGAAAGAACTCATTGATACAAGAGTATGAATTATTCAGAATGAAGGTTGGAGAAAACATTTATGATGTGCAGAAAGGATTCACTCACATTGTAAATCATCTAATGACTCTTGGCAAGGTGTTTGATAAAGAGGAGATCAACATCAAGATTTTGAAAAGTCTTAACAAGAATTGGCAACCAAAAGTCACTCCAATCTCTAAATCCAAAGATCTTACAACTATGAACACGACTACCTTGTTTGGCAAGTTACGGGAACATGCGTTGGAACTTGGTAGATTAAAGGATGAAGAGGAGATTGAAGAAAAGAAGTCCATTGCTCTGAAATCCGCAAGCAAGAACAACACAAAAACACACATGGACGACAAAGAATTGATGACCTTGATGGTAAGAAAGTTTAGTCGACTTATGCAAAATGATAGTCAACTGTCTAACCATGCAGGTCAAAGTAAAAAGAAGAGCTTCAGTACAAATGTTGTCCACTGCTATGAATGTGGAAAGGAAGGTCACATCAAGCGTGATTGTCCTGACTTACAGCCGAAGCAAAAAGGAAAGAAAATATTCCCTCAAAGCATAAATATGAAAAGAAAGGAGCCTACATTGCTTGGGAGAACTCAAATTCTGAGAAATCAAGGGATGAAGATTCTGATCAAGAGGAGGAATCAAATATGTGTTATATGACAGGTGTAACATGGGACGACTATGACAGTGATGCAGATATATCAAATGAACCAGTGAAAGTCAAATATGATCTGCTGCAAGATGCATTTAAAGAGTTACATGCTGAAGCTATGCGACCACAATATAAGGTAAATCGACTGAGCTCTGAAAGAAGAGACTTTGAAAATAGAATTAATAACCTTATTGCAGAAAATGAGAAATTGGAAAAAGAATTGAATGAAGCTTTGTTATATGCTAAGGATGTAGAAATTAAAACTGTTACAGTAGAAAAAGATTGTGAAAACTGTCCTGCTCATATTGAAAAGATAAATTACTTGACTAGCACACTAGCTAAGTTTACTCAAGGTAGAGACAATTTAGATGTTGTTTTAAACTCATCTAGGAGAATTGTTAATAGACAAGGAATTGGTTACAAAGCTCAATCTAATACAACCAATGCTAGGAAATTCATTGATTTGAATAAACCTGCTAGAAATGCATGTTTTTATTGCAATTGTATTGGTCATACTGTTAGAAACTATTAGTACAGAAATGTTATTGTTCCTAAAGGATTATGTGTTTGGATACCAAAGGAACATGTAACAAGGATTAACAATCAAGGACCCAAAGTCAAATGGGTACCAACAACCAAAACTTAGTTGTTTTACAGGATACACAGCTGATGCAGATTGATCTCAAGGATGAATCAATTATGGAATACATCAAAAATATTGAGTATCTACAACTAGTAAAAATGTATCTTTCTGCTGCATCATGCTAATATTGATTTGTTGTTACTATATAATTGTTTGTGCTGTATGCTTAACTGTTTGATTACTTGATTGAATTTGTTTGAAAATGATTTTCACAAGTCTTAGTCGACTTCAATTTTAATCCATTCGACTATATTTTCGTATTTTTGTCTTGGATTCCTTTTAGCTTTTCGCGCCATCTTTATCCATGATGTCATTGCTGCATTCTCTTCTAACACTAGCACACACCTTACTTGTGTATTTCCAATGACCCTTGACTGAACTCTGGATGATTGGAACAAACTGAAAAATGACTTCCACAACTGATCTCTCAAGAAGGGAAAAAGGAAAGTCCATTGTTATGATCAAACAAGCTCATACTAAAGAGGTGTTTGGTGATAAAGACTCAGAAGTGAAAATCCATATGGGATATCTAAAGGAAGTTACTCCACAAAGATAACTGGATCTGAGGCTATTTGAAAAAGGGAACTTTAAATTTTCTGGATGGATTGAGAAACAACCTTGTCTACCTTATTACAAATGAATGGAGAATGGTTTCCCGATCTTGTTAGAATATTCTATCATAATATCAGAATTGTTGATGGCAATATTTGTTCAAAGGTCAAAGGCGTTGATATCATTATCAACAATGATATTTGGGAACAGACTACTGGTCTTGAACCTAACGGAATTCTTTCCCATAAACCTGAGTCTCAGATAAATTTCTGGTTTAATAAAAAGGACATGTTTAGAAGTTGGCTCAGAGTTCCTGTCAGTGAAACAAGGGAAAACATGTTACTTCATAAGGATCTTACGATTGAAGAAATGTTACTAGCATAGATTTTGGCACAAGTAATTCTTCCAGGAAGACTGGTGCAAGATGAAATGACTACTGAAGAAGTATATCTCTTACATGCCATCAAGAACAACATACCCACCAACTGGATAGAAGTACTTAAAGTCCATATGATCAAGGCCACTCAATTCTTCGTTCGGCATTTGCCATATGGTGTTCTTGTTAGTAACATGCTGGTACTTCATGGAGTACACGTCTCTGGTGAAAGAAAGTATTCAAGCACATGTTCTGATATAATAAATTTCAACACTCTTGCCTCACTTGGACTTGTCTGGAATGACAAAGGATGGCATTATAATGAAGATGTTGACCTGACAAACGTTATTGGAAGGATTTCTCCAACAGGAATACTTAGATCCAACTCTATATCTAACTGTCCTCATGAAACCTATTTTGTTGATCTATTTCAACTGATCGGTGATAAGCTTGAATCACCGGAGTCAAAGATCAATTTCATTTTAAGGAATCTGAAGAGTACAAACCAAGATGAGAATATATCCATGAGTTCATTTGATGAAGGAGAGGAATAAATGATACACATCTTTTCTTTTGGCTTACATTGCCACATCTTTTGCTGTTTTTCTTTTGTTTCTTTTTCCTTGTTCTGATCCTATCATTGTAATATCATCTTGTTCAAGGAAATGAAATTAGGTATTTTGAATCAATCCAATTACTTTTAATCTGTTTGAATAATATCTGATACAATGATTGATTGATTCGACTATGTCCTGTTTGAAGTCACCTATGCTTATTCTGTTATACATCTTTACATATTGACTTCTGTTGTTATTGGATTATAATTCTTGCTTAACCATTATGCTTGATCTAGAAAAAGTTGTTGAAAGGTTTTGCAGGAAGGACATTGCTTTGAAAGCTACAATTGGAATTAAACATTTGCGAAAGCAATGCATTCGACTGATGATTTAAAGCATTCTACTGCGTACAAATGGGTTAACAATTCCATATATGGAATCTAGTTTTATCTTTACTAATTGCTTAAATCATATAAATTTATTATTATCTCTGCTTTTACCTGTTGCAATATCTGAATTGAGATAATATTGTGAGATTGTCGAAGTTTGTATCATTGCATATCTATAGAGTTTGAAATTATGACTTTGATACAACTCTATGGTTAAACTACTGTAAAATCTGTGATATACTGCATTGTGCATTTGAATTGATTTTGTTACTCATGCATAATGATAGGGGGGTATCATTTTTTATATATTTCACATCACATGCCTACACTTCAGGGGAAGTTAATATTTTTTGTGATGAAATTGTGATTATGAGAGCATCATTATATTTACAACTTGCATATCTTTCTAATGCATCTTTGTTTTCAAATCTGCATAAATATCTGAATGATTCCTTTTTTGTTAATGCACAAAGGGGGAGAGATACATGAGAGTATGAGACCAAGTATAAATGCTTTGTGAAAGGGGGAGAATAATTTGTCTCATAATCTGTCTCATACTTTATCTGATTGATATTATGCTGAATATACAGAGTAATTGAACTGTATTAATCATTTGCTATATGCTATTACTCTATCTTGTGTTGAATTGTACAAACATGGTTGAGTTATTAATCATGGTTGTGCATCATCAAAAAAGGGGGAGATTGTTGAGATTGTTGACAACACAAACTCTATATCAATCTAGTTTTTGATGATGACAACACAATGCTTAATAACAGTACACATGTTGTTGTTTTACATGTTTTTATTCTAAATTGTTTGTCATATCTGCTGAACATGTTTTGATGTACTGTGATGAATGTTCCTATGTTAATTGTGTGATATATTTGTGGAACATGCTTGTATGATAATGTGCAATGTGAACTGCTTTATCAAAAATATTTTGCTGCACATTTTGGAAAGTGAAAAATCACAAGCACCTTTATAACACTTATAATTGTGTGATAAAGTTCTAGTCCAGCCGAATACATTTGTAATGGATTCGACTATTCTAAAACCTTTGTACAGATTTTGAGAATAACTTCTCTGTGATGTTTTGGATTGTAAAGAATTTCAAAATGATTTTACATGTGTCAGTCGACTTTGTCCAGTGTACATTCAACTATATCTTTGATCTGTTTTGGAATTCTGTTATGCTTACACGCTCCAACGACTATATTTTTAAAAGTTAGTTAAGCATTGATGACTTGCTCAACTGTATTGAATGTGTGTTGATTTTGGTTGACTGAGAGCCTCTATGTTGACTGTCTGTTATAACTGTAATAATACAGTCGACTGAATTAGTTGGCTATTCGACTGAGAAACAATCTGATTAAGAGAAAACTATAAATTGGCTGAACACGAGTTGTTTAGAGACTTTTGACGCTTTGACATTTTCATTTCTTATTTCAGATTGAATTCTCTGTGTTAATAGCTCCAAGAATTCTCCAACAAGACGGTGGTGATCTATGTTGAGAGAGATTCAAAGGGAGAAGGCTTATGCGCTGACTGTGTGATCATTATCTACACAAAGAAGGTGCTTCTTGATTGATCGTTGAAGGCTTGGCATCTTGTGAAGACTGCTGAGTTGATTGAAGGCTTCGCATCTTGTGAAGAGTGCTGGAATTGACCTGTTGTGATACAGGGGTTACACGTTGAGGATTGTGCGACGTGGGTTCAGATTGCAGAAGAGGGGATTCTTGCTACAAGTCTGGGTTTTGGTTATTGCAGCTATATTTTGGTTTTGGTTATTGCAGCTATATTTTGGTTTTGGGTTAGAGAGGAGATTTATATTTTTGACGTGAGGTCTTCTGTAAATTCCTTTTTGTAAAAAAGGCAACCTATATAGTGCATTTGCTTCCTGGGTTGGAAGGACACTGGATGTAGGCATTGTTTGCCGAACCAGTATAAAAACCAGTGTTTGATTTTCTCTATCCCTGCATTTTTTCTTTGAGTCGAATATACTTGTTACGCAGTTAACTATGTTTTTCCGCTACATAGAAATTTTCATTACTTGCATTTCAAGAAAGATAAAAAAGCTTTATACTTTTTTATAAAGATTGCGAAAAGATTTTGTTTTTGAAACAACACCAATTCACCCCCCCTTGGTGTAAAACGAAGCCTACCTGTTTCCTAACAATTGGCACCAGAGTTGGTTTTCATAAGATATTGGAAAATTTAGTCGACTCTGTTTTTATCTTATTCGACTATAAAACCTGGGGATGGCTTCCAGTTTTCAAACTTTTGGTTAAGGTGCTTCAACAAACAGACCAGCTCTGTTTACTGGTGAAAATTATCCTTTTTGGAAAATTTGAATGCAAATCTTTCTTGAATCGCAAGATAAGGGAATTTTGGATGCCACTTTAAATGGTCCATATGTGTCTACAAAAACTGTTGATAAAGAAACTGTTTTAAAACCTTTTACTAAGTGGATTGCTAATGAAAATAGAAAAGCTCAGTATGATGTTAAAGCTAGAAATATAATTGCCTCTACATTGACAATTGATGAATTTTTCAGGATATCTCAATGCAAATCTGCAAAGGAAATATGGGATGTCTTAGAGGTAACTCATGAAGGCATGGATGAAGTCAAGAGAGCTAGAAAGAACTCATTGATACAAGAGTATGAATTATTCAGAATGAAGGTTGGAGAAAACATTTATGATGTGCAGAAAGGATTCACTCACATTGTAAATCATCTAATGACTCTTGGCAAGGTGTTTGATAAAGAGGAGATCAACATCAAGATTTTGAAAAGTCTTAACAAGAATTGGCAACCAAAAGTCACTCCAATCTCTAAATCCAAAGATCTTACAACTATGAACACGACTACCTTGTTTGGCAAGTTACGGGAACATGCGTTGGAACTTGGTAGATTAAAGGATGAAGAGGAGATTGAAGAAAAGAAGTCCATTGCTCTAAAATCCGCAAGCAAGAACAACACAAAAACACACATGGACGACAAAGAATTGATGACCTTGATGGTAAGAAAGTTTAGTCGACTTATGCAAAATGATAGTCAACTGTCTAACCATGCAGGTCAAAGTAAAAAGAAGAGCTTCAGTACAAATGTTGTCCACTGCTATGAATGTGGAAAGGAAGGTCACATCAAGCGTGATTGTCCTGACTTACAGCCGAAGCAAAAAGGAAAGAAAATATTCCCTCAAAGCATAAATATGAAAAGAAAGGAGCCTACATTGCTTGGGAGAACTCAAATTCTGAGAAATCAAGGGATGAAGATTCTGATCAAGAGGAGGAATCAAATATGTGTTATATGGCAGGTGTAACATGGGACGACTATGACAGTGATGCAGATATATCAAATGAACCAGTGAAAGTCAAATATGATCTGCTGCAAGATGCATTTAAAGAGTTACATGCTGAAGCTATGCGACCACAATATAAGGTAAATCGACTGAGCTCTGAAAGAAGAGACTTTGAAAATAGAATTAATAACCTTATTGCAGAAAATGAGAAATTGGAAAAAGAATTGAATGAAGCTTTGTTATATGCTAAGGATGTAGAAATTAAAACTGTTACAGTAGAAAAAGATTGTGAAAACTGTCCTGCTCATATTGAAAAGATAAATTACTTGACTAGCACACTAGCTAAGTTTACTCAAGGTAGAGACAATTTAGATGTTGTTTTAAACTCATCTAGGAGAATTGTTAATAGACAAGGAATTGGTTACAAAGCTCAATCTAATACAACCAATGCTAGGAAATTCATTGATTTGAATAAACCTGCTAGAAATGCATGTTTTTATTGCAATTGTATTGGTCATACTGTTAGAAACTATTAGTACAGAAATGTTATTGTTCCTAAAGGATTATGTGTTTGGATACCAAAGGAACATGTAACAAGGATTAACAATCAAGGACCCAAAGTCAAATGGGTACCAACAACCAAAACTTAGTTGTTTTACAGGATACACAGCTGATGCAGATTGATCTCAAGGATGAATCAATTATGGAATACATCAAAAATATTGAGTATCTACAACTAGTAAAAATGTATCTTTCTGCTGCATCATGCTAATATTGATTTGTTGTTACTATATAATTGTTTGTGCTGTATGCTTAACTGTTTGATTACTTGATTGAATTTGTTTGAAAATGATTTTCACAAGTCTTAGTCGACTTCAATTTTAATCCATTCGACTATATTTTCGTATTTTTGTCTTGGATTCCTTTTAGCTTTTCGCGCCATCTTTATCCATGATGTCATTGCTGCATTCTCTTCTAACACTAGCACACACCTTACTTGTGTATTTCCAATGACCCTTGACTGAACTCTGGATGATTGGAACAAACTGAAAAATGACTTCCACAACTGATCTCTCAAGAAGGGAAAAAGGAAAGTCCATTGTTATGATCAAACAAGCTCATACTAAAGAGGTGTTTGGTGATAAAGACTCAGAAGTGAAAATCCATATGGGATATCTAAAGGAAGTTACTCCACAAAGATAACTGGATCTGAGGCTATTTGAAAAAGGGAACTTTAAATTTTCTGGATGGATTGAGAAACAACCTTGTCTACCTTATTACAAATGAATGGAGAATGGTTTCCCGATCTTGTTAGAATATTCTATCATAATATCAGAATTGTTGATGGCAATATTTGTTCAAAGGTCAAAGGCGTTGATATCATTATCAACAATGATATTTGGGAACAGACTACTGGTCTTGAACCTAACGGAATTCTTTCCCATAAACCTGAGTCTCAGATAAATTTCTGGTTTAATAAAAAGGACATGTTTAGAAGTTGGCTCAGAGTTCCTGTCAGTGAAACAAGGGAAAACATGTTACTTCATAAGGATCTTACGATTGAAGAAATGTTACTAGCATAGATTTTGGCACAAGTAATTCTTCCAGGAAGACTGGTGCAAGATGAAATGACTACTGAAGAAGTATATCTCTTACATGCCATCAAGAACAACATACCCACCAACTGGATAGAAGTACTTAAAGTCCATATGATCAAGGCCACTCAATTCTTCGTTCGGCATTTGCCATATGGTGTTCTTGTTAGTAACATGCTGGTACTTCATGGAGTACACGTCTCTGGTGAAAGAAAGTATTCAAGCACATGTTCTGATATAATAAATTTCAACACTCTTGCCTCACTTGGACTTGTCTGGAATGACAAAGGATGGCATTATAATGAAGATGTTGACCTGACAAACGTTATTGGAAGGATTTCTCCAACAGGAATACTTAGATCCAACTCTATATCTAACTGTCCTCATGAAACCTATTTTGTTGATCTATTTCAACTGATCGGTGATAAGCTTGAATCACCGGAGTCAAAGATCAATTTCATTTTAAGGAATCTGAAGAGTACAAACCAAGATGAGAATATATCCATGAGTTCATTTGATGAAGGAGAGGAATAAATGATACACATCTTTTCTTTTGGCTTACATTGCCACATCTTTTGCTGTTTTTCTTTTGTTTCTTTTTCCTTGTTCTGATCCTATCATTGTAATATCATCTTGTTCAAGGAAATGAAATTAGGTATTTTGAATCAATCCAATTACTTTTAATCTGTTTGAATAATATCTGATACAATGATTGATTGATTCGACTATGTCCTGTTTGAAGTCACCTATGCTTATTCTGTTATACATCTTTACATATTGACTTCTGTTGTTATTGGATTATAATTCTTGCTTAACCATTATGCTTGATCTAGAAAAAGTTGTTGAAAGGTTTTGCAGGAAGGACATTGCTTTGAAAGCTACAATTGGAATTAAACATTTGCGAAAGCAATGCATTCGACTGATGATTTAAAGCATTCTACTGCGTACAAATGGGTTAACAATTCCATATATGGAATCTAGTTTTATCTTTACTAATTGCTTAAATCATATAAATTTATTATTATCTCTGCTTTTACCTGTTGCAATATCTGAATTGAGATAATATTGTGAGATTGTCGAAGTTTGTATCATTGCATATCTATAGAGTTTGAAATTATGACTTTGATACAACTCTATGGTTAAACTACTGTAAAATCTGTGATATACTGCATTGTGCATTTGAATTGATTTTGTTACTCATGCATAATGATAGGGGGGTATCATTTTTTATATATTTCACATCACATGCCTACACTTCAGGGGAAGTTAATATTTTTTGTGATGAAATTGTGATTATGAGAGCATCATTATATTTACAACTTGCATATCTTTCTAATGCATCTTTGTTTTCAAATCTGCATAAATATCTGAATGATTCCTTTTTTGTTAATGCACAAAGGGGGAGAGATACATGAGAGTATGAGACCAAGTATAAATGCTTTGTGAAAGGGGGAGAATAATTTGTCTCATAATCTGTCTCATACTTTATCTGATTGATATTATGCTGAATATACAGAGTAATTGAACTGTATTAATCATTTGCTATATGCTATTACTCTATCTTGTGTTGAATTGTACAAACATGGTTGAGTTATTAATCATGGTTGTGCATCATCAAAAAAGGGGGAGATTGTTGAGATTGTTGACAACACAAACTCTATATCAATCTAGTTTTTGATGATGACAACACAATGCTTAATAACAGTACACATGTTGTTGTTTTACATGTTTTTATTCTAAACTGTTTGTCATATCTGCTGAACATGTTTTGATGTACTGTGATGAATGTTCCTATGTTAATTGTGTGATATATTTGTGGAACATGCTTGTATGATAATGTGCAATGTGAACTGCTTTATCAAAAATATTTTGCTGCACATTTTGGAAAGTGAAAAATCACAAGCACCTTTATAACACTTATAATTGTGTGATAAAGTTCTAGTCCAGCCGAATACATTTGTAATGGATTCGACTATTCTAAAACCTTTGTACAGATTTTGAGAATAACTTCTCTGTGATGTTTTGGATTGTAAAGAATTTCAAAATGATTTTACATGTGTCAGTCGACTTTGTCCAGTGTACATTCAACTATATCTTTGATCTGTTTTGGAATTCTGTTATGCTTACACGCTCCAACGACTATATTTTTAAAAGTTAGTTAAGCATTGATGACTTGCTCAACTGTATTGAATGTGTGTTGATTTTGGTTGACTGAGAGCCTCTATGTTGACTGTCTGTTATAACTGTAATAATACAGTCGACTGAATTAGTTGGCTATTCGACTGAGAAACAATCTGATTAAGAGAAAACTATAAATTGGCTGAACACGAGTTGTTCAAAGACTTTTGATGCTCTGACATTTTCATTCCTTGTTTCAGATTGAATTCTCTGTGTTAACAACTCCAAGAATTCTCCAAGAAGATGGTTGTGATCTATCTTTAAAGAGATTCAAAGGGAGAAGGCTTGGCATCCTGTGAAGACTGCTGGAATTGACCTGTTGTGACACAGGGGTTACACGTTGAGCATTGTTCGACGTGGGTTTAGATTGCAGAAGAGGGGTTCTTGCTGCAAGTCTGGGTTTTGGTTATTGCAGCTATATTTTGGTTTTGGGTAAGGAGATTTATATTTTTGACGTGAGGTCTTCTATAAATTCCTTGTTGTAAAAAATGCAACCTATATAGTGGCTCTAAAAATTCATTAGGAAGAAGTCACCTATTTTCCAATCATCGCCGGCATAACCATAAGAATAGAACAACTTGTCAATCTCGTTGGTAGAGTGTTTTAGCTCCTGGTTCTTCTGCCAGAGTTGGTCTAGCTTCAGTCTTCACAAGAAGGGCATACTCTTTATCTGGCTTGTCAGTTGAGGAAGAATGAATCCGAACCCAGGGGAATCAATCCCAAATCTCCGTTCTTTCACTGACCGGTAGGGGATGAACAAGGAAGGTCTCTGGACCTTTCTTTGTCCGAATATGCCATTGACTTGAATAGAAAGGCTCATGCCCCAATGTTAGTCGGATTGGCTTACTTCAGATTCACTCTTGCTTGATCGCATACCTGCTATTCCCTTCTTTCTTTATAGGCTTATGCTGGTGAACTCACCCTCGGAAACATCTGCTACTCATTCAATAGATGGATTCCCGAGTTGGATGAATTGATTGCTTTGTCGATCTTGCTTCTATTCTTGATTCATTGGAATGCCTACCTGCTCTATTCATTGAAATTGATTCGACTACTTTAAACTAACTGCGGATTTCATAGCCTTTGTTCAATCCTTACCACACCACTAACTTCACAACCCGTTACGCACCCCTCTTTCTATGATTCTTAGAGCGCATCAACTTTCTTCTTATCTCCTATTCATATGATAAGTTCCCCGCATCTCGGGTTAATCCCAAATGTAAATAAGATAGCTACTGCTAGTCCTAAGCTAACACCGACAAGAATCGATTTATTAGATTTTGGTATTTCAATATCCATATCCATAAAAGGCATATCTTTATCAAATGCCTGTGACAGCGGTGCTACTGGATGATCAACGCTCTCAACTAAAGTCATCTTATTAAAGCCAGGTAGAACATGAACATCAGGATTAGTAAAGATGGTGTCATAATTAGAAATAGGATTAAAGAGGGGGGTCAATCCTTCCACTGGAAGAGTCATACCATCGCCAGGAGCGAAGCCATACCATACAGTACAACCAATACCCATTTGAACCAAGATTAAGAATCGACCATAATAGCCAACATTAAATGTAATTGCTTCAATCAAGACACGAGAAGCCAACGACTGCATACTATTTGAAACCATGTCTGAAATCCCCTTTAACTTCAGTAATGGAGTACTGCTAAGAGTTCCTTTTGTTAAGGATAAACCTAGGTTATCTCTTAACTTTCTTAATCCCACTAAAGTATCAGGAGCTCGTAGATCTTTGACTAAGAATTCCCCTTGTCTTGGCATAAAGCGAAAGCCAATCGACATCATATAACTACTAGCCTGTTCGGTTAAATTCATATTCATAATAGGGTTATGTATATCAAAAAATGGTGCTTTAGTCATTTCAATAACATTCCGAGTAAACACCGATGGATTAGTACGAATCTTAAATCTTTCCAAAATAGATGCAGTAGGAGCCAGAGTAACAAAATTAGGATTATTTACACCAGTAAAGCTAGAGCTAGAGCTAGAGCTACTACTAGAACTGCTATCATACAAAGATAAATTACGGATTCTCTCAGTAATAGTGAATACATTGTATTCCTTCTCTACTTGAGCAACAACTTCTTGATAAGCTGTTTTGTTTAATGTTCTTCTCATGATAATGGTTTTTTCATAATGTAGGCGACTGCGGTTTCGTGGGCGTTATACACGTTAGCACACTACAGTCGGCGCATGTCTGTTCAGGTAGTAACCCATACAAAATGTCATAGGACCCTTTTCAACCATGACATCTGTACGAGTCAGATTGCATTGAGTGCAAAGACTCATAACTGAATGTCTAGTATCCCTACTATGTGGAGTAGGGCCGCGAGCCATATTATTCCATGAAGATATAGCCTTATACCCTAAAGGTATTTCCTTATATAGGGGACTTTTTTAGATGTAATTTTTTGCTTTTTCTTTGAAGAATTTTTCTAGTTCTATTTTTATTTCGCTAGTTAGTCCACCTTTTAGTGATTGTAGTAATTCAGGTTTAATAGTAGTTAGAATGTCTCTTTCATATTGAGGAATTTTATCTAATGGCATTTTATCACAGAATCCATTGACAGCTGCATAAATGACTAGAATTTGTTTTTCCATTGGAAGTGGTGCATATTGTGGTTGTTTCAGTACTTCTGTAAGCCTTGCACCTCTATTGAGTAATGCCTGAGTCGCAACATCAAGGTCTGAGCCAAATTGAGCAAAGGCGGCGACTTCACGATATTGTGCCAATTCAAGTTTTAAACTACCGCAGACTTGTTTCATAGATTTCAACTGAGCGGCAGACCCGACGCGACTGACAGATAAGCCGACGTTAATAGCAGGTCTAATTCCGCGATAGAAGAGCTCTGTTTCCAAACATATTTGTCCATCAGTAATGGAGATCACATTGGTTGGAATATAGGCCGATACGTCTCCCGCTTGTGTTTCAATGACGGGTAAGGCGGTCAAGCTACCTACACCTGTCTGGTCCGATCGTTTAGCGGCTCTTTCCAAGAGACGGGAATGTAAATAGAAAACATCGCCTGGGAAAGCCTCACGACCTGGTAGTCGGCGTAACAATAATGACATTTGTCGATATGCCACAGCCTGTTTACTAAGATCATCATAGATTATTAATGCGTGCATTCCATTATCGCAGAAATATTCCCCCATGGCACACCCAGATTATGGGGCCAGAAATTGCAGAGGTGCAGGATTCGAAGCGGTGGCTGCTACAAGAATGGAATATTCTAAAGCATTCGCTTCTGAAAGAATTTAAACTAATTGTGCCACAGTTGAGCGTTTATGTCCAATCGCTACATAGACACAATACAATGTCTCACTCTCTGAGGTAGCCCTTGAGTTCATTTGCTTTTGATTTAATATGGTATCGATAGCAATAGCTATTTTTCCAGTTTGTCGGTCCCCGATTATAAGTTTTCGTTGACCACGACCTATAGGAACCAGGCTATCTACCGCTTTTAACCCTGTTTGCATAGGGTCGTGCACAGATTTACGTTCAATAATACCAGGGGCTTTCACTTCGACACGTCTTCACTCGTGATCGCTTAGAGCCCCTCTTCCATCAATAGGTACTCCCAACGCGTCGACCACACGCCCTATCATAGCCTTTCCCGCAGGAACATCCACAATAGATCCAGTGCGTTTGACAAGATCTCCTTCTTTTATAGCGGTACCACTACCAAAGACCACAATTCCGACATTCTTATTCTCAAGATTCAATGTTATTCCTTTCACACCACTGGCAAATTCAACCATTTCCCCAGCTTGAATCTCGTTCAATCCATAAACACGTGCAATCCCATCTCCAACGGAGACCACTCGACCGATCTCATCCACTTTCAAATTTGTGTAGAAGTTGGTAATTCTACTTTCTAATAGAGTGGTTAGTTCCGCAGCTCTTACAGAGAATTCATAATCTCTCATTCATTTGACCTTCTATAAAAGGGGAATGCCTTGAACTTAAAGGGAGGAAAATAAAAGCCTACTTTCATGAAATAAAGAAGGAAAGGGCTCATAGAGGGTGTGGCTCTACTCTACTTAGGTAGAGACAGAAGAAAAAATAAATGCAATTCTAAAGACAAAGAGGTGGTTACATAATGATTTAGATTGAAACTCGTCGCCAGGCTGGCTGATAAAGAAAAGGGCGACGGATAAGGTCAAAACGGCTAACCAAGCAAGGTTATTTTCATTCCCGCAGTTGGCTAACCAGGGAATGAAAGACTTCAGTAAGCCTTCTGGCCTTGCTTTCAACAATCCTCAAGAATAGCTCCTTCTTCTTTCGCTCCAGCTCAAGTTCCCGACTTGCTTCCGCTAGTTGGACAATCAGCTGCGGTATCTTCTCTTTAAGATTCCAGATAGAAACCGGGAGCCGATCCAGGCTCGTAGTGCCTCCACGTCCTCAGGCAATGCACCATGGCTGTTATCTCTTTCTCTGGGACTGGGACCGCGCCTTTCTCTCTCGTTAGCTTCCGGCTCTCATGCTACTGGGTGTCCCTCTTGGACCAATACTCTTCCAATGGCATATTCTGATGCTTTAGTATGCACTTCGAAAGGTACAGTATAGTCTGGCAACCTCAATACAGGTTCCTCCGTCACGACCCTCTTCAAGTCCTCAAAGGCTCGCTGACACTTGCCCTATCCCCTTAAAAAGCCAATGCCAAGGCTTTCTCAAAAATATCAGTGAGTGGACTTCCTAGAATATCCAGTGATGAACCGACGAGTTCAAAAGGCCAAGAACTGATCATAGCTCGACCACGGGGACTCCCTACTCTTCTATTGCCTTCACCTTCTGCTTGTCCATCCCCTATCCCAATGCCCTAGGAATATGAACAAGACTTCTCCCCCGAGAGTCACTTCTTTCCCTGTGGCACCTTTGCTTCCTAAGCCCCGGATTCCCGTCTGAAGAAAGCGTAATCCGACTTTGAGTCACAGGCAGTGGGCATCCACTCATATTTCTTTTAGAAAAAAAATAGATTATAGCTGACCCCGATAGATAAAGGCATCCATCTCTTGACCTCTACTTTAATTTTACACCGGGCTTTGTTGGATGTGAGATTGCTTCCTTCTCAATTGCACGCGCATATCTTATTAAAGAGTAAGCGGCTAAACAGGGGGGCTAGCTTTCCTCACGAGTACGTTTTGGATAGCTTTTAGTTGACAGGGTTTGATCCCTTACCAAGTTGTTACTAACTAAAAGGCGGTACCTGCGGCTAAACAGGGGGGCTAGCTTTCCTCACGAGTACGTTTTGGATAGCTTTTAGTTGACAAGGTTTGATCCCTTACCAAGTTGTTACTAACTAAAAGGCGGTACCTTCCCTTCTCCTAGACTTGACTGATCTCATCCCCTCTCTAAGGGACTTGGCTCTTCCCCGACTGGATAGACAGGACAAAGACTGCTTGCTTCAATGCCGTTGGCAGACGAGAACCGTAAAAGAAATAGGGTCTTGCGCTTCTTAAAAAAAGAAAGTCACGAAACAGGTAATGAGACATAACAGCATCGAGATCTGAGCCCTAGCCGGATGATGACGCCTTTCCTGTTTAGGGGATCGAACTTCAATGCTGATTTCGACTCTGACGGGTGCCTTGTGGCTAATGCAGGGACAATGGAAGTTAGACCTTATACTTATAGCCATAGCCCTTCCTTCTATTTATTATGGATATGGATACCCCTTTTTTTTCTTGAGCCAGAGTTGGGACTTTTGCGGCATCTAGTTCAGTATCAGATAGAGCAGATAGTTTAGTCCCTTGGCAAAGAAGGTTGACTTATCTGTCACTTCCGTACTTCTGTAACTTCTCTTTAGCTTATGAATTGAATTGGTTAGAAAGTCTTTCCCTGGTATTGGCTAGAAGAGAGGGATTAGTCCCCCTCCAACACTGACTTCTTAGTTGAGTAGTTCTCTTTCTCCTTAGTTTCGGTTTTCTCGAAACTAGCTACTCCTTATGATATGCCACCTCAACCCCTGATCTAAGAGCATCTGAGAACATCTCCGACATGTCTCGTATGTCAAGCTCTTTTCTAGACCTCATGTGGGAGAGGACTGAACGTTGGCAATGACTTTAGGTGAAAGTCACGAACGATAAGAAGATCAGGATTTCCTCTAGAAATGAATGTGACCTCAGCTCCGTAGCTGGAAATAAATCAAACTCAAACAAAGAACTCCAACTCACTTCACTTGAGCTAGGGCAACATTCATAATATATATTAAGGAGAGTCAAGATAGTTTCCGGGTTCCCTACGGGGAAGTTAGTGTTTTCTCCTCCCGATCCGAAGCACCCCTTTTCCATTCATAGATTCAAGAAATGCACCAAAATTAGAATCCTACAGGTGCTTGGTTAATGGTTAACGCTAAAGTTCTTTTCTCTGTTTACCAGTCTGTCTTGAAAGAATTCCCACTTATCACTGCCTACAGCTCCAACGTAGTGTAGCACTTGAGAAATTCCGAGACTCCTATCTTCCACTTTTTCTTCTTAGTGGAAGGCAAATGGGAAAGCAGAAATTCTTCAAGATACAAAGATGCAAATGGCAGCGGATTTTCTTTATCTATGTGGATTCAATTCCTCTGTCTGCGTCAATCATTCTAAGGGAAGACCCACCCAAATCTATTTTGGAAACTAACTATTTGTTCTCTCTTTCTTATGTAATCTCCTACATTTGTAATTCAAAAACACTTTAGGCATCGTTCAATAATAGAATGGTAATTCAAACTCGAATCCAGCTGCATTTGCTTCCTGGGTTGGAAGGACACTGGATGTAGGCATTGTTGGCCGAACCAGTATAAAAACCAGTGTTTGATTTTCTCTATCCCTGCACTCTTTATTTCAGTCGAATATACTTGTTACGCAGTCAACTACGTTTTTCTGCTGCATAGAAATTTTCATTACTTGCATTTCAAGAAAGATAAAAAAGCTTTATACTTTTGTATAAAGATTGCGAAAAGATTTTGTTTTTGAAACAACACCAATTCACCCGTCCTCTTGGTGTAAAACGAAGCCTACCTGTTTCCTAACATATTAGAGCTGTGCGCCTAAGGGAAACTCTTTGTGTTTGTGAAAAGGGAGCTTGTGAACTTGTTGTTTGTAGGAGGAAGTGTTCTTTCTTAGTGTGTCTAAATGGTGGAGTATACCTACAAAGTAGAGTGAATTTGTTCATCCTTTTGTGCATCAAAAGGAGGCCCCTTTTATCTCTTATCTGTTAAGAGAGGTGGTTTTTAATCTCAATCTTTATTTCTCTATTATAAATTGTTACTTATTTTAGTGTAAAGGTTAATCCATCTTTTGGAGATATTAGCAACTGGACGTAAGGTTTTTTGATCCGAACCAATATAAAGATTACATGTGTAATTTTTCTCTTCCCTTCTCTACTTTGTTTATTTGGTTTTAATCAACATAACATATTTATCAAAGAAATTTTTAAAAGCAAAAATTTGTTAAAAGGGAAGTGATTTTTTACTCGAACTAATTCAATACCCTATTGGATTTTGTCCTATGATAAACATTTTGTTGTGTGTTTTCCTTCATAATTCACAAACAAGCTCTGTTGGAGGGCCAATCCACCCACAAAGCTCGACCAGAGAGCCAATCCACAAACAAGCTCAACTAGAGGTCCAATCCACCTATGTAGTTTGACCGAAAGGATAATCTACAAACAAGCTCAATCAAAGGGCCAATTCACCTGCAAACTATACAAGTCGACCAAGGTTGAACTAAGAAATTAGACACGATCATGTATGCCAAATCAAACTCCTAAGACTGGGAGACTTATACTCTTACCTGACCCTATAGATATACTAAAGAGAACGACCTAACAAAGCTTATTAAGCATCTTCATTCTGGATCAACCCAAACTTATGTCTATTGAGAAAATATCCACATATCATAACTAATCTCAATAGTTTGATAATATGGTTATTATTTATGATTAGGTATTATTAAGTTATTATTAACTACATTTTTATTACATACTTGAGGTAAGCATTGTTCGAGTGAAAACATAAGCCTACAATTGATTCTATAAATACAACTAGTATTTCCCAATGAATACTTACTTTATAATTACTCATACTTACTATATTTACATAGATCCTAAACTTTCTTACTTACTAGAGCGTCAAAGAGTCTTTTGTAGATAAATTTCCCTCCTTTAAGCAACAAAGAATTCCATTCCAATTAGCAAAAATCATCACTAAAATCCTATCATATGTCCGCAAATCTATATATTCGAAATCGTGACAAGATCAATAACAAAATAATATTATAATTAGCATGTTAAATTAATTTATGTATAAAAAAGTGTGGTTCAATTGGTATTTGTATTTCTTTTCTTTCATGGTCGTGATCTATTAATGTCTTAATAGTCTCAAACTAATCTAACTTGACCATTGTAAGTAAAATACTTGTCTAAAGATTATTGTTTTTTTTTAAAGTCAGTCAGATAGGCGAGAACGATTGAACTTAAGTTAAACCTATAAATCATTTGTGTTAAATCCTTGATTTGTTATGTATTTATTCCACTTAAAAGTTATTATTATAATAACGCTTTGAAGATCAACATATATTAACCATAAACGTATACTTTTTTTAAATGCTAGTAAATAAATATAATCATATCCTAATAATTGAAGTTTCATTAAATTGACACTACTAACATCGAAAACGATTTTACTTTATACTAAGTAGATTTTTTTTTTCAATAGCATATTGATTTTTTTTAAAAAAAAAATAAATTAATCATTGTTAGAATTTTTCATGTGACTTTTCTTCTAAATCTTTTATAAATGTTTATAAGAAATAAGTTTCTTACGATTTTTCTATAGATTTTAGAGAATTTAATAAAATATTTGTTGGAAAAATAGGACTAAATATTTGTAAAAACAATCACAAAATATTCGTAAGAGAAATCATACAAAATAGGAAAATTGCTAATAAAAAAGCGTTGAAATGTTAATTTATGTTCACTTTTTTTTCTTGGATGACTTTGGTATAACAAGCGATCGTTCCTTCATATTTTTTCAAAGAAGCAAGAAGAATATAATGATTTTGGAGTAGATATTTTTACATGCGTCATAGTTAGAAAAACATTAGTCAATGTTTGTTATCTTCACTAGTAAGTCAATTAAAAAAGGATAACTTTTTTTCTTTTAAATTAGAATTATTTTAACATAATAAACATGAAGAATATTTAAACAAAAAAAATACAAAATGATGTACACTAACAACCATGCTATTTGATTACACAAGTAAAATGATTGAAACTAAGATATTGTTTACAAAGATGACTTTTGAAATCAAGTGATTCAGAGAAGAAAAATTGTGTAACTCTTATTATGTGCAACAATTGAATAAAAAGAAATAAACACAATTATTAAGGAAACACCAATGCAATGCATTGATTTTTCATTGAATTTCAACACAAGATTGTAACTTATAAATATTCTTTACGATTTTCAATCATTTGCACTAAATTGACATCCAACATTTATGATTGGTTAACCCTAGTTATAGTTATATATATTATTTGGGGATGAAACTCTAATTTCTCATGTTAAATAAACTCAATATAAAAAAACACAAGTAAAAATAATAAATAAAATAGATTTTAAAATAAACTTATGCATCTCAATTTTTGGATAAGTTAACATGAAATAGTTTTTTCCAAAATTCAAGAGCATAAATTGATTTTAAGTTATGAAAAATAAATCTTGCTATTTTGTTTTTGTTCTTCCCATAAATATATACTGAAAAAATTCTGCAACATTATAATACTAAAACAAAGAGATTCGAATGATATATATAACTATTAATAATTATCATTTGAAGGCATATAATCTACTCCAAAACTCAAAGACTATTTTCTTTGTGTACATGTAATAAAATACTAAGTTTTTTGAAAATCAAATTTTATTAATCACATTTATTATTTTCATGAACTATAAAAACGGGTCAATAAGATCTACTAATTGTGATTTGCCATACTACCAGTTTTCTAAGAACATGGTGGATAGAGTTTAGTCACCAACTAACTACAACTAAAATCTTTGTCTCTTTTGTTTACGAGTGATTGGAGCTTAAAAAAAAAATCTAATTTAAGAAATATATAATCTATAACTTTTATTATTAATATTATAGAAATTTAATCATTGAAGGAACCAATAACAATGGAAAATGTATATTTTATTTTTTAAACACTAACAAAATGCATTAGGAAGTTAAAAATCTATGCATTTAATGTTGTATTTTCTTAAAGAATGAACTTAGGACAATCCATTATATAGTATGTAACATACATTTGAGTATTATAAATTATTATAATAACATTGAGATTATTTAGCTCTCATGCTACTATATGCAACATTATTTGTTATGTATTTTATATATGATTATAGTAGTCCATAAACATATAAACATAATATTTACATATATATAACACATTATCATACTATCAATATATACACTATAAATTATAATTGAATTGTTTTCAAGTAGATATAAGAATCTCCAACATCTTAATAAAAAGAAAATGAAATTTATCACACTGGAAATCTTTTACAAGATTCTTATAAAAGACAATAGGATAAATTAAACATATTCATAATTAATATTTACATAAAAAGACAATACATACATTTACAACATTGATTCACAATATAAATAATTTACAAATAAACTTACTTTAGTTGAATCTAAATCAATTACTCTAACTTAAATTGAAACTTAATGAATATTGTTAGTCACATTATAAGAATCAAATTCATTTGACTGATTAAACACGTTTGAACTAGTATCGGGTTGGTATCGGAGTTTTAGTTGTTAGATAGGGAACTTTGGCCCCTATTTTTTTTAGATTTAGTATGTAAATAAAAGATTTCTTTTCAATTTTTAATTTATTTATAAATTTGTCACTGCATTTAATATTATGACGGGTGTTCATAACTTTGTCGTTTTAAAATTATTTACAAATTTATCACTGCATTATATATATTATGAATGATTTCCAAAACTTTATTACAATATTAACACCATCATAATATGTTTTCATAGAATATATTTTTTCTACTAGTGGTTTTTGTTCCTTCAAATTTACATATATTTAAATAAAAGAAGCTTGGCATCCCAATATAAAAAGAAGCTTGGCATCCCAATATATTTATTCAAAAATTAGTTTCACAAGAAACACCAATCAATAAAATATATAATTTGAAAAAAAAAACATTCAACATTAATTCTATTTACAACCAATGTTTAAAATATAGAAACTACTAGTGCCATGAGTTAAATACATATAAAAAAGAAATCCTTGTTTAACAATATTTTAAAAGACATTAATCAAACAGCTAATGCAAATATAGGTGCTTCATGGTCTGCTAATAAGTTCAATTCGAAAATGATTGTCGATAATAATATTTTATGGTTGCAATTATGCCCAGTTATTTTTCAGCACTATGATGATAATGACCTAACCACAACAAAGCATTGGGTTCGCCACTTAGATCACACTCAAAAGGATGACGAAGCTTACCCTTACGCAATAGAATCATCACCGACACTCACTGCTTACCTATCTACCTTTCACTTCTCACTTTCTCTCTTTTCAATTTAAATAAAACATAAAATAAAATAAAAACAAACACAAGAATTTGCTTTTCTTCCCACATACTTTTGTCCATGATGATGTCCTAATAATCATGATTTACGGGAACTTGCTAGTGGAAAGATGAGTAATGTCTTACTCGGCCACAATTATAATATTAATTATAATATTAATGATAATACTAACATTCTTCTCATTTTCAATCTGGATTTGTGGAATGAGATTAATTATAATAATTTTTCAAAAAGGTGATAACTAATAAGGCAATTGGGCACACCATTTTATAGTCATGCTTCCCTTTGGTTAGAAGAGCATGTAGTTATCAATAATTTATTATTATTAATCTAAACGCACTCAATGCGTTCTATTTATATATTTGCTTTATCCAATTAAAAAAAAGGTCGGTGTTTTAAGTAATAATAAAATCTGAAAGTCTTATTTGTAAGAGATTAAAGAACAGTTGACTTACCTAGTATTAATTCCTTTGCATATCGTTAACCTAATCTTAATTGTTTTTCTTTTATATTAAGGAGTGCTTTAGTTGTATGAGTTAAGTAAGAATACGAATACAATTATTAATATGTATATATATCCAATATGTTATGAAATATATTTAAGATACTTATAAATAATATTTATGAATACTTTTTATTAGATTTTGTTAAGAAGTAACAAGGAAACTCGTATACTTTTTTATTTATGTTACTCATGTATATACATATTATTATAGAAAAAGAAATATTTTAAAATCGTTTAATATATTTTAATTAACAAAAACTAAGTTTTCAAAAATATAATGACATTTTTTAAATTTTATTTATAACTATATATTTTAATTTTAAAATAATTAAAGTCTATATGTTTTAGTTCTTTAACCAACCGAATCGTATACTAATATAAATTATTTAAAGAAATCTATAATTAAGTAAATATTTTTTAAAATGTCAAAGTGATATTTTTAAAAATATTGTAAAACTACAGGTTTTGATGTTTTAAATAACTGGAACCTATTTATTTGTCAAGATTAAAATTTTACAAATTTTACATTCCCATAAAAACTTTTTCATTTGACCGCTTTATCACTCTCCCCCTTCTTTTCCCTTGCTCATCTCCATTACTACGGATGACAACGGATTGGGTCGGATCGAGCATAGATAGTGTCTATCTGTAATCGGACCCGTTGGATAAAATTGTACTCGCTACCCACTCCGCTACTTGTCCAGCTACCCGTCTTAAAAAAATCTACAGATTTTTTTCAACTCTCGGGTACCCGTTGGATACTCATTTTCAACCCGGAAATATTTAAAAAATATATATTTTATAAGTTTTTAAATGAAAAAATCCAAATTAAATTGCAAAAAAATACAAATAATATTTAAAACATATATTCAAGTAAAGTCAATAGATAAGTAAATAAAAGTTAAAACTTAAATTCAAATTAGTACAAATTAAAAATTAAATTCAAATAATTGTTCTAAAAATAACACTTCAAGATTTATGTTTTTTCTCCCACATATTCATTTTGACCACTTAATTCCTGAAACAAATAAATACAAATAAAGTCATCAATCAATGACAAAGTGACACTATTAACCAAATTAGATTAAATATTATAAAGAAAATTACTAATATCATCATCAATTATCTCCTCTAGTATTGTATTAAGCTTCATGTTATCCACTTTCAATTTTGAAGAACCTGAAAGAGGAAAATAAATTCATTTGTCATAGCGAATCATTTGAATGAATATAAATATGTAATTTGAATTGTTCATTTAATTACCTTGTATATGTCACTCCATAGCCACATCTTCATTTTGACCACTTAATTACTGAAACAAATAAATACAAATAAAGTCATCTATCAATGACAAAGTGACACTATTAATAAAATTAGATTAAAATATTATAAACAAAACTACTAATATCATCATCAATAAATATAAATATGTAATTTGAATATACATATGTAATTTTGATTGTTCATTTAATTACCTTGTATGTCACTCCATAGCCAATCTTGAACACACATCAATGCCTTTAAACTGTCTGGGTGTAATGTACTCCGATGTGGAGTAAGAAATCGACCACCAGTACTAAAAGAAGACTCAGAAGCAATTGTTGAGACAGGAATGACTAGAAAATCTCTTGCGATCATTTGTAAGATTTGATATTTTAATCCATTAGTCTTCCACCAAATTATAATGTCAATTTCTTTGTCTGAATCCAGTAGTGTCGATTCCTCCAAGTAATAATCAAGTTCTAACTTATAATTTGATGGTTCATTTTTCTTTGCAATCTGATGTTTTGCAAAATTTCTCCTCCAAGCATCTTTTCTTCCATCAACAATTTGACCTACATTTATGTTTCAATTTTGACATGAAGAAATTTACTTCTTACCTTTCATGCACATTTCATACTCTTTTACCAAGTCCTTAAACAGAATCTTCACCTTTTCAATTTCACAATCAAATTATTGTCATATATCTAAGGGAAAAAATAATCCAACAAATCAATTTTGTACTTGGGATATAAGACAATACCTATAGTCATCACTCCACTGATCACACTCCAATACTTGTTAAACTTTAAAACCATAGATGCAACCATTTGGTGAATAATAGAATTGGGAGAGTTAAGCCATTCCATCAAAGCCAACTTAATTTCACATACCTTTGGAAAGAAAATGTTGGCAGTTGGATAAGAGGTACCGGAAAAATAGAGTGTCACATCATAAAATATTTTCAACTTTTGCCAAATTTCATTTGCCATTTGCCAATCATGTGTGTTAGGCAAAACTTTATATTGACTCTCTCATTGTGATAAATGATCAAATACATCTTTGTATTGTATGGCTACTTGAAGCATTAAAAATGTAGAATTCCACCTAGTTCTGCAATCAACAACTAATTTTCTTCTAACTAGAATTCAATATGTGTGCACAACATCGCATGTGAAACAATTGGCCACCCAAAATAAGAGACCTATGTGAAATCTTGTCTAAAATGCAATCAATCATAGCATCATTTGTAGTGCAATTATCAACTGTCAAAGTAGAAACTTTTCTACCTAGATTCCAATCCATTAAACATTCAACCAACAATTCAGCAAGAACTTGACTAGTATGAGGAGTAGGCACATACATAAACCTAAAATTGGAAGTCATATTTTATTAATTTAGTGAAAAAGAATAATGCTAATGTAAAAAATACACTTAAAATATAGTATAGTGTTATTACCTCACAAGTCGACTTTGTAGCCTCCACAAATCATCAATAAAGTGAGCTGTTATAGTCATGTAGCCTCTATTTTGATTACTAGCAGTCCACATATCAGTTGTAATTACAACTCGACTTTGAATCCTTAACAACAATAATTTCAATTTCTCTTTTTTGGCAATGTAATCCTTCATAATATCCTTTTTTTAAGGTGTTTCGAGAAACCACTTTAAATAGAGGTTGTACACCAGCACAAAATTCTTTAAAGCCTATGTGATCAACTATTGACATTGGATACTCATGTAGAATTATCAACTTACGGAGTGCATCTCTAGCTATTGGTTGATTAAACACATAATTGCCAACAACTACGTTGTCACCACCTTCTTTATGAGTTTTTAAAAATGATTGCCTAATGTCTTGTGTTGTTCGAGGCTTGCAACTCTTGAAATGGTTTCTCAAATGTGATGTACCTCGCTTTGCCTCACCTAGAAGACTTTTGGAATAGTAATTGCACATCGCTCTCCATTTTCCATCTACCTTTTGTCTCTTAAAGTGATTCCATACATCTGACAATAATCTTCTTGAGTTAATAGTAGGAGTTGAACTTTCTGTTTGACTTGAATCTACAAGAACATCATTTTGATTTGAATCTCCTACAATAAGTTCTACAAATTGTCCTTGTTGGCCATCTTCTATAGGACAAAAATGTATCTTGGGTAGACAACCTAAAAAATTTATCAGCATAAACGTTTCAATATACTTGCCATTTTAGTGCATGCTGATAAAGATCAAAGAGGAACCCAACCCAGCAGTAAGTAGAAAAAAAGAAAATAAAAGAAAGAAAAATTGGTATGACATTAGATATGTTCGACAAAGGTAACTAGTTTCTATGATTCGTAAGATTTGGTCTCCATTAATGGGTAGATGAGAAGGAAATTTAAGGCTTGTTTACTTTTTAAAATTGTTCTTTTTCCTACACATCTTCGAAAACAAAAAATAAAATAGAAATAAAGTGTAATTTTTGTAATTTGAGGTACAAAGTTAGAATGAAAATAAAAAGATTTGCCCAAATAAAATAAGTTGATAAATTTAATTTTTCTCTTAATTTTGATCTTGCATTTCATAGATACGACATCTGCTACATTTATTGAGCCACTTCCAGTAGTGGAATTTGTCGGGGTAGCTGTTAGGGAAAGATGTGATGTCAAGGCCTTTGTCAAATGTTGATCGTATTAAGGTAATTAGTATAGTGACAAAGGATGCTAAGTTCATATGGTATTCTGTGAATATTGATCAATTTAACTAACTTCTTTTTAACATCTAATAAGAGAACGTGTGAGAAGAAAATATCGTGTTTCAGGGTTGACTTCTCAAGCAACAAGAGAACTTGAGAAAGTTGTTTTTCTTCCTATTAGCACTCATAGAAGTTATAGTGATTTTCCATTAGGAAGGGAAAGGCTTACATTAAAAATAACCACTTCCCTGACAACAACAGTTTACTCTATGGTAAGCCATTTGAATTGATAATACCTCTATGATTATTGTATGGTTTCTTTTACCGACTGCTACTTGCTTGAGCGGACATGGTACACAAGATGTTCCTAGTTATAATGCAAAGTATTCATTTAAATGTTTTTTGTTTTCACGTGATCTGAAGCGAATTTGTGAAACTGATCTTAGGCTAATTTCACAATGATATCTGACAAAGCATGTCTTCAAAATCACTAAACAGTACTTCGCTAATGTGTCTCTGAAGATCAATGTGAAGGTTTGTTTACTTCTCAATAAAAAAACTAACTATCCTGACTAAACCATTGTTTGAACTTTGAAGTCTTGTTCAATTTTCTATTAACTATCATACAATTTCTCATCTATTTTTTATTTCATAATTGCTACTTAGAAATTGTTAGGCAAATACTAGGCTTTGTTATGTTGCGAAAATTATGATCCTTACTTTTTAGGTATTCATGTTATCATTGTTGTTACTTCTCATAAATGAATTCAATAACTAAAGAGTTCACATGTGTATCTTATTAAAAGAGTTCAAAATAAACCAAAAAATGGAAAATTATGGTGTTCAATTAAAATTTGACAAAGCAATTCAAAACAACAATCTAGAAAATACCAAAAAACTTCCTATTCAAAGATTAAAAACATGGGAATAGGGGAAACCGTTAATAATTTTAAACCACCTGATCCATCACAAACCCAATGTTCAGATATATAGATACCAACACATGATTTAAATCATACAAAAAAAGGATAAACTTAAGTGGCAATTATAAGTCTGAACTCGGAAAGAACAAGATGAGAAGAAGTTAAAGTTGAAGTAGAGAACGACATATGTAGGTGGATAACAAAGGAGTTAAATCACTTTTAGCTACTTCCATCAACATTAACTAGACTCTTATTGAAGAGTAAGCTTGTTTTTCTTCTTCAAAAGAAAAAGAAAATCGTTGTCGTTGCAATTTCGAATCGTAGCCCAAAACCGAATTACATACAATAAATAGTAATTTCCATAAAAAAAATACTTTCGTCAGCCTTCCCAATCGAAACCTAGAGTCATACAAAAATGGAATCACGCTTTGTTATTTAAAAAAGAAGGCAAACCAAAACGAAAAAGAACAATTCGACATACCCCAATTGAAACTGAGAGAGCAAAAACACCATAATTGTTTTTAATTTTCTCATAATTGAAAGCACTTATTTAACTAGAAAAAGTTGAAAATATTCACTGATATAGGTTGAGCTGGAAAGTATGGGAACAACAGACCAAATAAAACCTTAATACGATGCATACAGAACTTCTAGTAAATGGATGGAAATTTTGTAACTTGTATAGAAACAGTCACTCACCTCTTTCTTTCTAGGTGTCAGTGCTATTAGTGGCCCAAAGCGTGAGTGTGCCCCAACTGATTCTCTGTTTGTTCTAGCTTTTCAGCTGCAACAGGTTCCAACTTAGACACTCATACTTTCAAAACAAAGTTAAGCAATATTTACCCGACATTATGAATATGTCCTGTTAGAGGAAAGAGATTGAAAAGACCAACTCATTCAATTGGCTCAATAGGCAGGACCAATACAACCACAATAAAATCAATTGCGACCAATACCACACCATTTTCACCTTCCCCAACCCCATCTACTCAGACACCAGTTGTAGGAAGGTAGGGAGAACTCTCCCAACCTCGTTCACAATGGGAAAAAAATTGTTTTCAGATAAAAGCCAAATAGGACATATTCATGGACATTACGAGATGCTCCATCATGAGTGATAGCAAAATTGAATTATTGGAAAGTGATATGGAATACTTTCAGAGAGCTTTGAAGAACAAACATTAGGGCTAACTGGCAAAGCTTGAGGATTACTATATTGAGCTCTTGGTGAGAGAGTTCTATGTCAATGCCTACCCAGACTAACATTTCCAGAAGAATAGGTTTTCATGTGTTAGAGGAAAGAAGGTTTCATATGATCGTGAAACCATTAGAAGGTATCTAGAGATCCAGAAGTTCTATGTCAATGCCTACCTAGACTAACATTTCCAGAAGAATAGGCTTTCATAGGTTAGAGGAAAGAAGGTTTCATATGATCGTGAAACCATTAGAAGGTATCTAGAGATCCCTACATTGATGTTAGAGGAAGAAATGACATAGTTTCATAACATGATGAAGGACGTGAATGTGGAGCATTTGGAGGAGCTCCTATGTGTACAAGATAAGAAGTTTTTGGTTTGCAAAGGAGGCCAACTGCAGTATCTAAATAAAGAAAGCATGAAGATGTTAGCGGATTGACAAGTGTACCAAATCGTATCAAGTAATAAAAATGGTAAAACCCATTATCGTTCTTCCCATGAGACTCGAGAGGCCTTATCGTTCGCGTGAATCAAAATCGTAAGACTTGTGGAGAAAAATTCAATAATTATGGTGGATGCAATGACAGAAAATAAATATGCAATGTGTGATTCAATTGACGAGATTTAGGCAATGGATGAATGGAATTGTTGGGGCTTTACAATTTCATCCAATCCTCTCTTTTTTATTTACTCCTCTTATTTAAATAGCTTTATTATCTAAGTGCATGCAAACTTTCTTGGCCTCCCCTAGCAACTTGCAACACATTACAAACATAAGCAAATACAATTGGTCGTCTTACTCCCCTATCCCAAGGTGGTATTGCTTAACCAAGGAAAATCTCACCAGTTCATGCCATTATTGTACGTCCCCGTATCAATAAAGTCAAAGATCAATTACCGAATGAGTTAAACGATAAAGGCATTAAGCACAATATGAGAATCCAACAATTGATAATAACCGCATATGAAAAACATATAATTCAAACAAGAGTTTCAATAAACAAGAGTATCAAAAGATTACATTGTTCCCCCAACAACAAAAAGGGTTTAGTTCACCATAGTCATGGTGAACCAAGATGAAAATAATGGAAGATATGGGAAGCAAACCCTAGAAAAGACGAAAAGGAGCCTAAGCATCCAAGAGATCCTCTCCAAAGAGTGCAAAGTAAGTCTGGCCTCCCTCCTCTGTCAAAAGAATGAATTGGAATTCGTAACAGGGCTATTTATAGGTGAGAAGCGCAGCAGACAAATAGGCCCAAGCCCAGCTGACCACCGCCCGGCGTCATACTTTGCCGCCTGGCGGTGGACCTTGAATCGCACCACCGCCCGGCGGTAGGGGTCTACCGCCCGGCGGTTTCCCTCGTGTCGCAAAACCGCCCGGCGGCAGGGGTCTACCGCTCGGCGCCCAATACTGGTGTCTTCTCCTCCCGTTTGACTGCCCGGTGCCAGGGGTCTACCACCGGGCGGTGCCTAGACTCTTCTTTTCTTTGATTTTCTCGCTTTTCTTGAGTCTATGACCTTCATCTTTATTCTCAATCTTCACTTCTGTCAATTTTGCTGCAAAACAATGCAAAACAAGCATAAAATCGCTAAAAACAGCTTTTGACTCTCGACTGACTCATTTATTGAGTTTTGTTTGATTTCAAGCGCATTCTAAGCAATAAAAGGCGTAATTTAGTCCAAATGAGCATATAAAAATAACGGTTTTTCAACCGTTATCACAACCCCAAACTTAGAAATTTGCTTGTCCTCAAGCAAAACAAAACAAAAGCAAAAAAAACAAAACAGAGCTTGACTTTCTACCCTTTCATCCAATGATTGAACATTTCTAAAGTACATGACAAAACTTACTCAAATTCAGATAATCAGTGAACTCAAATCAAGATGCATGCTTGTTCTCAACTTAGTTTAGCTCATGCGTTCCTCAACAGATGCTACACAGTATGAATGATCAGTCCACTAAACAAAGAATGCAATCATGAACTTTAGAAGTTCTCACCAAGCAAATGTTTCACTCAATTACTCAAGTGTTTAGGGTAACACTCCACTCTTTATTGTTCACAAGTCACATGAAATAAAATTGCCATTCATCTTAAACAATCAACATCTTTCCATGCAAATGCCATCAAAAGGACTTTTCCAAGGCTTATAATGAGGTCGGGCTATCAAGAAAAATTGGTTTTTCTGGATCACAAAATTCTTGAGTCAAAAGAACTATTTCATTAATGAAAAGGTTCAAGTTTAAACTCTCTCTTTGTCACCAATTTCACTCATTCCCAGCTTCTTCCCTTTTTCTTTTTCATTGAGCTCATCTTCATGCTTTTATTCTTTTCTTTTCTTTTTCTCTATTCATGTATTTTGCTTTTCAACACTTGAGCTCAATGCTTTTCTTTTGCCTTTCCAATTTTCCCATGCAACCCCAAACTTGAACCTTTTCATTCCATACAATTATTCTCAACCCAACTCAAGATAAATAATTTCAAATCAAAGGGTTTCATCCTGTTTCAGGCTAAGGTTCAAAAAGGATATAATCTTTAAAGCTTTTTGGGTGGAAATTTGGCTAGAAAAGGGTTTTCAAACATGGCCTTGATCATTTGACATTCACATAAAAATCAATCAATCATCAAGATTAAGGCAATAAAATTTATGCTTCAATGTGAACAATACATACAACAATAAAAACTATGGGGCTCAATACCTCACACAACATGCTGTCTCACGCACAGTCATTCATACATCCTGCTTAGCATCATGACCACAATCATACTTCATCACACATCTGTTTCACAGGATGTTAACATGCATACAACTCAATAATCATTCACATCATATTATCATCAAATAGACTCATCATGCAAAGTAGTCAGTCAAACATCTTCAGAAAAAGTGTTCAAGTCAAGCATACACACTGAAAAATAAAATTCAAAAACATTTAAAATGCAAGGGTAAAGAAGAAATCCTAGGTTGCCTCCTAGTAGCGCTTGTTTAACGTCGCGAGTCTGATCCAAACCTGTTTAGCATTTGTCAGTAAATGCCAGCCGTCCAACACCCTTCAGTAGGTGTACCTTCCGGGTATCCTTCAGTAGATACCAAAAGTTTAGCATCCCTCAGTAGATGCTAAAAATTGTTCCAAAATTTACATGTTCAAAAGAAAAATAAAATAATAAAAATAAAAAATTGTCTTAAAGTACAAAAAGTTCTTCTCAGCAATCAACTTTTCTTCCTCACAGTGGAATCTTCATCATCCCACCTTCTCAGCTTTTGTCTTTCTACTTGGCGAATAGCAGAGGAATATGACCTTCTGATTTCCACCATTCCTTCCTCTTTGAGCTTCCTGTTTTTGTATATAACAGCTACACCCCGTGGAAATATTTTGTTCTCTAAGTGGGGTGACTTTCCTTTATCTGTCTTTTCCTTCTCATGTGCCTGCAAAATAATACAGCTGTTAAGATGATCATTACCTGTGGTGTTTTCTTCTCTGCTAGCTTTTCTTCTAGCCTTTTTATATCTAGATCTGTTTATTACTCTCCTTCTTTCTCCTTCAGATCCCTTATAGGCTAGCACTTGGTCGTGATCTCTTAACACTATTTTCCCATCATAAACACGTATCGTCATATGAGAAGTCCTCATAAATGGCCTTCCCAAAATTAATGGAATTCTTCCATCATTTACCATATCCACTACCATGAAATCAACTAAGAATTCCAACTCTTTAATTCGAACAATTGCGTCTTCCACCATACCCAAAGGTTTTTTTATTGATCCATCTGCAACTGTCAAGGAAGTGTATGCTAGTTTCAATTTTAGCCCTCTAATCTTCTTGAAGTCACTGAAGGACATTAAATTCACACTAGATCCTGAATTGATCATAGCTCTCCCTATATCCACATCATTGATCACACAAGGGAGAGTCAGACTTCCTAAATCCTTCAATTTTTGGGGATGGTCTTTCTTCCTTGGTTTAACAATCCGTGCTTGATCTTCTTCCTCCTCATCAAGATCAGCTATCTTGCGAGGACGATATTCATTCAGCTTCTCATCTTTACGCACTTGCGGAAACGTTCCAGGCATGATAGTTACCTGATTAAAAATTTCTCGAAATAACTCGTAAGGACTCTTCAGCTTCCTTTCCTTTTTCTCTTCCTCTTCGCATTTTTTCTGCTTATTGCACTTACTCTTACCAACCATCTCTTCCTCTTCATCTTCACTGCTCCCAATTTCAATTATTTCTTCTACTGACTTCCTTTTATTCCTCGTCATCACCACTTTGCATTCATCCTTGGGGTTAACCTCAGTGTTAGCCCGGAACTGGTTTTTTTTTTGCGGTGTCAACTCTTTTTGACAACTGCCCAATTTGTGTCTCCAGTGCTCTAAAACTAGCTTGGTTACTTGCTTGTTGAGACTCATAGACTTTCAGAAATTTGTCAAACCGGTCATTTAATTCTTTGACGGTCTCCGTCAAGCTGTTCACTTGCTGCCATAGAGGTGATGGTTGCTGCTGCTGGAAGCCTCCTACTTTCCCAGAAGAAGTGTTCTGATTTTGTCCAATGCTGGGGTGGTTCTTCCAACCTTGGCTAGAGTTGCCTTGGTTAGAACTACCTTGCTTAAACGGGAATTGATTTCCCATGTAGTTGACATCCTGCTGCATTTCTTCAGGAAAAGCACATTGACCATTGATGTGGTCACCACCGCATAAGTTGCAAAGTTGTTGAGTTTTAGAAATATTTCTTAACCCTGTTGGAAATTCAGAAAGAACCTTTGTCAGCTTGTCCAATTTCTGGTTAAGAATATGATTCTGCGCAGCCATTGCATCATTAGCAGGAAGATGCAAAATTCCTCCTTTTTGTGCGCCCCTCTCACTTTGGGAAGCTTCATTCAGAGCCATGTCTTCAATCAAGTCATAGGCTTCATCCTCAGTTTTTCTATTTATACTGCCTCTAGCTGAGGCATCCAACATCATTTTTGACTGAGTGTTAAGCCCTCCTAGAAAAGCAAGCACATAAGAAGTCTTATCAAATCCGTGGACTGGAGTCTTTCTCAACAGGCCTTTGAATTTGTCCCATGCCTGTCCAAAAGTTTCCTCCATCCCTTGCTTGAATGAGGAGATTTCAAGCTTCCCTTGATGAATCTTGGTTTGTGGAAAAAATCTGGTGACAAACTGTTTGGCCAACGCATCCCAGTTTCTGAACGTCCCTTCAGCAAATGAGTGCAACCAATCCTTGGCGTTTCCTCCCAAAGAGAACGGGAATAGGCTAAGCCTAATCCTTTCATCTAAGACTCCGGCCATCTTAACAGTATTGCAAATCTCGCCAAAGATAGTCAAATGTTTGTAGGGATTCTCACTTGACAATCCATGAAACTGGTTGCTTTGGACCAACTGAATAAGTGCAGGGCTCATCACCAAATTCGTTGCATTGTCTGTAGGAATGACAATGTTGTTGAAATTCAAGGGACCACAGTGTTGGCTGAGTCCCCCAGTGTACGTCTCGGAGGAGGAGGTTGTTCTGCCATCTCCTCTAAGTCCTCTGCAAAAGGTTGCAAAAGTGGTTTAGGAGAAGGAAAGTTTTCACGTTCAGAATGATTAACTCTCCTCCCTCTCTTGTCTGGTAGCCCCTCGAGAAGAGGTTGCTGATCTTTTCTGCTCCTAGTGTGTACTCCTTCCTGCATACACAAGAGAAAATACCCCAAAAAGCACTTTTACATAAAAATAAAATGAAGCAAACAAAAGAAAAATATAAACAAATAATTACAAACAAGTCAAATTCAGTCAATTCACACTACTAAATAAGTCAAACCTCGAGTCCCCGGCAACGGCACCAAAAACTTGTTAGCGGATTGGCAAGTGTACCAAATCGTATCAAGTAATAAAAATGGTAAAACCCATTACCGTTCTTCCCATGAGACTCGAAAGGCCTTATCGTTCGCGTGAATCAAAATCGTAAGACTTGCGGAGAAAAATTCAATAATTGTGGTGGATGCAATGACAAAAAATAAATATGCAATGTGTGATTCAATTGACGAAATTTAGGCAATGGATGAATGAAGTTGTTGGGGCTTTACAATTTCATCTAATCCTCTCTCTTTTATTTACTCCTCTTGTTTAAATAACTTTATTATCTAATTGCATGCAAACTTTCTTGGCCTCCCCTTAACCCGATCCCTCGGCGAAAAGGGCCTATTACTAATTACTGGCTTGCTATCCCTAGCCTCCCCTAGTAACTAGCAACGCATTACAAACATAAGCAAATACAATTGGTCGTCCTACTCCCCTATCCCTAGGTGGTATTGCTTAACCAAGGAAAATCTCACCAGTTCGTGCCATTACTGTACGTCCCCGTATCAATAAAGTCAAAGATCAATTACCGAATCAGTTAAACGATAAAGGCATTAAGCACAGTATGAGAATCCAACAATTGCTAATAACCGTATATGAAAAACATATAATTCAAACAAGAGTTTCAATAAACAAGAGTATCAAAAGATTACATTGTTCCCCCAACAACAAAAAGGGTTTAGTTCACCATAGTCCTAGTGAACCAAGATGAAAATAATGGAAGATATGGGAAGCAAACCCTAGAAAAGATGAAAAGGAGCCCAAGCATCCAAGAGATCCTCTCTAAAGAGTGCAAAGTAAGTCTGGCCGCCCTCCTCTGTCAAAAGAATGAATTGGAATTCGTAATAGGGCTATTTATAGGTGAGAAGTGCAGCAGAAAAATAAGCCCAAGCCCAGTTGACCACCGTCCGTCGTCACACTTTGCCGCCCGGCGGTGGACCTTGAATCGCACCACCGCCCGGCGGTATCCCTTGTGCCGCAAAACCGCCCGGCGACAGGGGTCTGCCGCCCGGCACCCAATACTGGTGTCTTCTCCTCCCGTTTGACCGCCCGGCGCCAGGGGTCTACCGCCGGGCGGTGCCTAGACTCTTTTTTTCTTTGATTTTCTCGCTTTTCTTGAGTCTATGACCTTCATCTTTATTCTCAATCTTCACTTCTGTCAATTTTGCTGCAAAACAATGCAAAACAAGCATAAAATCGCTAAAAATAGCTTTTGACTCTCGACTGACTCATTTATTGAGTTTTGTTTGATTTCAAGCGCATTCTAAGCAATAAAGGGTGTAATTTTGTCCAAATTAGCATATGAAAATAACGGTTTTTCAACCGTTATCAGAATACCACAATAAAATTGTATCATATGAGGTACATGTTTGATGTTGCATATTTAATCATAGAAGAAATTTTCAAGGTATTTATTTCAAACAAATTCGTAAGGGGTATTCCAGAGCCCCTTAGCTTGCCAAGCGTGATTAGTGGACTATGTAAAATGCAAGGGGTCGTGATTCTAGAGTAGCGTAGGAGGAGGTTGAGGTTGTCCATCACCAATTCATATATAAGAGTTCATTGTGTCAACTTGATGGACCATGAACAAGAGGTAGTAGAAGCAAGAAGGGTCACTGTTGACAAACTGGCAAGTGTACCAGATCGTATCAAGTAATAATAAAATGATAAGTCCAAGTATCGTTTTCCCAAGAGACTCACGGCACTAAACTGTTGTGCTTTTGCTTAACCAATCAAGACTATAAAAATAATATTTTGGGTTTTTGAATACGGAAAAATAAACATGAATGCAATTTGATCAATTGAGGTTAAACACAAAAGTGGATGGATGATGTTGATAATATGAGATGGATTTGTTGCTAGGATTCAGATTTCACCCAATCACTCTCATAAATCTACTATTCTTATTTGATTTACTTTATTATCATATTGTCATGCAAACTTTCTTGGCCTCCCCTTAACCCGATCCCTCGGCGAAAAAGGGCCTATTACTAATTACCGGCTTGCTATCCCTAGCCTCCCCTAGCAACTAGCAACGCATTACAAACAGAAGCAGAAACAATTGGTCGTCCTACCCCCCTATCCCTAGGTGGTATTGCTTAACTAAGGAATTACTCACCAGTTCATGACATTAGTATACGTTCCCGTATCAATAAAGGCAAACAACAGTTATCGAATGAGTTAAACGATAAAAGCCTTAAGCACAGATGAGAACCGAACAATTGATAATCAAAGCATATGAAAATCATATAAATAAACAAGAAATTCGATATATGAGAGTTTTGAGGTTACATCTTTCCCTAGCAACAAATAAGATTAGTTCTCCATCGTCATGGAGAAACTAGGTGAATAATGGAATGAAAGAGATACAAACCCTAAAAAAGAGAAAAGGAGAGCTGTCACCATCCCCAAATCTACCCCAAAGGGGTGAAAAGTGTGTTTCTGTGCCTAAGCCATCAAAAGATACAAACCCTAAGACGTTTTGGCCTTTAAATAGGGCATAAAAATAACATAAAACAAGCCCAAGCCCAAACAGATCATAAAAATCACAGAAAACAGGTCCAAGCCCAGAAGACAACCGCCCGGCGTCGTACTTATGCCGCCCGGCGGTTTCCCCTATATCGCCAAACCGCCCGGCGGCAGGGGTCTACCGCTCGGTGTCCAATGTTGGGTGTCTCCTCTTCGCATCTGACCGCCCAGCGTTGGATTTTAGCTCTGGGCTGTTCCTAGACTCTTCTTTTCTTCATGTTTCTTCCTTGTTCTTGAGTCCAAGACCTTCATCTCAATCTCATTCTTCACTTTTATCAAAATTGCTGCAAAACAATGCAAAGCAAGCATAATATCTCTAAAAACAGCTCTTGACTCTCAATCGACTCAACAAACGTGTTCTGCTTGATTCTAAGCTCATTCTAAGCAGTAAAGGGTGTAATTTAGTCCAAAATAACATATGAAAATAACGGTTTTTCAACCGTTATCAGCCACCACATCCCAACTTATAATGCAGTTGCTCAGGCCACAATCCAAGTTAAGTGTTGAACAAAATCTATGGTCTCCAAGAACGGAGTCCAAGAGTTGTTGATGGATCGGCAAGTGTACCGAATCACACAAGTAATATAAAATGGTAAAACCAAGTATCGTATTCCAGAAGACTCTCGACACTAGACAGTTGTGTGATAACTCAATTAATAAAGACTTAAAGAAAATGAGATCATTGGTTTCAGATGCAAAAACAGAAAATTAAATATGAATGTAGTTTGATCAATAGCAGAGTAGCACAATGATGAACGAATGTTGATTAATATGAGATGAATATGTTGTTGGGGTTAGATTTCACCAAGTTTCCTCTCATGTATGTAAGAATTATTCTTTATGCATTAATGTTGACGTCACTCACTAAATCACCTAAACCCAATCCCTCGGCGAATAAGCCTGTCCCAAATTACCACTTCATGCAATTCCTAGCATTCCTAGCAATAAGATGTGAAGATCAATAGTTTTAAGATGACTAAGACTCATACCCTCATCCATGAGAAATATTACTCTTGGGAGTAATTCAACAAGAACCTGAATTGAAACGAACCTCCCAACACTTATGCAATTCATAAATCATGCGAATGAATGAGTTAAACGCAACAAGTGTTGAAACAAATTAATTACTCTAACAATTAATGAAAAATCATATATTATTAAGAATAAATTCAAATACATAGGAGTTCACAAGGTTACATCATCCCCCAACAACAAATAGAGTTTAGTTCCCCATAGACATGTAGAAACTATATAAACAATGGAGAAGAATGGGATAGAAAAACCCTAAAAATTGGGGAAAAGAGCTCCCGCATCCAAATCCGCCTTACGAGGGTGAAAGAGTGTGTTGTTGCACTCTTCTCTACCAAAGATACTAAACCTAGAGTGCCTGGATCCTTTAAATAGAGTCGAGACATAGTAGAAACAGGGCCCGGTCCAATGGAGACAAAATAGAGCTGAAATTGGGCTTGATCCACGACGCTTAGGCGCCCAACTTAGGGTGCCTGTTAAAACTCGGGCAAGTGTACCGAATCATATCAAGTAATAATAAGTGCTAAGACCAAGTATTGTTTCCTTAGAGACTCATAGGCCTAGACTTTCGTGTGATTTGTTGATTATAAGAAGACTTGAATAACGAAATTTAGGGTTTTTAATGCAGGAACGAAAATTAAATATGTGCATGCAAAAATTGATCAATTGATAGTTGAACGATATGGATGAATGATGTTGTTGGGGTTTCTGACTTATCCTAATCCACTCTCATATATTTACGAATTCTACTTTTTCATTAATGTTAATGCCACTTTCTAATTTACCCTAATCCCAATGTCTTGGTGAAAAGAGTCTACTCCTAATTACTAGTTTACAATATCTTGTCTCCCTAGCAATTGTTCATGCACTACATTCGCACAAAAGCTTAAAGGCAATCGGTCCTCCTATCCCTATGTCTAGGTAATATTGCTCCCGAGAGAATTTCCTCATGTCTAGATCTATCCACATGTGTCCATATAGATAAAATAAAAGATTATGCTATTGAATAATGTCTTAAACAAAGCATACAAAGATAATGGAGGAAAAACTCTAACAATTAATAAAAGAAAGCATATGAATAAAGCATCAATTCAATATATGAGAGTTTCAATAGGATTACATCGTTTCCCCAACAAAAATGGAGGTTTAGTTCACCATAGACATGGTGAAACTAGATGAAAATAATGAAAAAATGAAAAGATAAACCCTAGATTTGATAAATTGGAGCTCCCGCATCCAAAATCCGCTTCCAAGGGGTGAGAGGTGTGTTTCTGCGTCTCTTCTGCCAAAAGATAGGTCATATAGGTCGTGCAAATCTATATATAATTCATTAAAACGAAGCAGAAACTGGCCCAGACCCAAAAGTACAGCGTTCAGCGCTAGGTCCCCGCTCAACGGTAGGTGCGGCCCTTGAGAAGAATACTCAGCATTGTCGCCCAGGCGTTTGACACGGAAGTCACTAAACAGTCCACCGCTCAGCGCCAGGGTAGCGCTCAGCGTTAGGTATGATACTCAATTTTTCCCCTCAGCGTTGGCGCTTGAGCGTTTGACAGAGAATCCTCCAACGAAACTGGCGCTTAGTGCTCGGTCAGCACTGAGCACTGCCTATGTTTCTTATATTAAGTACTTTTATACCTTCTCTTAAGTCTGGCTCCTTGTTACTTCAATATCCTTCATTCAATTCCTAATAAAACCTGCCAAATCATGAGAAAACCAAGCATAAAACCAGGAAAACCACCTTTGACTCTCTTATTTTCTAACTTAAGCAAAATGCATGATTTCAAGCCAATTCTAAGTCATAAAGGGTGTGTTTGATATCAAATTTAAGTGTAAAAATAACGGTTTTTGAACCGTTATCAGCGCCTGGGCGGTGGATGGCTATCATGTAGGGCTTGAGCCTCCAAGAGGGCGCTTAAGCCTCGGGGCCTGACGCTCAAGCGCCCAAAAAGGGCGCCCAGGCGGTGGATGTCGAATTTTAGCGCCTGAGCCTCCATACAGGGCTCCCAAGCTGCATGTTGTCTCTCATTCTAGTGCTTTTCTAGGCCATTCTGAGCTCCATCTCCTTGGCTGTACATCTCTACTTTCAGTATTGCCTCATTCTCTGCCAAAACAAGGGGAATTAGTCATAAAGTCATTGAATTCAACCTCAACTCTCTTATTCACACAACTTAACAGAAAAACATGATTCCAAGCAAGTTTCTAAGCAGAAAAAGGTGCATTTAGTGTTAGAGTTACATCACAAATAATGGTATTTTCAACCGTTATGAAAACCCTAAACTTAGAACTTTGTTTGTCCTCAAGCAAAACAGAATGTAACTTATCTTTTCAGAACAATTACTACAATGACTCAACATTTTTCAAAATCATTTGCTTCCAAAACAATAAATCACTTTTATCAATTCAGCATAAAGATCTCAGTCAAGATGTGCAAATGCCTTAATTCAATAAAAATCAATGTGATGCTCAACCACTTTCAACATTTGCTATCCTTAATGTTGGAAAAAGAATGGCTTAGTTTCAACACCAGGAGGGGGGGTGAATTGCTGAAAATAAAAAATTAGAGTCTTTTCAAAATCTTTTTCACAAAGTATAAACCTTACAAAAGTTTCTTGAATCTCGTATGAAAAAGATAAATCAGTGCAGTGGAAAATAGTTGACTATACAGAAAATAAAGTCGACTTTAAAATAAAGAGATCAGGGATAGAGAAATTCAAACATTGTTTTTATAGTGGTTCGGCCAAACTGCCTACATCCAATGTCCTTCCTGTGCCCGGAAGCAAATGCACTATAATGGTCAAGGTTTTTACAACAAGGTTTCTCTAGAGACCTCCATGTCAAAATATAAAACACCTCTATAACCCTCTAACCAAAATATAGGTGTTAACACCCTGGCAAGTGTACCAGATCGTATCAAGTAATAAATAGGTGGTAAGTCCAGATATCGTTTCCCAATGGAATCTTAGGCCTAGACGTTCTTATAAATTGATTTCCTAAGACTTGAGTGAAATATAATTGATTGTTGTGATGCAAAGACAAAATTAAACATGCAAATGCAAAAGCTTGATCAATTGGAAAATAAAGATATGAATGAATGGGGTTGTGGGGTTTACTGTTTCATCCTAATCCATCCTCCTATATCTATTATTCTTATTAAATTCAACTTTATTATCAATGTTCATGCAACTTTCTAATTTACTCTAAACCTGATCTCTCGGCAAAAAGAGCCTATTACCATAATTACTAGTTTACTATCTCTAGTCTCCCTAGTAATTACTAATGCATTAATGATAAAAGCTTAAAGCAATTGACCGTCCTATTCCTATCTCTAGGCAATATTTCATAATCAAGAGAATTCTTCTCAATTCTAGATTTCCCTGTACATCTCCGTATCGACAACATCAAAGATCATGACACTGAATGAGTTGAACAATGCAAGCTTTAAAGTATAGAGAAAAAAACCCAAAACTATTGATAATAAAAGTATATGAATAAAATAAGAACTTCAATATAAGAGAGTTTCAAAAGGATTACATCGTTCCCCAACAACAAAGGGTTTAGTTCATCATATTCATGGTGAAACTATATGAATTGAATGAAAAGAATGAAAAGATAAACCCTAGATTTGGTAGATTAGAGCTCCCGCATGCAAAAGCCGCCTCCAAGGAGTATAGGAAGTGTTCTGACGTCTCTTTCTGCCAAATGATACATCTCTGGTGCGTTCTGGGTCTATTATAATACAGAAAAATAACAGAATTTTGGCCCAAGCCCATAAGTACAGCGCTCAGCGGTATGCGACACTTCAAGTGGGACGCTCAGCATCCACACCCAGGCGTTAAACAATATTGTCTCTAAGAAGGCCACTGCTCAGCGGTGATTCTAGCGCTCAGCAGTAGGCGCGATTCTTCATCTTCCTTGAGTTAAGAGAGACATTTATGATTTCATCATTCAAGCACAAAACTCTCTTTCTTTTTCCCAGCTTTCCCTTGCATTGAGTTTTTCTTTTCTTTTCATTTTTCTTTTTCTTTTGCTTTTTCTTTTCAAATACTCATGGCTTAGCGCAATGCTTTTCTTTTCAATTTTCCCAGGAACCCCAAACTTGAACCTTTGTCACATCAAATGTTCTCAACTCAAAAAGGGTTTTCAAAACATGCATAAGGTTCAAGGTTCAAAGGTTAGAACAAAGTGTTCTCTTTTCAGTGGGCAACAATTCATGTAAAGGCGGAAAGAGTAAGGGACAACAAAAGATGGCCTTGATCATATGAAACCTGCAAGCAAGTAGTTCAATCATAGAAAATTTGGGCAAAATCATTCATGCTTTCAAAGTAATAGCAATTATTCATAAACAACTCTGAAGCCCAAATCTCACACAAGTAAACTCATGAGTTCTAGAATTCAGATAAATACCTTGCTTAGTATCTCAATCAAATTTTACCTCAAGCACCTGTTTCATACATTGTGAGCCATCACCTGTATATCAACACATCATGTATCATCTCAACATCAATCAATATACTAGAGCATCACAAAGCAATACTTATCTCAAAACATAGCACAGTTGAATCAAAGCAGTGTAATTCATTCAAGAAGAGTACAATAACAAAACAAATGATCAAAAGGAAAGGTTTAGAAAGCTGGGTTGCCTCCTAGTAAGCGCTTCTTTAACGTCACTAGCTTGACACCATCTTCATCATCATAGCATCTATGAGTAGATGTTGCCAATAATATCCATCAATAGATGCTAATATTTCTTATCTTCATTGGTATCCTGATGGAGGACAATCCAAGCTCAACATAGGACCTATAACAAGAGCCATGTCTAGAAGAATCCAAGAGGAAGAGGGAGCACTCACTACCTTACTCTTATGGAGTATTACTTACTAATCCTTCTTCTTTTTACTCAATACTTTTACATTGTTTTGTAGGACATTAATAAAGGCGAGAAAGCATGCCTATGCGTCTTAGAAAGGCTGCCAAGCAAGAAAAGTCAAAGGAGCAAAGAAGAGTGCAAGGAAATGGCTGGCGCTCAGTGCACACTAGGCACCGCTCAGTGCCAGCAAGCCAGTCTTCGTCTTCCTCATCGAGCTACTGAGCTGGCAGATGTAGCTTGCAAACCAAGCTTCCCAAGCTATGTAGTTTCTCCAGCACGCTTCTTTTACACCTTTAGTAGCTTGCTAGGCACGTTTTAGAGTCCTCTCTTCATCTATAAAAGAGAGACTTATACCATTGTAAATTCAACTTTGAATTGATAAGGAAATGCTGTTGAGATTTCTCCAGACCTTGTTTCAGAGTTCAAATTGTCTTGTGCCTATTCTGCACTCCCTCCTCTAGCTTCCTTCCCTTTTGGAAGGCTTTTGGAGCTTGAGAAACCTCACACACTCATCCGAATTCTCCATTCCGCTGCATATTCTGATCGGAGTAGTTGTTCTCACTTGAAGGGTGGAGTTGCTTCCATCATATCCCTCAGTAGACACCAATCTTTCTCATCTTCATCGACATCCATCAGTAGATGCCTAATCACCTAACATCCATCAGTAGATGTCTAGTCACCGTCCTTTTCCATAGCAGCATCCATTAGTAGATGTTGTAATTCATCATCCTCATCATAGCAACATGCATCAGTAGATGTTGTAGAAGCATCCATCAATAGATGTTATCATTACTGCCATCAAAAGTAGCATTTAACCTAAAAGAAACTCAAACACACAAAGAAAAATCAAATCAAAACTACACAATTAAATCAACTAAAAATAAGAATTCATAAAACTAGGTTATCATCTAAATCTTCATCATAGCAGCATCCATCAGTAGATGTTGTTCTCTGAATCCTCCTAGTATCCCTCAGTAGATGCTTATAACCTAAAAGAAATCAAACACACAAAACAAAAAAAAATCAAAATCAATTAAAAAGAAAAGCTCAGAAAATTGGGTTGCCTCCCAACAAGGGCTTCTTTAATGTCACTAGCTTGACCCACTGCAATTGCCCTATGCCTAAATTGTTCCCTTTTCTGGATATTTTTTTCTTTTTGTTGAATTTTTTTTAGGAATTTAATATAACCAGGAACATGTTTCAGTGTCCCAATCTTTGGAATTTTAACCTCCAGTTTCTTCAAGATTTCCATTAAAAGCTCAAACTATTTTTCCTTGTCCTTCCTATGATACTTCTTTGGGTGAGAAAGGGGTTTTTCATATGATTCTTTCTTTTTTCTTTCATCCTCCTTCTCTCCCTTTTTCTTTTCTTCCCTCTCTTTTTCCTCCTCGGAACACTCCTTAGGGTACAGAAAACATTTCTCAATTTTTTTCTTTTCTCTCTCAACCTCTTCTTTTTCTTTTCTCTCTTCTTCCACATTCTTCCCTTTTTCTTTTCTCTCAACCTCACTTTTTCCCTCTTCTTTTTCTTCCTCTTCCTTTACATATTTCTCTTTTTCACTCAACCTTTCTTCTTCTTTTCTCTCATCCTCTTCCTCTCTTTTTTTGTTTTCTTCCCTCTCTTTTTCCTTTTGTTTTCTCACTCTCTTCTTTTTCTTTCTCCACATCTTTCTCTTTTTCACTCAAACCTTCTTTTTCTTTTCACTCTATTTTTCTCTCATATAAAACTTTGCCACTTTCAGTGATGACAGCTTGACATTCCTCCCTAGGGGTAACTTCCATATAATTCCCAAGATCATCCAACTTCTGAAGTATCTGACCAACTTGTCTTCCTATCCTTTCGAATGTTGCTTGAGTGCTTTTCTATGTGGAGAGAGTTGCCTGAATGAACTGTTGGAGAGTCTCCTCAAGCTTGTAGTTCTGTTAGCTAGAGAGGGTTGTTGTTGCTGTTGCAGTGGTTGATAACGGTTTAAAACACTGTTATTTGTTATGTGATTCTGATACCAAAACCACCCTTTTTCCCTTAGAAACTTGCTTGGACTCATGAATTTTCAATAAAATGTGTGAACAAGAGAGTTGAGGTTGATTTGAATGATTTTGTGACCAATTCCCCTTGTTTTGACAGAGATTGAAACAATACTGGAAGAAGAACTAAAAAGCCAAGAAGATTGAGCTCAGAAGGGCTCAAAAAGGCACCAAAAGGAGGGAAAACGCGAAGCCCAAGCGTCCAAGAGCGAAAACTGCGCGAGCAATATCGACGCTGGTCGCCTGGACCTTTGTACCTTGGGTGTCCAAATCTGACCCCCATGCCTTACATGAGCTTCAATTCTCTGTTAGAATGGTTGCAACGGAATTCTTAGCGTGGAATAACAAACCAAGAGGGTTTTTAATATTAATGTGTGGCTTTTAATTTCTACTCAATTTATCTTACTACGCAGATAATAAATATAAATAAAAGAGTAAGGTTGAGAGAAATTTGCATAGATGATTTTTGTACTGGTTCAGATCTTACCAATCCTACGTCCAGTCACTTATCTCAAACCGAGATAAGCAGTTCACTAAGCACAAAACAATTACAAATTACAATCACAAAGAAACAATTGTAAGATTTTAGAAACCACCTCTCTAGATACCACAAGAGATGAACCTGCACCTCCTTTGAATTTTCACAAAGGATGAAACACCTCCTCCGAATACTTCACGGAGGATGATCCTCTTCCAAATACCTTCTTAGACACACCAAGGATGAACCGGCTATTTCCTCTGTCACCGTAGTAGTACTTCACCAACTCCACAGACAAGAGTTTCACAAGCCAAACAAGAACACACACTTCTCAAGAGTTTATGAGTTCTTAAGCACAAGGGAAGAGTTGTTGTTGAAGGATAAAGAGAGCCTATATACAGACTCAAGCAAATACTCTTGCATTCTTCGAAACTGGTCATTTAACGCTTTTAATCGATTAATACAAGTGTTAATCGATTAAAATGAGTACAACGGCTAGTTTTCAAAAGTAGAAAACTGCAACGGTCAGTTTTAATCGATTAATACTAGTTTTAATCAGATTAAATTGAATTTTAATCTATTAAAATAGAAAAAGTTGAGTTTTCAGCTTTTACTTGTTTTAATCGATTAATACTAGTTTTAATCGATTAAAACAGTGCGATTTTGACTCTTAACATCAATTACAAAGTATGAAAGTACATGGAATCAAAACCTACTACAAATCTAAGATCTAAACATTTAAACTACAATTATTACAAAAGCTTTTCATAACTAAAATAAGTCTTCAAAGGATCTTCATGAATTTTGATATATCTTGACTTGATTTGGACATCATCAAAACTTCATCTTCATCATTTTGCTAACATTCTCCTCCTTTTTGATGATGATCAAAAACTCCTTTGATTTAAAGCTTTTGGTAATAATCTGGATAAAACACAACTTATGGAGGAAAAGAGCATTAGTTAATAATAATAAGCTTTAAGATATTTTCTCCCCCTTTTTGATCATAATTAAAAAGCTGTGTTTCATGTTCTCTCCTAAGATAATACTCCCCCTTAATAAAAGCATGTATGCATATAAGCTAAAATATATTTCAAATTTAAAGATTCATTTAAACATATACAATAGGAGATTTAAAGCATATAATTTTGGGTTAAAGAACTTTAAAAAAATCATTTTTTTTAAACATACATTGAATCATACAAGATAGGAAATTTTAATGCATACAAAAATATGGCTAAATCTTCAAAAATGCATAAATGGATAAAAAAAATGCAATCCTAAGAGATTTCTAAAATTCCTAGATCTATTCTAATGTTACCCCTTTAGAAATGTCTCCAATTTCATAATGATAATTTGTTGAGATCTTCTTCTTGAGGATTGTCATCATTCTTCTCTTTTTTTTTTCTTGTCTTCTGCAAGTCTTCATTATTACCTGCATCTGATTCAACTGACTCAAGAGGTTTTGCCTCAAGGTCCACAATTTTATCAAAGACAACATACTCGGAATAAAAATTTTCCCAAAATTTTGTTTTCCAAAAAAAAAATTAAAATATTTTAAAAAAAATCTTAAAAGTTAAACATTGTCCTTTGGGTTATATAAAAAAAATTGAGATCATTTTACAACCCAAATATATCTACCACTTGGAACACCAAAATGCTTAATTTTACATTTATTTGAGGTGTGACCCTTTTTCATACAATAAAAGCATGATATAAATTTGTGTTCCTATAAGCTGTTCCTTTTTCTACCCATGTTCTACAGGTTCTATTATTATGCTTATTTTTAATTTTAGGAACATACTTATTTTTAACAACCTTATTTTCATTATTTTTACTGCATCCTCCTAAGGTTGATTGTTCTGGTAGTTTCTTAAAATTTTCACAAGAAGCACATTCATCACTACTAATATATTTACCTTTTTCAAAAAATAAAAATTTATTTTTAAAATTTTTATTCTCTTCAAGAATATTTTCAAAATTTGATTTTAAATTTTTATTTTCTTCAAAAATATTTTCAAAATTTAAATTTAAATTTTTATTTTCTTCAAAAATAATTTCAAAATTTAAATTTAAATTTTTATATTCTTCAGAAATATTTTCATAATTTAATTTTTGTTAGAATAATTAAGTCTACCTATGATTAGTATAGTTAGTAGAGCCTAATGTAGGGAGTTGTGTGTTGAAGGATATCATTATGTGGAGAGGAAGGTTCAGGAGGCATGGCTCGGATTGACGGAGGCATTAGAGATATTAGACTCAACCACTGGAAGAGGAAGGACCTGGTGGAGGATATGAACATCTTGAGCAGATGGAGAGAAGAAAGGTGTCTGTTCAAAGAAAGTAACATTGGCAGACATGTAGTACTTTTTGGTTTCAGGAGAGTAACACCGGTACCCTTTTTGAAGTCGAGAATAGCCCAAAAAGACACATTTGATCGCACGAGCAGAGAGCTTGTCGAGCCCCGGAGACATGTCGTGAACAAAACAAACACAACCAAAGACTCGAGGAGAAGTGTGAAAGAGAGGATCTTTGGGAAAGAGAATGGAGAAAGGGACTCTATTATTGAGAGAGGAGGAGGGCATCCTATTAATAAGAAAACATGCAGTTAAGATGGCATCCCCCCAATGATGAACAGGAATATGAGCACCAAGCAAAAGGGTACGAGCCGTTTCAACCATGTGTCTATTTTTTCTTTCAGCTATACCATTTTGCTGGGGTGTATGAGGACAAGTGGACTGATGCAAAATACCATGGGAGCTAAGAAGTGAAGAAAAAGTTGATGAGAAATACTCTTTAGCATTATCACTTCTTAAGCCTTTAATTACTTGACGAAATTGGTTCTTGATTTCATTCAAAAAGCATGTGAAAATAGGTAACAATTCAGAGCGATCTTTCATTAGATAAACCCAAGTCCATATTGAATATTCATCAATAAAAGTAACAAAATACCTAAAACCAAAAGAAGAGACGCGACTAGGTCCCCAGACATCATAATGAATAATAGAAAAACTAGAAGTACACATTGATTGGGACCTTTTAGGAAAGACAGATCAAACATGTTTTCCTAGTTGACAGGACTCACATTCTAAAGTCTGAAGACAATAGGACACATCTTTTTTAACTTTGACAAGTGAGGATGGCCAAACCGATCATGTACACTTTAGGGGGAAGAGCTGCAACACAAGATACCCGTGGACGAGATCTAAAATGATATAAACCTCCAGCTTCATATCCTTCTCCAATCTGTCTCCCCGAGCCACACTCCTCTATAACAAAAGATTTTGAATCAAAAGTAATTGAACAATGAAACATTTTGGTTAACTGACTTAGGGAAATTAAATTGAATGGACAGTTAGGGACAAAAAGAACAAATTTCAAAGTTAGAGGGGGAGACAGGGAGACTTTACCGACTCCTTTTGAACAAGTTTTAGAGCCATTTGCAAGGGTAATGAAATGGGGCTTTTCTTGGAGGGAAAGGGTTGAGAACAATGAGGTATTACCAGAAATGTGATCAGAAGCACCCGAGTCAATTACCCATGAATTCGGACCTTCCATGGATTGAGAAATGCAAGTTGTTGACGTACTTGTGGACTGAGATCATTGCGCCAAGCTGTTAGACTTTAATCACAGATACTCTTGATACTCTTCCTCAGTGAACTTGGAGTTGGAAGTGGAAGTTTCAGCCTTAGAGATATTGGCGGTTTTTGAAGGAAAGCCATGCAAAGAGTAGCAGTGTTCTTGGGTGTGACCCACCCTCTTACAGTAAGAGCACTGTGGACATCCCCGACCTCCACGTCCTCCTCCTCTAGTGCCACGTCCTCCTCTTCCTCGCGTGGCAACCATGACAGATGGTTCCATTGTTTCAAAAGCTTCCTGAGACTAAGGCACAAGAACACGAAGAAGACGTGTGGTCAAGGCTTCCAAGGAAGGGACCTCATGACTTGTCAGAAGTTGATCTCTGATGTGATCCAAATCTGGATGCAAGGCACGGAGGATCATCACCATATAATACTTGTCAAGCTTCTTTTTGATATCTTCCAAAGATTCCACTTCCAAGAACATTCTCAATTCTTCCACTGCTGCTTGGGCTTCCGTCATGAAGGAGACCATATCATGGTCTGTCATTTTGAGACAGGCGAGCTTGTTTGCGGTATCATAGAGACATTGAATATCATTAGCATAAATGCTTTGAGCTTTCTTCCAAAAAGAGTGACATGTTTTGAAGGCTCTAAGCGATATCAAAAGTCAGGGTTCCACAGATTGCCACAATAGGGCACACAATTGGAAATCAGCTTGTTTCCATTGTTCAGCTTTGTCAGAAGGTACTTGGCTCCCGTCCCGCTCAAGGTGGTCATAATGTCCTTGACCAAGGAACCACATTTCCATAGCAGCTGACCAAGACAAGTAATTCTTTCCATTTAGCTTTTCGGAAGTGATTGAGGGACTGTCAGAGAAAGAAAGAACACTTCCAGACGCCATTTTTTGATAAAAATAGGAGCAGGAACCAGAAAAAAACGTGCAGAACTAGAAAACCCTAGAGGGTTTCTTAGGGTTTTCTTAAAGGGGAGCTTCTGGACACACCAAAGTAGGATTTTGAGGGTCAGAATGGACAGAGGAGCAGAGGGCGACAGCTATGGAGGTGGCGCGATGGCTTTCCAGCAAGCAGAAGGCGACGCGTGAACTGCACGCGCCTGTTCGCGGCACACAAAGGAGCGGCGCGTGGAGGAGAACTAGACTCCGGCACCGGTGGGGTTGGTCGTCGTGTGACGAGATGATCCAGATCCAGTGGTCGCCGGTCGGAACTGCGCGGCTGACAGCGGCGGACGGCGGCGAACAGCTGCGACAAAGGCAAACCAAGATTAACAGCTCCAGACTGCAATGGACAGCTACAGAGATAATGACAAGACAACTGCGGACAGCAGCAAAGGGCACTAGACAGATGCGAACAACGTGACAATGCTGGTGGACAACACAGGACAGAAACCAGAGCAGGATGAACCTGCTCTGATACCAACTTGAAATCTAAAATGGAGAAAAATATTCCTGAAGGGCTTGAAAGACCCTTCTCATGTTCTATTATTTATATAGATAAAGATTTGATACAAAGAGAGATGGAAGATGAAAGGATTGTCCTAGACTACTAGGAACAATCATTATAGATAAACCAACACACAACTCCCTACTTTAGGCTCTACTAACTATACTAATCATAGGTAGACTTAATTATTCTAACAATTTTAAATTTTTGAAATCCTTTTTCAATTTCTTATGAGCTTTATCTAATTTTTCTGATTCAACTATTAAAGCAGCATAAGTTTCATGCAATTCACTTTCACTAAATTGACTATAATTATCAAAATCGCTAGATGTACTTACTTGGCTTCTAGCGTCGTCGTCTGCCACTAAACAGATGTTTGCCTCCTCATCAGATTTGCTCAAATCAGAAATTATTCCGTTGTGATCGTCCCATGCGATGTAGGCTTTCTTTTTCTTGAAGGATTTCTTTTCCTTTATTTCTTCATTCTTCTTTTGAGTTGGGCAGTCCCCTTGAAGTGTCCTCTTTCTCTGCAACCATAACATTTATAGTGTGAGGAAGATCCTTGATTTTCTTTCTTTTCAAATTTTAATCTTCCTTTGTCTTTTGATTTCATGAACCTATTGAGCCTTTTATCATGAGTCTAAAATTTTCTCATCTTCTGAGTCTTCGTCTTCCATTTTGTTCTTGCTTCTTTCTACCTCAGATTTCAAGGCTAGACTCTTTTTCTTTGTTTTCGCCATTGCTTCTTCTTCATCTAGTCTTCCAAGGTCAAGTTCATGCTCTCTCAACTTTCCAAATAATGCCGCCATAGTCATTGTGTTGAGATTTTGTGAATCAGAAATTGCAGTCACTTTCGGTTGCCACGACCTGTCTAAAGATTTCAAAATTTTTATATTAAGTTTATCATTTTCAAATGACTTACCTAGTCCAATGAGATGATTAACGATGTTTGTGAAGTGTTTCTGAACGTTTGATATTGTTTCTCCTTGCTTCATCCTAAACATTTCATATTCTTGGATCAAGGTATTTTTTCTCGCTCTCTTCACATCATCTGTACCTTCGTGGGTTACTCTCAGCACTTCCCACATTTCTTGAGCAGACTTACAAATAGATATCTTGTAAAACTCATCAACGGTTAAGGCAGATGAAATAATATTACGAGCTTTTACATCGTTTTGAAACCTTTTCTTTTCTTTAGCAGTGCACTGAACACGGGGCTTTGGTTCCTGCAAATTGTTAGTAGGAACAGACGAACTAGATGCAATAACATCCCAAATCTCACAATCAATAGACTCAATAAAAATTTGCATTCTAACCTTCCATAATGCATAGTTTTCACCTGTGAATAGAGGTGGTGTATTGATAGAAGCACCCTGTGCAAAAGTCTGATATGATCCTGCCATTTGAATAACTATCAAATTGAGCTCTGATACCAATTTTTAGAATGGCTGCAGCGGAATTGTTAGCATGGAATAACAAACCAAGAGGGTTTTTCATATTAATGTGTGCCTTTAAATTTCTACTCAATTTATCTTACTAAGCAGATAATAAATATAAATAAAAGAGTAAGGTTGAGAGAAATTTGCACAGATGATTTTTATACTGGTTCGGATCTTACACATCCTACGTCCAGTCGCTTATCTGAAACCAAGATAAACAGTTCACTAAGCACAAAAAATTACAAATTACAATCACAAAGAAATAATTGTAAGAGTTTAGAAACCACCTCTCTTGATACCACAAGAGATGAACCTGCACCTCCTTTGAATCTTCACAAAGGATGAAACACCTCCTTCGAATACTTCACGAAGGATGAAACAACTCCTCCGAATACTTCACGAAGGATGATCCTCTTCCAAACACCTTCTTAGACACACCAAGGATGAACCAGCTATTTCCTCTGTCACCGTAGCAGTACTTCACCAACTCCCCAGATAAGAGTTTCACAAGCCGAACAACAACACACACTTCTCAAGAGTTTCTGAGTTCTTAAGCATAAGGGAAGAGTTGTTGTTGAAGGATAATGAAAGCCTATATACAGACTCAAGCAAATACTCTTCAATTCTTCGAAACTGGCCATTTAACGCTTTCAATCGATTAATACAAGTGTTAATCGATTAAAATGAGTACAACGGCTAGTTTTCAAAAGTAGAAAACTCCAACGGTCAGTTTTAATTGATTAAAATGTATTTTAATCGATTAGAATGAATTTTAATAGATTAAACTGAATTTTAATTTATTAAAATAGAAAAAGTTGAGTTTTCAGCTTTTAGTTGTTTTAATCGATTAATACTAGTTTTAATATAGTGCAATTTTGACTCTTAACATCAATTACAAATTATGACAATACATGGAATCAAAACCTACTACAAACCTAAGATCTAAATATTTAAACTACAATTATTACAAAAACTTTTCATAACAAAAATAAGTCTTCAAAGGATCTTCATGAATCTTGATATATCTTGACTTGATTTGGACATCATCAAAACTTCATCTTCATCATTTTGCTAACATTCTCGCCCAGGCGAGCTCCCTGCGACGCTTGGGCGTGATTTCACTTGTATCGGGCCCTGTTTCTGCTTTGTTGTGATTCTTTTGAACCAGGCCGCACTCTGGGATGCGTCTGACACTCTTTAAAGGACCCTGGGGCTCTAGGTTTTGCATCCCTGGCAAAGAAGAGCATAGCAATACACTATTAGCCAATTCTTAGTCTTCCATTCTCTCTTTCTTTCTTCCATTATTCATAGGGTTTCCCCATGTCCATGGGGAACTAATTTCTATTTGTTGTTGGAGAAGATGTAGCCTTGTAAACTCTCATGTATTTGAATTGATTCTTAATTCTATATGCTTTTTCATTAATTGTTAGAGTAATTCATCTGTTTTATTCTAGCTTATACAATAGCATTATCTGTGAGTTGCATGAGTGTCGGGAAGTTCCTTTCAGTTCAGGTCCTTGTTGAATTACTCCTAAGGGTTATATTGCTCAGGGATGAGGGTATGAGTCTTAGTCGTCTTAACATCTTGATCTTCACATCTTTTTATCAGGAATGCTAGGAATTGTATGAACTAGTAATTAGGGATAAACTTATTTACCAAGGGATCGGGTTTAAGTGATTTAGTGAGGGACGTTGGCATTAATGAATAAAGAAGAATTCTTATATACATGAAAGGGAACTTGGTGAAATCTAACCCCAACAACATACCCATCTCATATAAGTCAACCTCCGTTCATCTCTGTGCTCTTTTGTCATCGATCAATTGCATTTTATTTTCTTTATTATTTTTGCATCCCAAATCCATGATCTCTTTTATTTTCAGTCTTAATTAATCTTGTTTTCACACAATTGTTCAGCGCCGAGAGTCCTCTGGGATACGATACTTGGTCTTACCATTTTATATTATTTGTGCAATTGGGTACACTTGTCGATTTGTCCCAACATTGGTCTATTGAATTGTCCACCAGTTTGTCCAAATTGACTATGATTCATGCTTGAGTGAGGTTGCCACCAGTGGTCGAAATTACTGATAATGGTTTTGAACATCGTTATTTGTTATGTGATTTTGATACTAAAAGTACCTTTTTTTTCACTTAGAAAATTGCTTGGACTCATGAGTTTTCAATAAAATATGTGAACAAGAGAGTTGAGGTTGGTTTAAATGATTTTGTGACCAATTCCCGTTGTTTTGACAGAAATTGAAGTAATAATGGAAGAAGAAGTGAAAAGCCAAGAAGATGGAGCTTAGAAGGGGTCAAAAAGGCACCAGAAGGAAGGAAAACGCGAGGCCCGAGCGTCCAGGAGAGAAAACAAAACGACCAGGAACGACGCTCGTCGCCCGAGCGGTGGCCCCCGAAGCCCGGGCGATGGAACTTCGTAGCTTGGGCGTCCAAATCTGACGCACAGTGTTTGCTGAGTCCCCTAGTGTGCGTCTTGGAGAAGGTTGGTCCGCCATCTCCTCTCTACCTTGTGCAGAAAATTCTGGTGAAGATTGCAAGATTGTTTCAGGAGAAGGAAAGTTTTCACGTGCAAAATGTATAACTTTCCTCCCTCTCCTGTCTAGTAATCCCTCGTGAAGAAGTTGTTGATCTTTCCTGCTTCTAGTGTGTATCCCTTCCTGCATACACAAGAAAAATACCCCTAAAAGCACTTTTACAGAAAAATAAAATAAAAAACAATAAAAAAATAAAAGTATAGACAAATAATTACAAACAAGTCAAATTCAGTCAATTCACACTACTAAATAAGTTAAACCTCGAGTCCTCGACAACGGGGCCAAAAACTTGTTAACTAAATGGCAAGTGTACCATATCGTTTCAATTAATAAAAATGGTAAAACCCATTATCGTTCTTCCTATGAGACTCGAAAGGCCTTATTGTTCGTATGAATCAAAATCGTAAGACTTGTGAAAGAAAAATTAATTGTTGTGGTGAATGCAAAAGCAGAAAATAAACATTCAATGAGTGATTCAATTGACGAGAAAAGAGTATGAATAAATGGAGTTGTTGGGGATTTACAATTTCATCTAATCCACTCTCTCTTGTTTACTCCTCTTGTTTAAATTGCTTTATTATCTAATTGTTATGCAAACTTTCTTGGCTCCCCTTAACCCGATCCCTCGGCGAAAAGGGCCTATTACTAATTACCGGCTTGCTATCCCTAGCCTCCCCTAGCAACTAGCAACACATTACAAACAGAAGCAAACACAATTGGTCGTCCTACCCCCTATCCCTAGGTGGTATTGCTTAACCAAGGAATTACTCACCAGTTCATGACATTACTGTACGTTCACGTATCAATAAAGGCAAATAACAGTTACCGAATGAGTTAAACGATAAAAGTTTTAAGCACAGTATGAGAATCCAACAATTGATAATAAACGCATATGAAAATCATATAATTTAAACAAGAGTTTCAATAAAGAGAGTATCAAAAGATTACATTGTTCCGCCAACAACAAAAGGGTTTAGTTCACCATTGTCATGGTGAACCAAGATTAAAATAATGGAAGAAATGAAAACCAAACCGTAGAAAAGATGAAAAGGAGCCTAAGCATCCAAGAGATTCTCTCCAGAGAGTGAAAAATAGGTTTGGTCACCCTCTTCTGTCAAAAGAATGAGAATGAAATCGCACTAAGGCTATTTATAGCTGAGGAGCGCAACAGAAAACAGGCTCGAGCCCAACAGGAAACCGCCCGGCGTCACACTTATGCCGCCCGGCGGTTTGCCTCTTATCGCGCTACCACCCGGCGTTAGGGGTCCACCGCCCGGCGGTTTGCCTCTTATCGGAAAACCGCCAGGCTTCGCTGCCTTGGTGCCAACTCCACGCATTTGGCCGCCCAGCGGTGCAATTCTGTCGTTGGGCGGTTTCTAGACTCTTTTTTTCTTGATTTTCTTCCTCTATCTCGAGTCTAAGGCCTTTATCTTCACCTCCATTCTTCACTTCCATCAAAATTGCTGCAAAACAAGCATAATATCGCTAAAAAAAGCTTTTGACTCTCGACTGACTCATATATTGAGTTTTGTTTGATTTCAAGCTCATTCTAAGCAGTAAAGGGAGTAATTTGGTCTAAAATAGCACATGAAAATAACGGTTTTTCAACCGTTATCATCTATGACCTTCCTACTTCACTTTCATCTTCAATTCTCATCAAAACCCTGCAAAAAAATGCAAAACAAGCATAATATCTCTAAAAACAGCTTTTGACTCTCATGTGACACAACTTAAGTATTTTACTTGATTCTAAGCTCATTCTAAGCCACAAAGGGTGTTTTTGATATCAAATTTATGCATGAAAATAACGGTTTTTAGACCGTTATCACAACCCCAAACTTAGAACTTTGTTTGTCCTCAAGCAAACAAAACAAAACTTGGCTTTCCACTTTTTCATCAAATAGTTTAACACTTTTCAATATCCTTTTCTTCACAACAAGTTATTATTCAATTCAGATTTTCAGTGGAATCCTACCAAAATGCATGCATGCTTTCAATCCAATTTAATTCACATAATCTACTCTTCCCCAACAGATGTTTTATTTATGAATGATCAATCTAGTAAGCATAGATGTAAACATGGATTTCAACAATTCTCACCAAGCAAGTGTTTCACTCAAGTGTTTAAGGAATCACTCCATTCTCTACTATTCACATGTCACATAGAACAATATTGCCATTCATCTAAAACAACCAAAATCCTTACATGCAAATGCCATCACAAGGACTTTTCCAAGGCTTGTAATGAGGTTGGGCTATCAAGAAAAATTGGTTTTTCTGGATCACAAAATCCTTGAGTCAAGAGAGCTATTTTATCGTTGAAAAAGGTTCAGGTTTAAACTCTCTTTGTCACCAATCTCACTCATTCCCAACTTCTTCCCTTTTCATTGATTTCACATTGAGCTCATCTTTCATGCTTTTTCTTTTCACTTTTTCTTTGCTCATGCATTTTTCTTTTCAACACTTGAACTCAATGCTCTTCTTTTGCCTTTCAATTTTCCCCATACAACCTCAAACTTAAACCTTTTAATCACATACAATTGTTCTCAACCCATCTCAAGGTAAATTCATTCAATCAAAGGGTTTTCATCCTGTTTAAGACCAAGGTTCAAAAAGGGTATAACATGTTAAGCATTTTGGGCGAAAATTTGGCTAAGTAAGGGTTTCCAAACATGGCCTTGATCATATAACATAAACATGCAATTCAATATATTATCAAGACTAAGGCAATATCATCCATGATTCCCGGTGAACAGTACATACATCAGTAAAGAATCTGGACCTCAACACCTTACACAACATGTTTTCTCACACATTATTCATTCATGCTGCTTAACATCACAATCACAATCATAAACCACCATACATCTGTTCACACAGTTAGTGAACCATTCACCTGGATATCAACATACACACATTCTCAATCATCAAATAACTCATCATGCATTTCAAACCATGATCAGAAGTAGTGTACAAGCCAAGCATAGACACAAAGATAAAATTCTCCTATACTACAAATCCAAAGAACAAAAGAAAAAGAAAAAATCCCTTTCCAAGTGCTGGCATCCATCAGTAGATGCCCTCAACGCAAGTCGTCATCTGAGTCATACACCTCCTCATCCTGTGCATCCTCAAAGTCATCATCATCATCCTCATCTCTGCCTGGTGCTCTAGCTGCTCCAGACCCACTACCATGTGCCTGCTCCTGAGGCCAAGCCATCGTACTATGGAACTCGTCCATAGTCCACTGTTAACGGGATGGAAAGTGTACCATATCGTTTCAAGTAATATAAATGGTATAACCCATTATCGTTCTTCCCATGAGACTCGAAAGGCCTTATCGTTCGTGTGAATCAAAATCGTAAGACTTGTGAAAGAAAAAATAATAATTGTTATGGATGCAAGAGTAGAAAATAAACATGCAATGAGGTTGATTCAATTGACTAGAAAAGAGTATGATGAATGGAGTTGTTTGGGGTTTACAATTTCATCTAATCTTCTCTCTTGTATCTACTCCTCTTGTTTAAATTGCTTTATTATCTAATTGTTATGCAAACTTTCTTGGCCTCCCCGCAACCCGATCCCTCGGCGAAAAGGGCCTATTACTAATTACCGGCTTGTTATCCCTAGCCTCCCCTAGTAACCAGCAACGCAATACAAATAGAAGCAAAAACAATTGGTCGTCCTACCCCCCTATCCCTAGGTGGTATTGCTTAACCAAAGAATTACTCACCAGTTCATGACATTACTGTACCTCCCCGTATCAATAAAGGCAAATAACAGTTACCGAATGAGTTAAACGATAAAAGCTTTAAGCACATATGAGAACCCAACAATTGATAATAAACGCATATGAAAATAATATAATTAAACAAGAGTTTCAATAAAAGAGAGTATCAAAAGATTACATTGTTCCCCCAACAACAAAAGGGTTTAGTTCACCATTGTCATGGTGAACCAAGATGAAAATAATGGAAGAAATGGAAAACAAACCCTAGAAAAGATGAAAATGAGCCTAAGCATCCAAGAGATCCTCTCCAGAGAGTGAAAAGTAGGTCTGGCCGCCCTCTTCTGTCAAAAGAATGAATAGGAAATCGCAACAGGGCTATTTATAACTGAGGAGCGCAACAGAAAACAGGCCCAAGCCCATCTGATAACCGCCCGGCGGTTCACCCTAAATCGCGCCACCGCCCGGTGGTTTCCCTTGTGCCGCAAAACCGCCTAGCGTCAAGGTTCCTAAACTCTTCTTTTCTTCACTTTTCTTCATTTTCCTTGAGTCTAAGACCTTCAATTCCATCCCCAATCTTCACTTTCCTCATATTTGCTGCAAAACAAGCATAATATCGCTAGAAACAACTTTTGACTCTCAATTGACTCATTTATTGAGTTTTACTTGATTCTAAGCTCATTCTAAGCAGTTAAGGGTGTAATTTAGTCCAAAATAGCATATGAAAATAACGATTTTTCAACTGTTATCACAACCCCAAACTTAGAACTTTGCTTGTCCTCAAGCAAACAAACAAAACTAAAAATAAAACAGAGCTTGGCTTTCTACTATTTAATCCAATGATTCAACACTCCTAAAGTACATGATAAGACCTACTCAATTTCAAATCATCAGTGAATTCAAATCAAGATGCATGCATGTTCTCTACTTCATTTAGCTCACGCTTTCCTCGACAGATGTCACACATTATGAATGATTAATCCACTAAGCAAAAATGCAATCATGAAATTTAGAAGTTCTCACCAAGCAAGTGTTTCACTCAATCACTCAAGTGTTTAGGGTAGCACTCCACTCTTTATTATTCACAAGTTGCATGAAATAAAATTGTCATTCATCTTAAACAATTAACATCTTCACATGCAAATGCCATCAAAAGGACTTTTCCAAGGCTTGTAATGAGGCTGAGCTTAACAAGAAAAATTGGTTTTTCTGGATCACAAAATTTTGATTCAAGAGAGCTTATTAATCATTCAAGGTTCAAGTTCAATTTTCTTTCTTAACCAATCTCACTTGTTTCCCAACTTCTTCTCTTTTCTTTTCCATTGAGCTCATCTTCATGCTTTTCTTCTTTACTTTTCTTTTTCTCATGCTTTTCTTTTTCAACAATTGAGCTCAATGCTTTTCAACTGCTTTTCAATTTCCCCAATGCAACCACAAACTTGAACCTTGTTAAAACATACACTTAAGCTCAACCCAACTCGAGGTAAAAATTTCAATTCAAACGTTCATCTTGTTTAAGGTTAAGGTTCAAAAAGGGTATAACCTTTGAAGCATTTTGGGCGAAAATTTGGCTAGAGAAGGGTTTTCAAAAATGGCCTTGATCATATGACATTCACATGTAATTCAATCAATCATCAAGATTAAGGCAATATCATTCAAGCTTTAATGTGAACAATACATACAACAATAACTCTGAAGCTCAATACCTCACACAACATCCTTTCTCACACACATTCATTCATACACTCTGCTTAACATCATGACCACAATCATAATTCATCACACATCTGTTTCACAGGATATCAACATGCAACACAACTCAATAATCATTCACATCAGATCATCATCAAACAACTCATCATGCAAATTATTTAGTCAAACATCTTCAGAAAAGTATTCAAGCTAAGCATACACACTGAAAATAAAGTTCAACCTATTCTAAAAATTTAAAATGCAAAAGTGAGAGAGAGAATCTAGGTTGCCTCCTAGTAGCGCTTGTTTAACGTCACGAGCCTGACCCAAACCTCATGGATCCACCAACATCATAACTGAAGCGAATTGATCCACATCTCATCCCACATAATGTTTGAGCCTTTGACCATTCACTATCCAGCTTCGCTGTTGATTCTCATCATTTGAATGTTCTAATTCCACTGCTCCATTTTGGAATACCTGCTTTACCACAAAAGGTCATGACCATTTTGATTTCAGCTTCCCAGGAAAAAACTTTAGCGTTGAGTTAAACAATAACACCAACTCCCCTGGATGGAAGGTTCTCTTGAGCAGCTTCTTGTCATGATAAAATTTCACCTTTTCTTTGTAAATCCTTGATGAATCATATGCATGCAGCCGCATTTCTTCAAGTTCAAGCATCTGGTTTCTTCGTTTGCTTTGAGTTTCATTAGGATCAAAGTTCAAAAATTTCAAAGCCTACAAAGCTTTATGCTCCATCTCTACTGGCAAATGGCTTGCTTTTCCATAGACTAACTGAAAAGGCGAGAGTACATAGAAGTTTTCATGGCAGTTCTATATGCCCAAAGAGCATCATCTAGTTTTTGTGACCAATCTTTCCTTGAAAGAGTGACAGTCTTTTCCAGAATTCTTTTGATCTCCCAGTTAGATACTTCAGCTTGCCCATTTGTTTGTGGATGATAAGGTGCAACTACCTTATGTTTCACCCCATAATGTTTAAGCACCCTAACAAGCTAAGCATTACAAAAGTGAGATCCCCCGTCACTGATGAGTACTCTGGGGGTGCCAAATCGTGAAAAGATTTTCCTCTTCAAGAATTTAATCACAGTATTAGCATCATTCTTGGGACATGCGCAAGCTTCAACCCATTCGCTCACATAATCAACAGCTACCAAAATATAATCATTATTAAATGATGGAGGAAAGGGTCCAACAAAATCAATACCCTAGCAGTTAAAAACTTCAACCTCCAAAATTCCTTGCAGTGGCATCTCATGCCTTCTTGAAATAGTCCCTGTCCTTTGGCATTTGTCACAACTCCGAGCATGATTATGGGCATCTTTAAGCACAGTTGGCCAATAAAATCCCGCTTGCAGGACTTTTGCAGCTGTGCGCTCACCATTATAATGACCTGCGTACGGAGAATTATGGCAATGCCACAAGATCCTTTCTGCTTCTTCCTTTGTTACACATCTCCTCAGAAGATTGTTTGCTCCTATCTTGAACAAGTATGGATCATCCCAAATGAATTGTTTGGCATCATGTAAGAACTTCTTTTTATGTTGCCAATTTAATCCTTCAGGAATAACACCTGCAGCTTTGAAGTTAGCCAAGTCAGCAAACTAGGGTCTTTGCTGAATATATAAAAGAGTTTCATCTGAAAATGACTCCCAGATTTCCTTCTCCTTGCTTGTTACTTCATCGTTGACTAATCGAGATAAATGGTCAGCAATCAAATTTTCATTTCCTTTTTTGTCACGAATTTCTATGTCAAACTCTTGTAGCAAAAGCACCCATCTGATCAACCGTGGCTTTGAGTCTGGTTTTGTCAATAAATACTTTATAGCTGCATGATCCGTATAAATAATCACCTTAGATCCAATGAAATAAGATCTAAATTTCTCCAATGCATAAACTATAGCCAACTTTTTTTTTCTGTAGTAGCATAATTTTGTTGGGCTTCATTCAAAACTTTACTGGCATAGTAAATAGCATGAAAAACCTTTTCTCTTCTTTGGCCCAACACCGCGCCTATGGCATACTCACTACCATCACACATAAGTTCAAACTCTTTATTCCAATCTGGAGCAACAATTACTGGAGCAGAAATCAATCTCTTCTTCAAAATCTCGAAAGCTTGCAAACATTCAGGACTCATTAAAAATGGTGTATCTTTAGCAAGCAGATTACTCAATGGCTTGGCAATCTTTGAAAAATCCTTAATAAATCGTCGATAAAATCCAACATGACCCAGAAAACTTCGAATTCCTTTCACATTGGTGGGTGGTGGAAGTTTTTCAATAACCTCCACCTTTGCCTTATCCACTTCAATTCCTCTGGCTGAAATTTTGTGCCCTAACACAATCTCTTATGTAACCATGAAATGACACTTCTCCCAATTCAGAACAAGGTTTGTTTGAACACATCTTTTAAGCACAACATCCAAGTTGTCCAAACACCTTTGAAAGGAGTCCCCAAAAACTGAAAAATCATCCATGAAGACTTATATGCTTTTCTCCATGAAATCAACAAAGATTGCTTGCATACACCTCTGAAATGTAGCTAGAGCATTACATAATCCAAAAGGCATTTTTCTATAGGGAAAAACACCAAACGGACATGTAAATGCCGTTTTCTCTTGGTCTTCAGGATCTACCACAATTTAATTATATCCAGAATATCCATCCAGAAAGCAATAATAAGTTTGTCCAGCCAATCGTTCTAACATTTGATCCATAAAAGGTAAGGGAAAATGATCTTTTCTGGTAGCTGTGTTTAACCTTCTGTAATCAATGCACATTCGCCATCCAGTGACTGTCCTTGTAGGAATAAGCTCATTCTTTTCATTATGAATGACAGTCATCCCTCCTTTCTTTGGTACAACTTGGACTGGACTCACCCATTTGCTATCAGAAATAGGATAAATAATTCCTGCTTCTAATAACTTCAATACTTCTTTTCTCACAACTTCCTTCATTACAGGATTGAGTCTCCTTTGCGGTTGAGCCACAGGTCTATAATCTTTTTCCATCAAAATTCTATGCATACAATGTGTGAGACTTATGCCCTTGAGATCCGTAATTGACCAGCCTATGGCACCTTTGTTTGCTTTTAGGACTCCCACCAACTTTCCTTCTTCTTCTGAAGATAATGAAATACTAATAATGACTGGCTTTCCTCCATTATCTTCCAAAAACACATATTTCAAATGTGGTGGTAGCTCCTTCAGTTCAATCTTACTTTCTGGAATTATCTTCTGCTGGAATTTCTTTTGTTGCCTCCAACTCTTGGACACATTCCTGCTTCATTTTATCCTTTTTTTCACTCAGGTCTTCACACTCGTCAATAAGAGTTCTCTCCAACATGGATGCGTTACGGACTCTATTCTTTTGTGTCATGCAAAGTTCTTCTACCACATCGATCTGAAAGCATGACTTGTTGTCTTTCAGATGTGACATTTCCTGAAACACATCAAAATCCACCTCTTCATCTTGTACCTACACTTTAAGCTTTCCTTTTTCAACGTCAATCACGATCCTAGTTGTCTTCATGAAGGGCCTTCCAAGAATCAAAGGTGCATCTCCATTTTCTTCCATCTCCATTATAACAAAGTCCACTGGAAATAGGAATTTGTCTACCTTGACTATCACATCTTCAGCAATTCCATAAGGATATTTGAGATATCTATCTGCTAATTGAAGAACCATTCTTGTTGGTCTAATCTCCACTCCTCTAATCTTTTTGAACATAGAGAGAGGCATCAAATTAATACTAGCTCGAAGATCAATCAAAGCTTTTCCAACATCTAATTCTCCAATAGTACAAGGAATAGTGAAGCTGCCTGGATCTTGTAATTTAGGAGGTAGTGACCTTTGTAAAACTACACTGCAATTTCCTTGCACCTCAATTGTTTCCTCTTCAAGGTGTTTCCTTATCTTTGTAATGAGTTCTTTTAAAAACTTTGCATAAGATGGTATCTGCTGAAGTGCCTCAATGAATGGTATGGTTATTTCCAATTTCTTGAAAAGCTCCATAACACGCTCAAACTGCTTCTCTCTCTCCTTTCTAGAATATATTTTTGGGTAAGGCAGTGGTTTTTCGTAGTCTTTCTCTTTGGCTTTCACAGTCTTCTCTACCTGATCTTTATGCAACATATTTTTCTCTGTCTCAGGCTCTGCCCCTTGCTCACTTTCTTCTTCAACACTCTCTTTTTCTTTTTCATTTTTTTCAACCTCTTTCTCTTTTAATATTCTCCCACTTCTAGTGACAATCTCGCATGCTTCCTCCACATTGCTTTTCTCCATCAAACTTACAGTACACACACTTCTTTTCATAATTCTCTGAAAAATTTATTCAAATTCTATGCTCCTTTGTATAGGCATGAAATGAGGCTGTTGTGGGACTATGGAAACCTCTTTAACTGTTTGTGACAAATCAGATAATGTTTTTGCCACAATCTCCAACTACTGAGTGACTGCATTGTTTTGTTCCCTTGTCCCAATGTTAGTTTGCAACATCGAAACATCTTCAACATCATCACCACGTGCATCGTACATCTCCTAATTGTTTGCCATAAGTTCTATCAAATCATAAGCTTCATCCTCTGTCTTTCTTCTTATGTCTCCTTGAGCAGCAACATTCAACATCATCTTTGAGTGCAAGTTCAAACCTCTAATGAATATGAGTAAGTAAGTCGTCTTATCAAACCCATGGACTGGGGTTTTTCTCAACAAGCCTTTAAATCTGCCCTACGCATGCCCAAGAGTTTCTTCCATTTCTTGTTTAAAAGACGAGATTTCCAGCTTCCCTTGATTGATCTTCAATTATGGAAAGAATTTAGTCACAAACCTTATTGCTAAAGCATCCCAGTTTCTGAACGTCCCTTCAACAAATGAGTGCAACCATTCTTTGGCATTTCCTCCCAAAGAAAACGGAAATAGGCTAAGTCTGACCCTTTAATCCGAGACTCCGGCCATCTTAACGGTATTGCAGATTTCACCAAAGATAGTCAAGTGTTTGTAGGGATTCTCATTTGATAACCCGTTGAACTGGATGCTCTGAACTAATTGGATGAGTGCAGGGCTCATCACCAAATTTGTTGCATTGTCCGCTGAATTTCTTCAGAAAATTAAGAACACCAAGCACTTGTTTCCATGTTTCAATCATAGGAACTTTGTTCTCCAATTTCTTGAAGATTTCAATAAAGCACTTAAACTTCTTTTCTTTCCCATGATATTTCTTTTGATGAGGAAGAGGTTTTGCATATAATCTCTTCTTCTTTCCCCTCTTCCTTTTTTTTTTTTAATATTTCAACCACTTATTCTTCTTTCTCCTCATTTTTCTCTCCCTCGCTCAACTTATCATTTTCAAAGATAGTTACTTGATATTCCTCTTTAGGGTCAACTTCAGTGTTACCCCTAATAATACCCAGAGATATCAATGCTTTTGTTATCTCATCTTCCTCTATCTTCTCTTCATCAATAACCTCCTCTCTAGGATCAACTTCAGTATTACTCCCAATAATACCCAGGGACTTCAATACTTTTGTTATCTCATCTTCCTCTATCTTCTCTTCATCAATAACCTTGTCATCCTCAAAGATAGTAGATTGACATTCTTCTCTAGGGTCAATTTCAGTATTAACCCCAATAATGCCCAGAGATCTTAATGCACAAGAGATTTGTTCATCCTGTAAACGTTGTTCAGCTTCCCACAACGTTTCCTTTCTTAAAGAGGATTGTTGCCCTTTTTTTATTTTGATCCATGTATGAGTGAGGTTCCCACCAATGATTGAAATTATTTTGGTAGAATTGAGTGCCCATATAATCAAATTCTTGTCCAAACTGCATCTTGCAACTGTTAGGCACAAAACCCTAGAGAACATTTATTAGAACAAAAATAAAACAAACATGAAAAATCAAGTCAACTTCAATCAATTCACACTACTTGAAAAAGTTAAACCTCGAGTCCCCGGTAACGGCGCCAAAAACTTGTTAACGGGATGGCAAGTGTACCATATTGTTTCAAGTAATATAAATGGTATAACCCATTATCGTTCTTCCCATGAGACTCGAAAGGCCTTATCGTTCGTGTGAATCAAAATCGTAAGACTTGTGAAAGAAAAATTAATAATTATTGTGGATGCAAGAGCAGAAAATAAACATGCAATGAGGTTGATTCAATTTACTAGAAAAGAGTATGATGAATGGAGTTGTTGGGGGTTTACAATTTCATCTAATCCTCTCTCTCGTATTTACTCCTCTTGTATAAATTGCTTTATTATCTGATTGTTATGCAAACTTTCTTGGTCTCCCCTTAACCCGATCCCTCAGCAAAAAGGACCTATTACTAATTACCAGCTTGCTATCCCTAGCCTTTCCTAGTAACTAGCAACGCATTACTGTTAGCGGATTGGCAAGTGTACCAAATCGTATCAAGTAATAAAAATGGTAAAACCCATCATCGTTCTTCCCATGAGACTCGAAAGGCCTTATCGTTCGCGTGAATCAAAATCGTAAGACTTGCGAAGAAAAATTCAATAATTGTGGTGGATGCAATGACAGAAAATAAATATGCAATGTGTGATTCAATTGAGAAGATTTAGGCAATGGATGAATGGAGTTGTTGGGGGTTTACAATTTCATCTAATCCTCTCTCTTTTATTTACTCCTCTTGTTTAAATAGATTTATTATCTAATTGCATGCAAACTTTCTTGGCCTCCCCTTAACCCGATCCCTCGGCGAAAAGGGCTTATTACTAATTATCGGCTTGCTATCCCTAGCCTCCCCTAGCAACTAGCAACACATTACAAACAGAAGCAAATATAATTGGTCGTCCTACTCCCCTACCCCTATCCCTAGGTGGTATTGCTTAACCAAGGAAATTCTCACCATTTCGTGTCATTACTGTACGTCCCCGTATCAATAAAGTCAAAGATCAATTACCGAATGAGTTAAACGATAAAGGCATTAAGCACAGTATGAGAATCCAACAATTGATAATAAACGCATGTGAAAAACATATGATTCAAAGAAGAGTTTCAATAAACGAGAGTATCAAAAGATTACATTGTTCCCCCAACAACAAAAAGGGTTTTGTTCACCATAGTCATGGTGAACCAAGATGAAAATAATGGAAGATATGGAAAGCAAACCCTAGAAAAGACGAAAAGGAGCCTAAGCATCCAAGAGATCCTCTCCAAAGAGTGCAAAGTAGGTCTGGCCGCCCTCCTCTGTCAAAAGAATGAATTGGAATTCGTAACAGGGATATTTCTAGGTGAGAAGCGCAGCAGAAAAATAGGCCCAAGCCCAGCTGACCACCGCCCGACGGTAGGGGACTACCGCCCGGCGGTTTCCCTCGTGCCGCAAAACCGCCCGGCGTCAGGGGTCTACCGCCCGGCGTCCAATGCTGGTGTCTTCTCCTCCCGTTTGACCGCCCAGCGCCACGGGTCTACCGCCGGGCGGTACCTAGACTCTTCTTTTCTTTGATTTTTTTTCTCTTTTCTTGAGTCTATGACCTTCACCTTCATTCCCAATCTTCACTTCTGTCAATTTTGCTGCCAAACAATGCAAAACAAGCATAAAATCGCTAAAAACAGCTTTTGACTCTCGACTGACTCATTTATTGAGTTTTGTTCGATTTCAAGCTCATTCTAAGCAATAAAGGGCGTAATTTAGTCCAAATTAGCATATGAAAATAACGTTTTTTCAACCGTTATCAATTACAAACAGAAGCAAAAACAATTGGTCGTTCTACCCCCCCTATCCCTAGGTGGTATTGCTTAACCAAGGAATTACTCACCAGTTCATGACATTACTGTACGTCCCCGTATCAATAAAGGCAAATAACAATTACCGAATGACTTGAACGATAAAAGCTTTAAGCACATATGAGAACCCAACAATTGATAATAAACGCATATGAAAATCATATAATTAAACAAGAGTTGCAATAAAAGAGAGTATCAAAAGATTACATTGTACCCCCAACAACAAAAGGGTTTAGTTCACCATTGTCATGGTGAACCAAGATCAAAATAATGGAAGAAATGGAAACCAAACCCTAGAAAACATGAAAAGGAGCCTAAGCATCCAAGAGATCCTCTCTAGAGAGTGAAAAGTAGGTCTGGCCGCCCTCTTCTATCAGAAGAATGAATAGGGAATCGCAATAGGGCTATTTATAACTGAGGAGAGCAATAGAAAACAGGCCCAAGCCCATATGACAACCGCCCAGCGTCACACTTTGCCGCCCGGCGGTTCACCCTAAATCGCGCCACCGCCCGGCAGTAGGGTTCTACCGCCCGGCGGTTTCCGTTGTGTCGCAAAACCGGCCGGCGTCCCCTGACGCCGGGCGGTTCCTAGACTCTTCTTTTCTTCAATTTTCTTCATTTTCCTTGAGTCTAAGACCTTCATTTCCATCCCCAATCTTCACTTTCCTCATATTTGCTGCAAAACAATGCAAAACAAGCATAATATCACAAAAAATAGCTTTTAACTCTCAACTGACTCATTTATTGAGTTTTACTTTATTCTAAGCTCATTCTAACCAGTAAAGGGTGTAATTTAGTCAAAAATAGCATATGAAAATAATGGTTTTTCAACCGTTATAATCCACCTGTGCACTGGTGGCGTATCATACATTCCTACAATCATCTCAGTAGTGGCCACCTGCCCTCTGCGGAGAGACTCCATCTTTGCCTCCATCAGGGACATGTACATGTCCCTCATCTGAAAAGGCTCAGCGTGCTATAGATGACAAGAATCTGATGCATCATGATATCGGAGACATGGGCGCATGGATGTATGTTGGCGTGAGTGAATGTCATCCAGTACTTGGCTAGGGGAGCCAAATCTGCCCTAAGGATGTTAACTGGCGCTCCATTAGGGTTCCTCTGAAAATGTCTCCCAAGGATACACATCACTCTCTCAATTTCTTCGTAATCCCTGTGCTCCCCTAGAATAGCAGCATACCTGTACTGCTCTCCTGGCCACTCAGTCCCCAATAAGGTGTTGATGGTGTCGGGGTCGTATCTGATCAGTTGCCCCCTCACGTAGCTCATGTATCTCCCAGTTGATACTCCTCCTCTAGGCAAGGCATTGGCATAAAATTCCTTCACCAACTTAATGCTACCTGGTGCAGGATAGGTGGTCAATCTCTCCCAGCCTTGCCTCTCAATCTCTAGTTGAAACTCTGGAGCTAAGTCAGGAATGTACACGACCTTCCTCTCCATCAGCAAACGTCTCTCCCGGATAGTAACATAATGCTCCTCATGCCTTCTAGAGAGGAACCTAGAAGAATAGAATCTCCTTGGCCTCTCTGGCTCCTTCCTTTTGTTGCCCATGGTTCTCATTCCTTTTTGAGGTAGACATTCTTGCATTAAATAAATCCAATAACATTCATAGAAACATCATTAGAGGTTAGTACATCATCAATTTATTTCCAAACCAAGCACAAGCTAACACTAAGGGCAAAACAGGGCCCCTCAACATCCCTTCATCAAAAATCAAGCATTCAAGCAAAATTCACTGCAGACCACTCAGCGTCCAGGGAGATCGCTCAGTAGTTTGCCTCTAGCCGTGCTACCGCTCAGTGTCAAAACAGACCACTCAGCGGCGGCGGCTAGAGTTTTTCAAAAATTCTTCCTAAACTGTCCTAAGCTCCACTTTATTGCTAATTTCATCAATCCAAACCAAAATCATGCAATTCAATCGGTTCAAACAGTTTCTATTTCCTCAATTCATGCATAGAAATCAAAAGCCCTAATTATCATGTTCCTACACATGTTTTTCATCAAATTTCCATAATTAGAAACCTTAAGAATGAAATTGCACAACTTACTTGAGTGGAGACTTTGAATGCTTGCAAAAATTGTCTAATTGATGATGTATGTCCTCTCCAATGCAAAACCCTCAACCAAAAACCCCAAACTTTGACAAAACAATGGTAGAAAATTGAATTTTTGGTGAATGGGTGATGAGAAAGTGAGGAAATCTCTCTAAAAAGCTCTTGAAAGTGAAATAGGAGTGCTAGAGCTTAGGGAGACCGCTCAGGCACACTGCAAGGAAGAAGTTTGGAAGTGAAAAACATCAAAAACCGCTTAGCTTTCATAAAGCCCGAGCCTGAAACACGCCGCCACCGCTCAGCGGTCAAATGGACTGCTCAGCGGTGGGCGGTAATTTTCCCTTCTTCTTCTTTGCTTGCCTTTGAGAAATCTCACCCTGTAGCACTCAATTTTAACCTTCAATTTTTCAATCATATGTTTTTCCCCTCTCAGATGCAACATTCAAACATGCAATGCGCTTATCACAGAGTTTTAAAAAACAAATATAATCAACTGGGTTGCCTCCCAAGTAGCGCTTGTTTAACGTCATGAGCCTGATCCAAACCTGCCTAGCACTCATCAGTAAGTGTTTATCCTTCCAACATCCTTCACTAGATGTGCCTTCCTGTATCCTTCAGTAGATACATAAAAATTTTAGCATCCCTCACTAGATGCTACCCAAAAGTGTTTAAAAATCCAATAAAGTACATGTCCAAAATCAAATAATCCTAAAACTAAAAATTGTTCTACAAGTGGGATAAAATTAAATATCTTCAAGTCTTTCCATCCCGGTTAGGATCTTCATCCACCCAACTCATCAATTGCCTTTTATCCACTCTTCTGATGGCTTTAGTATATGGTTTTCTCATCTCCACCTTGCCACCTTCTTTGATATTGTTGACAATCCACTTCCTATTCTTGAATCTTGTTAACAAACTGGCAAGTGTACCAGATCGTATCAAGTAATAAAAAATGATAAGTCCAAGTATCGTTTTCCCAAGAGACTCACGACACTAAACTGTTGTGCTTTTGCTTAACCAATCAAGACTATAACAACAAAATATTTTTTTAGGGTTTTTGAATGTAAAGTGCGGAAAAATAAACATGAATGCAATTTGATTAATTGAGGTTAAACACAAAAGTGGATGGATGATGTTGATAATATGAGATGGATTTGTTGCTAGGATTCAGATTTCACCCAATCACTCTCATAAATCTACTATTCTTATTAGATTCGCTTTATTATCATATTGTCATGCAAACTTTCTTAATCTACTGGCTTGCTATCCCTAGCCTCCCCTAGTAATTAATAATGCATGATAAACGGAAGCAAAAAACAATTGATCGTCCTACCCCCCTATCCCTAGGTGGTATTGCTTAATCAAGGAATTTCCCACCAGTTCATGATAGTACCGTACGTTCCCGTATCAATAAAGACAAACAAAAATTATCGAATGAGTTAAACGATAAATGCATTAAGCGTAGATAAGAAACCCAACAATTGATAATCAAAGCATACGACAAACATATAAATAAATAAGAAATTCAATATATGAGAGTTTAGAGGTCACATCTTTCCCCAACAACAAATAAGATTAGTTCTCCATCGTCATGGAGAAACTGGGTGAATAATGGAATGAAAGAGATACAAACCCTAAAAGGTAGAAAAGGAAAGTTGTCACCATCTCCAAATCTACCCCAAAGGGGTGAAAAGTGTGTTTCTGTGCCTAAGCCATCAAAAGTTGCAAACCCTAAGACGTTCTGGCCTTTAAATAGGGCATAAATATAACAGAAAACAAGTTCAAGCCCAAACAGATCATAAAAATCGCAGAAAACAGGTCCAGGCCCATCTAAAAACCGCCCAGCGCCTAGTTTCACCGCCCGGCGGTTTCCCTCAAGCCGCGCCACCGCCCGATGGTCAATTTCACCGCTGGGCGCTGGTCAACTGCACTCTGGTCAACTTGTTGACTTTTCTGGTTGATTGGTTGACTTTTCTGGTTGACTGGTTGACTTTTCTGCATTCTGTTTGACTTTTCTGCACTCCAACCATTTGATAATTCAACCATTCTTTCAAATCATTCCAAAAACCTACAAAATCAAGGGAATTTAACGATAAAATCATTAAACATGTCCTTAACTCTTTTATTCACAAAACTAAAGAAAAATCATGATTCCAAGCAAGTTTCTAAGTCAAAAAAAGGGTGCATTTGATATCAAAATTAAGTATGAAAATAACGATTTTTGAACCGTTATCAAATCTTACCTGTGAGCCTCGTGGAAGTGGTGTATCTTCTGAGTGGATTGTTCCTCCTTTATCAACCTCCTCATCTTTAGGTACCTGCAAAACATTACAACTGTTAGATTTGGTACCTGTTGTGCTTTCTTCTTCTAATGCAGCTTCTCTCCTGGACTTTCTATGTCTAGCTCTTTTCTTTACCCTAATATTGTTTTCTGTAGAGCCAATGTGCAAGAACACATTTTCTTTGTCTGTCATCATGATTCTTCCATCATAAACACTAATAAGCATATTTGAAGTAGCCATGAAAGGTTTTCCCAGAATCATAGGAATCCTTTCTTCATCTTCCATGCCCATGACTATGAAGTCCACCAAAAATTCCAACTACTCCACACACACAACCATATTTTCCACCAAACCAAGTGGCTTTTTAATGGAACCATCCGCTACCGTCACAGTAAGATTAGAAGGTTTTAATATTAGCCCTCCAATTTTTCTCAAGAAACGCATAGGCATCATGTTAATGCTAGATCCAGAGTCTATCATGGCTCCTCCTGCATCAAAATCATTCACAACACATGAAAGAGTCAAACAGCCTAGATCTTTTACCTTAGGCGGATAATTCCTTTTTGGAGGTTGAATTTCAAATTCCTGCTCATCTTCATCTGCATCCGAATCTATCATATCTCCAAGATAATATTTCATCCTTGCAAGAATTTGTTGAATTACAGAAGGCACCACAGTCACTTGGTTAAAATTTTCTTTAAGTTTCTTATTGTGACTGAATCTTTCTTCCTCTTCTTTCTCACCTTCACTGTTGATAACGGTTGAAAAACCGTTATTTTCATATGCTAATTTGGACTAAATTACGCCCTTTATTGCTTAGAATAAGCTTGAAATCAAACAAAACTCAATAAATGAGTCAGTCGAGAGTCAAAAGCTGTTTTTAGCGATTTATGCTTGTTTTGCATTGTTTTGCAGCAATTTTGATAAAAGTGAAGAATGAGATTGAAGATGAAGGTCTTAGACTCAAGAACAAGGAAGAAACATGAAGAAAAGAAGAGTCTAGGAACAGCCCAGAGCTAAAATCCAACGCCAGGCGGTCAGATGCGAGGAGTTGACACCCAACATTGGACGCCGGGCGGTAGACCCCTGTCGCCGGGCGGTTTGGCGATATAGGGGAAACCGCCGGGCGGTAGACCCCTGTCACCGGGCAGAAGTGCGATTTAGGGTAAACCGCCAGGCGGTGCAACTTGGCCGCCAGGCGGTTGTCTGCTGGGCTTGGACTTGTTTTATGTAATTTTTATGATCTGTTTGGCCTTGGGCTTGTTTTATGTTATTTTTATGCCCTATTTAAAGGCCAGAACGTCTTAGGGTTTGTATCTTTTGATGGCTTAGGCACAGAAACACACTTTTCACCCCTCTGGGGTAGATCTGGGGATGGTGACAGCTCTCCTTTTCTCCTTTTTAGGGTTTGTATCTCTTTCATTCCATTATTCACCTAGTTTCTCCATGGCGATGGAGAACTAATCTTATTTGTTGTTGGGGGAACAATGTAATCTTTTCATACTCTCGTTTATTGAAACTCTTGTTTGAATTATATGTTTTTCATATGCGTTTATTATCAATTGTTGGATTCTCATACTGTGCTTAATGCCTATATCGTTTAACGCATTCGGTAATTGATTTTTGACTTTATTGATACGGGGACGTACAGTAATGACACGAACTGGTGAGATTTTCCTTGGTTAAGCAATACCACCTAGGGATAGGGGAGTAGGACGACTAATTGTATTTGCTTCTGTTTGTAATGCATTGCTAGTTACTAGGGGAGGCTAGGGATAGCAAGCCGGTAATTAGTAATAGGCCCTTTTCGCCGAGGGATCGGGTTAAGGGGAGGCCAAGAAAGTTTGCATGCAATTAGATAATAATGTCATTTAAACAAGAGGAGTAGATTTATGAGAGTGATTGGGTGAAATCTGAATCCTTGCAACAAATCCATCTCATTTTATCAACATCATCCATCCACTTTTGTGTTTAACCTCAATTGATCAACTTGCATTCATGTTTATTTTTCCGTATTCAAAAACCCTAAAAATATTTTGTTCTTATAGTCTTGATTGGTTAAGCAAAAGCACAACAGTTTAGTGTCGTGAGTCTCTTGGGAAAACGATACTTGGACTTACAATTTTATTATTACTTGATACGATTTGGTACACTTGCCAATCTGCTAACAACTGCTGCTTATCTCAATGACTTCTCTTTCCTCTTCTTCTTCGTCACTGCTCCCAATCTCCACAACTTCCCTTTCAACCTTTCTTTTACTCCTTGTGACAATAGCTTTTCATTCTTCTTTAGGGTTAACATCAGTATTAGCCTAAATTGATTCTTTTCAATGGTTTCTACCCTCTTTGACAGTTGTCCAATTTGCATCTCTAGAGATCTGAAACTAGCTTGGTTGCTTGCATGATTGGACTCATAAACTTTCAGGAATTTGTCAAATCTCTCATTTAGGTCTCTGACAACCTCTGTCAAATGGGTAACCTGCTGCCACAAAGGTGAAGGTTGTTGCTGCTTGAAGCCTCCTGTTTGTCCAAATGGGTTATTTTGTTGCTGACCAATGCTAGGATGGTTCTTCCAACCTTGGCTAGGATTGCCTTGATTGAAGTTCCCCTGCCTGTACTAGTACTGATTTCCATGTAATTAGCTTCCTGTTACATCTCTTCTGGTACATCACATTGACCATTGATATGGTCACCACCACAGAAATCACATAACTGCTGTGTTTGAGAGACATTACGCATCTCCTTAGGAAGTTGAGAGAGGATCTTTGTCAGTGTATCTAGCTTTTAAGTCAACAGATGATTCTGAGCTAGCATGGCATCATCTGCAGGCAAGTGCAAAACTCCTCTTTTCTGTGTAGGTGCGCCCTTTCACTATAATTCTCCTCTTTATTAGCAATCATACTCTCTATCAAGTCATAGGCTTCATCTTCAGTCGTCCTTTTGATATCACCTCCAATTGAGGCATCCAGCATCATCTTAGACTGAGTGTTTAAACCTCCAAGGTATGCAAGAACTAAGGGGGTCTTGTCAAAACCATGGATTGGCATCTTTCTTAGCAAGCCCTTGAATCTTTCTCATGGTTGACCTAGAGTCTCTTTCATGCCCTACTTGAATGATGAGATCTCCAGCCTTCCCTGAGTAACTTTGGACTGTGGAAAATATTTAGTGAAAAACTTTGTAGCCATAGTCCCCCATGTTGTGAATGTTCCTTCAGGAAAGGAATTAAGCCACGTCTTAGCATTGCCCGCCTATGAGAATGGGAACAAGCTAAGCTTTACTCTTTCATCTGATACACCTGTCATCTTCACTGTATTGCAAATTTCACTAAACATTGTCAAATGATCATATGGGTTCTCATTTGACAAGTCGTGAAATTGTTTTCTTTGCACCAGGTGTATAAGTGCTGGATTCATCACCATTTTGGTCGTTTGATCCGCAGGCATGGCTATGCTATTAAAATGGAAAGGGCCAACAACATTAGATTGGTCTGCCAGTGTGCGTCTTGGAGGAGGTTGTTCAGCCTTCTCCTCTGTTCTTCGATCTGGTGAAGGTGATAGTAATCTGTTGGGAGAAGGAAACAAATCCCTAGATGGGCGACTGACTCTTCTTCTTCCCCTTGTCTCACTCAAGCCTTCAAGAAGAGGTTGTGTAGTTTTCTTGCTCCTAATATGTCTAGTCTCCTACTGCATGCACAAGAAACACAAACCCTAGTAGCACTTTTATAAAAAAAAATAAAAAAATAAAAACAAAATATATACAAATATATATAATCAAGTCAAAACTAATCAGTTTACACTACTAGATAAGTTAAACCACGAGTCCCAGCAATGGCGCCAAAAACTTGTTAAACTCCTGGCAAATGTACCAGATCGTTATCAAGTAATGTAATTGGTAAACCCAATATCGTTCTTCCAAATGACTCAAAGGCCTAATCTTTCATGTAAACTAATCGCATAAGACTTGAGAAAAGAAAATAATTTGGGTTTTTGTATGCAAGACAAAAGTAAACATGCAAATGCAGTGATTCAATTGGCTAAAAGAAAATATGGATGAATGGAGTTGTTGGGGTTTACAATTTCATCTTACCTACCCTCATATATCTACTCTTCTTATTTAATTTGCTTATTGATCATATTGTCATGCAAACTTTCTTGGTCTACCCTTAACCCAATCCCTTGGCGAAAAGAGCCTATTACTAATTACCAGCTTGCTATCCCTAGCCTCCCCTAGTAATTAATAATGCATGATAAATGGAAGCAAAATACAATTGATCGTCCTACCCCTATCCCTAGGTGGTATTGCTTAATCAAGGAATTCGCCCTAGTTCATGACATTACTGTACGTCCCCGTATCAATAAAGACAAACAACATTTACCGAATGAGTTAAATGATAAAAGCATTAAATACAGGTAAGGAACCCAACAATTGATAAATCAAGCATATGCAAGCATATAAAATAAATAAGAATTTGGATATATGAGAGTTTCAAAAGATTACAATGTTCCCCAACAAACTAGGGTTTAGTTCACCATAATCATGGTGAATCTAGATGAAAAGTAATGAAAGAATGGAAGAAATAACCCTAAACTTGGTAGATTTGAGCCTAAGCATCCAAGGAACCTCCTCCAAGGTGTGTAGAGCTGTTGTGGACGTTTCTCTCTGCCAAAAGAATGAGTTTTGATTTGCACTGAGTCTATTTATAGACCAAAACAATAACAGAAAGATCTCAGAATCCACAATATAAAAACAGACAACCGCCTAGGCGCCTAAGTTGACCGCTCAGCGGTTTGCCTTCAAGTCGTACCATCGCTCAACGGTCAGTTTTGTCGTTGAGCGGTTTGCCTCTAATCGTCCTGGACGCTCAGCGTCACCGCCTGGGCGCCAGACAGTGGCTCTCCCTCGAATAGGACGCTCAGCGTTCAGAATTTGATGTTGAGCGGTCCATAGACTCTTCTTTTCTTCCTTTTTCTTCTTCTTTCTTGAGTCTATGACCTTCCTACTTCACTTCCATCTTCAATTCTCATCAAAAACCCTGCAAAACAATGCACAACAAGCATAATATCTCTAAAAATAGTTTTTGACTCTCATGTGACACAACTTAAGTGTTCTACTTGATTCTAAGCTCATTCTAAGCCACAAAGGGTGTGTTTTGATATCAAATTTATGCATGAAAATAATGGTTTTTAGACCGTTATCAGCCACTAATGACAATGGGACACACAGTGAGAGAGGAACTTCATCCCAGCCCAAAGGAGTTTTTCAATTGCAGCCCTATGATGCCTTGCTTTCCCAAAAGAAGATCATCACTCAACAATTGGAGATCCTGACTAAGAAGGTGATGCAGCAAGAACCTCATAATGTAGTACAGGTTTAGCAACAACTTTGTGAGCTGTGTGGGGGTGACTATATTAATGGTTAATGTGTAGTGCCCGAAAATCTTAATGAAGAAGTTAACTACATGGGCAACCAAAACCCGTTTCGTCCCAATAATTACAATCAAGGGTGGAAATCTCACCCAAGCAATTGACAGGGTCAATTTGGGAAAACTGGTGGGCAATTCAATAAGCCACTACAACAGCAGCAGCAACAATGACAACAACAACCCTCTTTATCTGACAGAACCACAAGGTTTGAAGAGACTCTCCAACAATTCATGCAGGCAACCTTGTCCACACAAAAATTCACACATGCTGCCATCAGAAACCTGGAGATACAGGTTGGCCAAATAGCCCAACAGTTGAAAGAGATGCCTTTTAAAGATTTTGGGGCTAATACTAAAGTTAACCCCAAAGAGGAATGTAAGGCTATAGCAAGCATGGGAAATGAGAGAGAAAAAGAGAGAGAAGAAAAAAAGAGTGAGGAAGGAAAGAAGAAAAAATTGAGAGAAAAAGAGAAGAAAGAGAAAAACAAAGATTGAGTGATTTAGAGAAAAAAGAAGAAAAAGAGAAAAAAATTGAGATTGAAGAAAAAAGTGAGGTTGAGAGAAAAAAAGAAGAAAAAGAAAAAAATAAAAAAGTGAGAAAAATGTCCACCACCCTGAGGAACATGCCACAAGAGAGATGCAAGCATGGTGTTTTGAGGAGATCTCCAAGGAATTCGGGAAATAAATTCCTGAGATAGAGGCTCTGCAACAGATCCCTGAATATAAACAATTTTTAGAGAAGCTCCTCAAGAAAAAGAAAAATTTAAAAGAGGAGACAACTGAAATACAAGGGGATTGCAGTGTGATTTTGCAGAAGGCACTTCCTCCAAAGGTAGAAGACCTAGGAAGTTTTACAATTCCCTGCAACATTGGAAACCACAAAATAAGGAAAGCCTTAATTGATTTGGGGTCTAGTATCAATTTAATGCCCTTAATTGTTCTAAAAAAGATTGATGACTTGGAAGTTAAGCCGACAAGGATGTCTCTCCTCATGGCAGATGGATCCCCCAAGAGGCCCTATGGTGTGGTAGAAGATGTCATAGTGCAAATTGCCAACTTGAGGTTCCTGGTGGATTTTGTAGTGTTAGAAATGGAAGAATAGCAGAGATCCCTATTATTCTCGGAAGACCGTTCATGAAGACGACCAAAGTAATCATCAATGTTGATGAGGGTACTATAGCTCTCAAGTACCAAGAAGAGGAGGTGATCTTCAATGCCTGCAATACTGGGCGGAAAACTCAAGTGAAGAAGAACAGTCCCAAAACTGCATTTAAAGATGCACCCGGGACTGGTACCAAGGCTCCCAAATCAAAAAAGAAAGGTAAAAAGTATTTTCTGTCACAGGTCAATGAAGAAAAGAAAGATAGCAAAGGAGCAGTTGTTCACCAAAACCCTCTAAAAGAGCATGAAAGGCCGAGACCAGGCTTGCCTGTGCAATTCAATAAAAAAATATGGGTTGTAAAAAAACTCAGAGTTGATAGGCTGATAGAGATTGAATCTCCTACTTCTAGGAGAACCAAGAAGGTGAACAGGAAAATGTTGAGGACCAATTGGTGTGCTGAAGGAAAAGATGACACCAAAATAAAGGATGTGACATGAGTTTATTGGGTCAAGCTAGTGACGTTAAAGAAGCGCTTGTTGGGAGGCAACCCATTGCACTGAAATTTTACTTTTAATTTATGTTTTTGTTTTTGGTTTTTAATGTGTGTTCTCTTTTATTTTATATTTTTATTTTTATTGTGCTCTGCTTGAATGAACTGAACTGCCTTGATTCAACCATGCTTTATTTTATGTGATGGTTTTGCTTTATGAGATTCTAGTGTTTGATTGAGGTTGAGATGATGCATGATGATAAAATTTGTGAGACATGTGTTTGAGATAAAGTTTGATTAAAATACTGAGCAGGATGTCTTTCTGAATTTTGAGAGCTTGTGAATTTACCTGTGTGAGTTTTGAGCTTCAGAGTATTTTGAATAATTGTTATTACTTTGGAAGCATGAATGATTTTGCCCAAATTTTCTATGATTGAACTACTTGCTTGTAGGTTCCATATGATCAAGGCCATCTTTTGTTATCCCTTATTCTTTTAGCCTTCACATAATTTTTGCCCACTGAAAAGAGAACAATTTGTTCTAACCTTTGAACCTTGGGCCTTATGCATGTCTTGAAAAACCTTTTTGAAAAAAATCTTTACCTTGAGTTAAGTTGAGAACATTTAATGAGGTATTGATAAAGGTTCAAGTTTGGGGTTACCAGGTAACAACCCATTTCTCTAGGCAGTGAGCGATCAAAAGAAAAAGCAAGTGAAAAGCAAAGGCGAAAGAAAAAAACAAAAGAAAACTCAAGAGAAAAGAAAGAGCTCACTGCAGGGGAACACTGGGAAAAAGGAAGAGAGTTTGTTTTTTATGGTATTCTCACAAATGTCTCTCTTAACTCAAGGAACTTTTGTGACCAGAAAAACCAATTTCCTTCTTAGCCTAGCCAAGTTACAAGCCATGAAAAGCCCTTGTGATGATAATCTGCTTGTGAGAATGTTTGATTGTAGTTAAATGAAAGGCAAAATTAATTTGTGTGACATTGTGATAGCAGAGAGAATCACCACACCATACACCTGTGAGCTGAGTGAGACACTTTTGAGTGCTCGAGTGAATAACTTTCCCTGGTGAGGAATAGTTCTCTGAATTTCTGATTGCATCTCTACTTGGTTGATTGATCACTCTTAAGGATAGCACCTGTTAAAAATACATCACATTGATTCTGATTGAATTGAAACATCTGCACATCTTGACTGAAATCCTATGCTGAAATTGATAAAAGTTTGTCTTGAAAAAGTTTTTGAAAAAGGTTGAGTCATTGTAGTGATTGTTCTGAAAAGCTGAGTTACAATTGTTTGCTTAAGGACAAGCAAAGTTCTAAGTTTGGGGTTGTGATAACGGTCTAAAACACCGTTATTTGTTATGTGATTTTGATACTAAAAACACCCTTTTTTCACTCAGAAACTTGCTTGGACTCATGAATTTTCAATAAAATGTGTGAACAAGAGAGTTGAGGTTGATTTGAATGATTTGTTGACCAATTCCCCTTGTTTTGACAAAAATTGAAGTAATACTGGAAGAAGAAGTGAAAAGCTGTTAACGGGATGGCAAGTGTACCATATCGTTTCAAGTAATAAAAATGGTAAAACCCATTATCGTTCTTCCCATGAGACTCGAAAGGCCTTATCGTTCGTATGAATCAAAATCGTAAGACTTGTGAAAGAAAAATTAATTGTTGTGGTGAATGCAAAGACAGAAAATAAACATGCAATGAGTGATTCAGTTGACGAGAAAAGAGTATGAATAAATGGAATTGTTGGGGGTTTACAATTTCATCTAATCCTCTCTCTCTTATTTACTCCTCTTGTTTAAATTGCTTTATCATCTAATTGTTATGCAAACTTTCTTAGCCTCCCCTTAACCCGATCCCTCGGCGAAAGGAGCCTATTACTAATTATCGGCTTGTTATCCCTAGCCTCGCCTACCAACTAGCAACGCATTACAAACAGAAGCAAATACAATTGGTCGTCCTACCCCCTATCCCTAGGTGGTATTGCTTAACCAAGGAAATTCTCACCAGTTCGTGACATTATTGTATGTCCTCGTATCAATAAAGGCAAATATCAGTTACCGAATGAGTTAAACGATAAAAGCTTTAAGCACAGTATGAGAATCCAACAATTGATAATAAATGCATATGAAAATCATATAATTTAAACAAGAGTTTCAATAAAAGAGAGTATCAAAAGATTACATTGTTCCCCCAACAACAAAAGGGTTTAGTTCACCATTGTCATGGTGAACCAAGATGAAAATAATGGAAGATATGGAAAGCAAACCCTAGAGAAAATGAAAAGAAGCCTAAGCATCCAAGAGATCCTCTCCAGAGAGTGAAAAGTAGGTCTGGCCGCCCTTCTCTATCAAAAGAATGAGAATGAAATCGCACTAGGGTTATTTATAGCTGAAGAGCGCAACAGAAAACAGGCTCGAGCCCAACAGGCAACCGCCCGGCGTCACACTTATGCCGCCCGGTGGTTTGCCTCTTATCGCGCTACTGCCCGGCGTCAGGGGTCCACCGCCCGACGGTTTGCCTCTTATCGCAAAACCGCCAGGCGTCGCTGCCTTGGTGCCAACTCCTCGCATTTGGCCGCCCAGCGGTGCAATTCTGCCGCTGGGCGGTTTCTAGCCTCTTCTTTTCTTGATTTTCTTCCTCTATGTTGAGTCTAAGGCCTTTATCTTCACCTTCATTCTTCACTTCCATCAAAATTACTTCAAAACGATGCAAAACAAGCATAATATCACTAAAAACAGCTTTTGACTCTCGACTGACTCATTTATTGAGTTTTGTTTGATTTCAAGCTCATTCTAAGCAGTAAAGGGAGTAATTTGGTCTAAAATAGAACATGAAAATAACGGTTTCTCAACCGTTATCAAAAGCCAAGAAGATGGAGCTCGGAAGGGGTCAAAAAGGCACCAGAAGGAAGGAAAACGCGAAGCCCGTGCGTCGAGGAGCGAAAACAAAGCGACCAGGAACGACGCTTGTCGCCCAGGCGGTGGCCCCCGACGCTTTGGCGGTGGACCTTCGTAGCTTGAGCGTCCAAATCTGACGCCCATGTCGTACATGAGCTTCAATTCTCGCCCAGGCAAGCTCCCTGCGATGCCTGGTCGTGATTTCACTTGGATCGAGCCCTGTTTCTGCTCTGTTTTGATTCTTTTGGACCAGGCCGCACTCTGGGACGCGTGTGACACTATTTAAAGGACCATGGGGCTCTAGTTTATGCATCCCCAGCAGAGAAGAGCATAGCAATACACTCTTAACCAATTCTTAGTCTCCCCTTCTCTCTTTCTTTCTTCCATTGTTCATAGAGTTCCCCCATGTCTATGGGGAACTAATTTCTATTTGTTGTTGGGGAATGATGTAAGCTTGTTAACTCTCATGTATTTGAATTGATTCTTAATTTCATATGATTTTTCATTAATTGTTAGAGTGATTCATTTGTTTTATTCTTGCTTATACAATAGCATTATCTATGAATTGCATGAGTGCCGGGAGGTTCCTTTCAATTCAGGTTCTTGTTGAATTACTCCTAAGGGTTATATTTCTCAGGGATGAGGGTATGAGTCTTAGTCATCTTAACCTCTTGATCTTCACATCTTTTTACCAGGAATGCTAGGAATTGTATGAACTGGTAATTAGGGACAAACTCATTTACCAAGGGATCGGGTTTAAGTGATTCAGTGAGGGACGTTGGCATTAATGAATAAAGAGGAATTCTTATATACATGAGAGGGAACTTGGTGAAATCTAACCCCAACAACATACCCATCTCATACAAATCAACCTCCGTTCATCTTTGTGCTCCTTTGCCATTGATCAATTGCATTTTATTTTCTTTATTATTTTTGCACTACAAACCCATGATCTCTTTTCTTTTAAGTCTTAATTAATCTTGTTTTCACACAATTGTTCAGCACTGAGAGTCCTCTGGGATACAATACTTGGTCTTACCATTTTATATTACTTGTGCGACTCGGTACAGTTGTCGATTTGCCCCAACAATTACCTTGGTAGAGTTGAGTGCCCATATAGTTAATTTCTTGCCTGAATTCCATCCTGCAAGCATTAGACACAATACCCTAGAAAACATTGTTAGCACAAAAAAACAAAAATAAATAGAATAGAAAACAAATAAAAAATAAAATAAAAACAAAAATAAATAAAAATTAAAAATTAAAAATAAGAAAAATAAAAAATAAAGTTAAAGTTAATCAAGAATCACATAAATAGAATAGCTTAAACCGTGCGTCCCCGACAACGGCGCCAAAAACTTGTTAAAAAAAATATATGGTCTCCAAGAACGGAGTTCAAGACCTGTTGATGGATCGGCAAGTGTACCAAATCGCACAAGTAATATAAAATGGTAAGACCAAGTATCGTATCCCAGAATACTCTTGCCACTAGACAGTCGTGTGATAACTCGATTAATTAAGACTTAAAGAAAATGAGATCATTGGTTTCAGATGCAAAAACAGAAAATTAAATATGAATGCAATTTGATCAATAGCATAGTAGCACAATGATGACCGGATGTTGATTAATATGAGATGAATATGTTGTTGGGGCTAGATTTCAAGTTTCCTCTCATGTATGTAAGAATTATTCTTTATGCATTAATGTTGACGTCACTCACTAAATCACCTAAACCCAATCCCTCGGCGAATAAGTCTGTCCCAACTTACCAGTTCATGCAATTCCTAGCATTCCTAGTAATAAGATGTGAAGATCAAGAATTTTAAGACGACCAAGACTCATACCCTCATCGCTGAGAAATATTACTCTTGGGAGTAATTCAACAAGAACCTGAATTGAGCGGAACCTCCCAACACTCATGCAATTCATAAATCATGCTAATGAATGAGTTAAACACAACAAGTGTTGAAACAAATGAATTACTCTAACAATTAATGAAAAGCATATATTATTAAGAATCAATTCAAATACATGAGAGTTCACAAGGTTACATCATCCCCCAACAACAAATAGAGTTTAGTTCCTCATAGACATGGAGAAACTATATGAACAATGGAGAAGAATGGGATCGAAAAACCCTAAGAATTGGGGAAAGGAGCTCCCGCATCCAAATCTGCCTTTCGAGGGTGAAAGAGTGTGTTGTTGTGCTCCTCTCTGCCAAAGATACCAAACCTAGAGTGCATGGATCCTTTAAATAAAGTCGGATCAAAGTAGAAACAGGGCCCGGTCCAATAGAGTCAAAACAGAGCAGAAACTAAGCTTGATCCACGATGCACGACGCACAGGTGCCCCACTTAAGGTGCCCAGGCGGTGGACGACAGTCATGTAGGGCTTGAGCCTCCAAGTGGGGCACCTAAGCCTCAGGGCCGATGCTCAAGCGCCCAAAAGGAGAGCCCGGGCGGTGGACGTCGGATTTCAATGCCTGAGCCTCCATATAGGGCACCCTGGCGGTGCTTTTCCAGGCCTTTCTAAGTTGCATCTCCTTGGCTCTTCATCTCTGATTTCAGTATTACCTCATTCTCTGCTAAAACAAGGGAATTAGTCATAAAGTCATTGAATTCAACCTCAACTCTCTTATTCACACAACTTAACAGAAAAACATGATTTCAAGCAAGTTTCTAAGCATAAAAAGATGCATTTAGTGTCAGAATTACATCATAGATAACAATATTTTCAACCGTTATCATTAAGCAAAGCATTCCACCATAACAACCAATACCTGAACCAACCATTATTCAATTCTAGCACCAACAAAAGGTTATATACTCTATGTTAGAAATAATGAAGCTTGTTTCTCCACACCAAGAGGGGAGGAGGGAGGGGTGAATTGGTGTTTTATAACAGAGTATGTATCATTCAAACATTTCCAAGCAGTGTATCAAAAGAATATCATAAATATCACAACATTTGAGATACAACTTGAAACTAAACAACCTAGTGTTATCATTCATAAACTCATACCAGATTCACAGCGGATTTCAAACAATGAGATTTATGATAAATGTACACATAAAATCAGAAGTCATGGTTTAAAGTAAATGTTTCAGCAGTTTAAAAACTTCAAACCAGTTGGCAAAATTTAATCGATTATGAATCTCCCTTAATCGATTATGAATCTCCCTTATTTTATACTCAATTCCATACTACTCATATTCTTCTTCATGTTCCACATATTAAACCAATTCAGACAAGTTTCTAAATATTTAATGCTATTCTGACAACATTTCCTTTTAAACATCTACTCCAGAAAAGAGAAAAGATGAAGAAAAGGATAAAAACATAGATAAAATTAACTTATATTACCAACACTAAGGCTCAACTGGTCCAAAATAATTTATTGTTAACCAATTCCTTAAACACCTTAACCTCACAAATTTAACTATAAAAAAAAGTTTTCTAAAACTGAAAATTTTAAAATCAGTTAAATAAATAAATATATAACTTCTGTTAGAAATGGGTTTTAGGCCTAACTCAACCCTACAATACCGGCTTGGAAGGTGAGCTTTGCACCCCACTTATATATTATAAATTGGCCTTATCTCTAGTCGATATGGGACTTCCAGCACACCCCCCTCACGCCGAGGTATATACATCTCAAGCGTGAGATTAGATATTAATGGGTGGTCCGATAACGGTCCAATAGCGGGTGGAACAATATGCCCAACAAATACCGCTAGGATAAACTCTAACCATAGCTCTGATACCATGTTAGAAGTGGGTTTTAGGCCTAACTCAACCCCCACAAAACCAGCTTGTAAGGTGAGGTTTACACCCCACTTATATATTATAAGTTGGCCTTATCTCTAGTCTATGTGAGACTTTAAACGACTTCTATGTATAAAATTTTAAAATATGATATTAATATATTGTGAATCTTACATCAAATCTAAACTCTAAATTTTTTATGCTTGATTCGATTGTATATTAGGCCAAGAAGTTATTTTTCCATGCTTTAAAAAATTACAATTAAAAGTGATCTTAAAAAAAAATTAAAAATAAAATATGTATTTTTAAAATTTAAGTTATATTAATGAAACTAATTTTAATTTTAAATATAATTACTTGATATATAAATATAAATATAAATTATATACATATCCAAGTTTTAATAGAATATTTTTTAAAATAATTTTATTATAATACTTTTATTTTCTTAAATATGATTGCTATGTTATAAAATATGGGTGCACGAGTTTATGGAATGACTCAACCTAAACTTCATTAGACCGCAGTCTATATAAGTTAGGCAAAAAAATGATAGATTAATGAATTTAGACCACAAATATTCATCGGAGTTTCGTGGTACTTTCATCGTACTTTCTTCCATGGTTTCTTCAGAAAGTTCGTCCAGAGTGAGAAGTCTAATGATGAATTAAGTATCATCTAATCTATATCATTAACTTGAACTCTTAATAAGACCACAATATATGATTATTATGAAGTAAGTGATAATTGTTTTGTAAGGTATTTCAACACTCTCTCTTTGAAGATGGTTCTTTGAGAGTGTACCGGTCACCCGGTCCGGCTTAAGGCCGACCCGAAGCGACACCAGGCGTAATACCGACGGCCTCAAGAATAATAAAATTAGGCAATGGCCGACCGGTCATACCCGGAGAACCCCAAGGTAATATAACTTTAATAGGAGTTTAACGTATTTTGGGCCTTGATTAAAGTGTCATTGGGCCGTGATTAGTATAACCTTAATCACGGGCCCAAAACTGACATTATAAATAGAAGTCAACAGTAAGAGGTAGGTAACTTGAATTGAATAGCATTTAATACTGTGAACTTAAGACCGAACGACCATAATTCTAACTTAAGTGTCGGAGTATCTTTAACAGGTATCCGACCGACTTGTTTGGAGAAGGGGACTAGGAACTGACGGACGGTAGAGGAGCGGACGGCTAGAAGGACTGAAAAGTAAATGTGTAGGTGAGTGTGACCGGATCCACTACCGAAACAGAGAGAGTATATATTTTCCTTTTGTGCAAACACCCTTTTGAAAAATGGCTTCAATTTGTAGGACTCTTGAAAAATAACAAATTAAGATAAGAAAACTTATTCATTTCATTTAAGTTAATTACTAAGTGATATATACCTTCAACTGAAACTAAATATATAACTTCATTTGTTAGAAAAATAATTTATCTGTATAATTAAAACACTTTTGTTTATATATATCAAAATTAAAGGTATAATCTTTGATTCATCAATCTTCATTTTTAATTCTATTTTTTTTTTCATGAAATTGATTTCTTTGTCAATAAAACCAAAGAAAACGTAAAATACAAAAGACTGAAAAATAAAAAATATTATAAAAACGTAAAAGTGAAATTAAAAATAATGCCAAAATAAAAAAAGAGAGAATAAAAATAAGCATATGAGAAATAAATACCACAAGAAGATTTATAAAAAAAAAAATTGATACCATTTTTTCAATGAAAAATGTTTGAAAAGAACAAAGTTTAATTACGTAGTATTTAATTTTCCAATTTCATGTAAGTTTAGAATTCCAAATTATCTTAATCATACACCAGTCTAGACATCTAGAAATAATTTTTTCTAATAATTAAAATCAATATTAAGTTCGTTGTAAGGTTATATATTTATCAACCATGTGGGAAGAGAATATATGTTTAAAATGATTGCGCCTTCAATAAGCTGTAAACACTAAAGAAAGCCCAAACACTAAACCCAATAAGGAAAGTAAAAATAGTTATTCATTGTATGGAAGTTAAGGTGAACATTTAGCATTTCATTAAATTTAAAAAATCATGGTTTGTCAAACTAATAAAAAGAAATAATTACCATATAAAAATTGGGTTTTTTGTGTTGAATATGTTTCATACTTTAGGCTATTAGAATTCAAATCTTGGCTTTTATTATTGTTTAAGGATATTTAGTATGTTTGTTTCATTGAATTCAACTAAAAGTCAATTCATGTTACTTTGTTTTTTGTTTTTTTTTTATATCTTGAGAAATGAAACCTGGCTGAAGATGTTTAGAAACAAACTTTTAGTAGTTCCAACTTTCATTAGAGATTAGACATTATATTTAAATTTCAACCTAAAACATTATATTTTAAATTTCAAATTTTGAGAGTTATGCTATCTATATTTTTTTTATCATTAAAAAGTTGTATTAAATTAGAGTATTTGAGATATTATTGTCCATATACGTAAAAACAAAAGTATACAAGTTCTATATAATATATATATTATATGTATATGTATGTGTATGTGTATGTGTATGTGTATGTGTATGTGAATGATGTATGTATATGTATGTACATGTATTTGTTTATATAACATTATTCGTCAAATCCTTTCTTAATACATGTATTTGCAAATTACTATAATACCCACTACCTAGAACCCTACAAAAGTTATGGTAAATGATGAATTAATTGTGTTAAGTGATCAATGTGTTTTTAAATCTATGTATGTCTAGAGATTGTAAAATGCATCACGATTGACCAAACATAATATCTATAGTTTTTTCATACAATCTAACAAAAGCATAGAACCCTTCTTACTAACACAAACTAAAATATTTTAAAGCAAAGTCCTTTATGCTTTATAGCATGTATGACATAATAAAGTTCAGCAGTAATTGACATATCAAACAACAAAGAATCAATCCTTAAGAAGGTAGAAAAAAAAAAGGCTTAATATCAAGCTGATGATTTGCACAACAAACCTAAAAAAATTAGGTCTCTTCACTGAACAACAAATTTTATGTTTCAACTTGCCTTGCAATATTTTCTCATGATTGGCCTAGGGTCTGCATAGCCTTTCTCATAGTCGTAGAAAAAAAGTCAAGTCTGCCATGTTTTTGGTTGGTGGTGCCAGTAGTATCTGTATCTGTTTGTTTGCAGTCTTTTGCCCTACAATGCTAGAAAAATAATAATGAAAAAAAGATCCTTAAAAAAAAAAACAATAGATTTTTAACTTTTTGCATCACCAAAGTAAAATAAAATAACAGAAGAGTGGTATCATTCATGATATACAGATTTACTTAAAGAAAATAAAGCTACTACACATTAAATTCAGATGGAATGGCCATTTATATTATAAATGACAAAACATATATTTTAATATATATTCTGAGTCATAGAAGAACGTTATATGCAACATATATACATAGTAAAACAAGAAGTCTTTAAATTATGCAGAGGTTGATCTATCACATAGTTAATAGTAAAACAGACACATGATAATCTATGTTTAACTTCATCGAATACTATGGGACCAAAAATACACTAGAAAACTTTATGATCAATAATGAAAGGCAAAACACAAAAATAATCTAAGGAATTTTCACCTTCGTGGAAGTATCATAAAGAAGAGAGAACCCCTTCTTACATACACCAAGTAGAATATGTAAAAGCAACCCCTTTATTCTTGATACCATGACATAATAAAGATCATCAGCACTAATTGATACTATAAAACCAGCAGGAATCAAGAATATAAAAAGGTGATTGATATATAGAATAATAGCTCTTTTCTTTTATTTTCTTTTCTTTTGTTTGTTCCTTGATGGAGCAAGGAAGCATGTAACATCCCAGCAGGTCCTTTTCCTTCGCGACTTGGCTTTCCTAACATTAAATGTGTGGGCCAGTGCCTTCTGGTGGGTACACATGCCTCTCTTGTTTCATGTGTATTCGTCAAAAACGACTCTTGCGGCTCCCTTTGCTGATAGGGTTACAAGGTTTTTGTCTCTGTGCTTAGACTAACATTTTGAACAAGAAAAGGTCCAAGCACATGCTGCTGCCAATCAAATATCATACGGGTATTATAATACTTCTGTGAAATCTCTTTTCAGTATCAATCTCTCTCCACAGATATCAATTCAAATGAACTGTACTGGCTAGAGGTTAATATTGACTATGCTCTGGTTTTTCAGATCATCATGCCACTTAATAAACATCTATTCTATGTGGTCTTTTTTAATGTTGCTCCTACCGATACTTCAAAACTATGCCTGCATTATTGTTATTCATATGCTACATATTCTATCACCAATATCATGATCTTGTTTATAGATACTTAATATATAAGAAAAAAAAAAACTCCTAAAGTTTTAAATTCATTACTCCAACGAAGACATTATTAGACTATGTAGTTTAGGAGTTCTCATAGCTTACAATTCATATAGAAACCATAGCTTATTTGTATTGAAAGTAGTGTTAATATGAATTGAAGTTATGTTTCATTTCTTTTCTTGGAAAACTCATCCATACAACACATAAATGAATTATTTATTTGAGATATTTGTATAAAAAATAACTATTATTATGATAATTCAATATTTAAAGAATAAAAAAATATTCATCTTTAATTTGGAGAACTTGACTAATAAATCAAAATCTATAAAATAAACTCTAAACTTTATAATGAGGAAACTAATTCCAAATTATCTAACTAATTATTTACTCTGATGCAAATTTTTTAAAAAGAAAAAAAACCTATGCTTATGCAAGATAGTTTGACTAAAGTTAATCATTAGTAGTATATTTTCATGTATACACACTTGTAAATATGGTTTTAAGTAGCTTTGGGTCTCGTGTCAAACATTCTAGGTCGTGTAATTTATTCATGTAGTACTTAGGTTAGGTTAATTATAGGTCTAATACTTATATAATATGTTTCTAATGTCATTGAAAATATACACTCATTTATTATTATAATATTATTATTGTTATTATATTCTTGGTCTAGTTGTCTGCTAACTTAAGCATTCAATTGTCTTTCTACAAGTGCCTTTATCATTGACTACACAAGTTTTTGATCTGTGGAGTTAAATTAATGCATTAGCACACACATTAAGAACATTCATTCGTTAGTCTTGGTTATCTAATCCCGAGAGGTGGACCACCACACTTATAAATACACTGTATGAAATAAATAAATAAATGTACCATTGGCACAAGACACCTTTATTTTAGTTGAAGATAATTATTGTAATTTGAAAGTGATAAAATTTACTTTTCAAGTTACATAATGTTACTTTAACTCTTTGCAAAAATGTTACTCGGCTAATATTTTGTTACCAACTTACAGAAAAATTTAATACTTAATATAGGCTTAACTATATCTTAATCACTTAAAATCTGGATTCAATTAAGTTTCGGTTCTTTAAAATTAAAAAGATTATTCTAGTCCTTTTAATTTAAAAAAAAAAAATACAATGATAGCAATATAATAGTACATTGGTAGCTCATGAAGAGAAAGATAAGTTATGTTAACTCGGTTTATTTTTTTTAATTAAGTTAAAAATTTTGTAACTTAACTTGAGTAATTATATTAGTTAAATTGATTCAATTAAAAATAATTTACTTTCCTAATTTATTTTATATATTTATTGTAATACAATAAAAAAATTAATTAGAATAATTTTTTGCAATAAAAAAATTATTTATCTTTCTCGGTATTATTATAAAAATATATAGTCGTTGAAAATTAAAGTATCAAATTATATAATTTAAAAAATAAATAAATAAATTCAACATATAAATTATTCAAATATTATTTAATTGTTTAAAAAATAAAAGTTTATTAAATAATTTCAATAAAAACTTATAAAAAATTGTTATATATCAATAAAATTGAATCTGTTTAATGTACATATTAATTTAGGGGAAATCAATATGACCCATTTAAAAAATATAATAATATTTTATTGACAAGTTTGAAGATTTTTTACATCTGAATATAATAGTTATAAAGATGTTAAAAAGTAAAGGTTGACTTGAACAGAGACATGGGGATAGGTGAAGGGTGGGAAAGTGTAATTGGTTGGTGGAATTAATTGGAGACCAAGATCGAGTAATCCCTCACGAGATTCACTTGTCGACATGTTCGAACTAAAAGAAGGTCGATCATGGGGAAGTTTTGAGTTTTTCTTGTGTTTTTCATCTTGCTGTTGGAACCAATTTATTTTGTCACTTTTTGTCCGTGTCACTGATTAGGTTTATATATGAAAATTTGGCAGAAAATGATGATGTGATTAATCAATGTCCAAGTGGACCTACCACTTGTCACCATCAATAGTTGCACTGCAACCAACTAGTCAAGTTTATAGCAACAACTATGGCGTGGTGTGGGAGCACGAACCAAACCAAGAACAACTTGCATTTTTCCTCAGCCTGGTTGAGAGAAGCATCTACAAAAGTCAATGAAGTCCTAATTAAAAAAAAATAAAATTAAAAATTAGAGTGTGAACGTAGGCTTCAAAAGGTTGCCAAATAATATAGCATTTTATCAAAATTCCAAGAACGTGGTGGACCAGTTTTGTTTGTGTTACTTGGGTACTTACGTTGCTCAACAAGTAGTGGAAATTAAGGTATGTAATGTAACAATGTATCACCCTGACCAAAGATAAAGCTCAGCAAATTCTTCACCCATGCTTTCATACCAACAATAATATCTAACGTAATTACTTATTTCACTTCATTTGTTTCTAAAATTATATTTATATTAATTGCACATAAAAGTATTTTGTTTTCACCAGTGTTGGAAATCTTAAATTTCCTACAAATATGTAGGCAAATTAGATCACGTTCTTTGTAGTTTTTTTAATTAAGTTAAGTTTAATTTTTACTTTCAATAAATAATATTATAATCATTCAAAATTTATCATTATGTCTACTTTATAACTTCGTCTTTAATATTAAAATCTGAATTTTAAACTTAATTTAATTTTACAAATCGATATGTAAAATGAGATTTATAGTAACTTATATTTTAAATTAACTTTATTTTTAATTAATACGAGGTTTCTAACATATTTCCGTCACATTGAGGTATATATATATATAGTGTGTGGAACTAAACATTAATAAGTGGTCGTGTGTGATATTAGACATTATGAGTGATCTGATAGCGGTGAAACAATATGTTCAACAAACAACAAATATCTTAAAGATAAATTCTAACAATGATCCTAATATCATGTTAAGAAATGGACTTTAAGTTTAACTAAATATCACAAAACCGATTTGTTAGGTGAAATTTGTATCTAAATTGTCATTATCTCTAGTTAATGTAAATTTCAAAATTCAAAACAAATTTTTTGAAATTTACTTTTTTTTTAAGATGATACAAAAGTCTCTTATAGTAAGTTTTATTACAATTATCGATTCACATACTATTGAATCATTATGCAACTATCCATCTACTACACACTTAATTAAAATATTAAGTCTTTAACAAATTAACATTTTTATAAGATAGATTAGAGATTTCATATAAATTAGAAATAAAGTTTAAAATTCACTTTTCTAGTAATTAGCTATTGTGTAGTTATTGTAGAATAATTTTCTTAAATTTATGTGAAAAGTTACATGTGAAAAAATAAAGTTAATTAATTTGATTCCTTTTATTTTATAACTTTTTTATAGTATGAATAAAAAAAATCAAACATTTTTAAAATATGAAAATGTGTGGAGAAAAATTATAATTTTGTAAGAACGTAAGTATTCTGTTGTTTTTATTTATTTGGTAAAAACTTGTAATATTTATAAAAGTATTTCAAATTGTGTTTTGTTTCTAGATAGCAAGTTTCTGAGTTTTTCAATACTTCTACAAAGACTGGAAATGATATTTTAAATTTTAGAATGCAAAATAATCACCAAAATCAAAATTCGCCCGTGGAAAATATATAATATGATTGTAGGGAAGATATTAACGAGGGTAGTATCGGAAAAACTCATTATTATACATATTTTAAGAAGTCCAATAAGTCATGTATGAGACAAAGAGTATATTTTTAATATCTATGCTCCAATTTTTTTATTTTTTTTAAAGAAAAGAATATTGCAAGCACTTTTCTTTGGCAAAAATGGATGATAAAAAATTAATTTGTAATTTGTTAACGGAAGGGAAACGTTTTGGAATAATGAACATGATCAGAAAAACTCATGTAAGACAATATTGAGACATTACTGTGTGAAGTAAGAAATATTTTTATGATAGATTCATCTTATTTTGAATGGATGTAAGATATTTCATACACATAATATTTCATACGTGATAGTAGATATTTGTAAATATCCCATTTAATAGTAATTGATATAATAGGTTTTTTAAATCTTGTTAGAATAAATTTTGATATGATATTAAAAATAAATTTAAACTTAACATATATTATTATAAAAATGACTTTTAAAATAATAATTATTTTATTTATAATTATAAATTAATTTTATTTTTTATTCATGTAAGATTTTCAACATTATATTACATTTTGTTATTGAAAAGCCTGCGCATGAAAAATTATTTTTGTTTTTTACTATAATTAGATTTTGAAATGTGTACGACAGTGGAAAAGAAATATAGTGTGAAGATGAACACAAATTCTTGCAATGGAAAAACAAAAGAACAACATAAAACAAAACTTACAGACATTGAGTCAGCTGAAATTGAGAATCCAGTTCCATTTTTCTCTTTCCTTGACTACAATCATTTCTCATCATGCTGCAAGTTGTAACCATAAGAAAATAAAGGTAATCCAAATATTTCTTCTGCAATTTTTATTGTAATAGAAAAACATGTGCACCAAAGTCCAATAAAATATCTATTTTCTAACACCTTTTGGAATTAAATGTAAATATAACATCACGTTTTCTTTAAAAAAAATTATTTTACACTCTAGAAGAAAATATGCATGTTGAGATAAGAAAGAACCTAACGATATTTTTTAAATTCTCTTCCTCAATTTCTTTCTTAAGAAAGAACCTACGATGCCATTGGGATAAGAAAGAATATAATGATATATGCATATTTTGGGATAGAAAAGAACCTAAAGATATTTTGGAATTAAATGTAGATTTATTGTTAGATTCAATTTAGCTTCACTATGCAAATTTACATCTAACTAATTCCCTAAAATTTATTTTTCTTTTCATACTTTAATTTCAATGTGGCAAACATAAAGTATACGTGTACTTGATGTTTTAGCATATTCTGTGTTTATCTAACAAATTATTAACAATGTGAATGCAAAATTATATAAAGTATTTAGTATTGATGTTAATAGATTGTAGACAATCATAGAAAGGATAGAATATTAAATAGTTTACTTGTAATAAAGCTGGAAGAAATATTTTTAAAATATAAAGATGTTAAATTGTAGGCAATAATAGAAAAGATAACATAATATTAAATAGTTTATATGACCGGAAGAATTCTTTTAAGTTTAGTGTTTTTAATATTTATTATATAAATAGTATGTAAGGGTCTAGGGTGAAATACCTTTGAGATCTGAATAAATTTTGAAATATAATTTATAAAAATTTGAGAAGATTTGAAGACTTTACACATCTATAAAAAATAAAAGTTTAATTTAATATAAAGTGAATGGAAAAAAAAACTATAAAAATATTAATTAATAAGAGAATATTTCACACTTTGATAATAGGTAAACCACTAGAATGCAAATTGGGGAGTTAAGAAGATTTTTACTTTTATTTTGAAATATTAATTGTCATTTAAACACATGTTATGAAGACAACTTAGGTTTTTTTTCCAAGGTAAAACATTCATTTATATAGAAATAAACCCATGATGTTATGACTACCAATGTAGTTTTATTCTTTTTCAATATTTTTCTTCCGTCATTCTATTCTTCTTTTCTTCATGTTTAAATTGTTTTTATCCTTTGATGTTCATTATTAGTTATTTCTATAGATTATATTACTTAAATATTATGTTAACGATTTTATTCATTAGGTAAATATTTTTATTCAAAAAGTTTAAGAATGATACAATACATTTTTGTGTATATGTTTAATTGAAAATCAAATTATTTATATTAATACAGGTGTAATAGTTATTTATTTAAATCTATATATTTATGCGATCTTTCAGAAATATTTATTTGAAAACAATTAAAAATATGAATCTCAAATTGAAAGTAATAAAACTCATGAGAGTCATTTCAAGAATCTACTTGTCCCATAAAATAACCTGATACCCAAAACTTATGAAGATTTTGTTAAAGAACTACAGCATCACATATAGGAACTATCAGTTGAATAAAAATTGCATACCCAATTCTCCTTTAGTAAATTGTATATGTTGTATTAATTGAAATTGCTATTTGATATTGACAGAAAGAAATATTATATAACAGAGAAATCAAATTTTAAATTGTAATAAAAATAGAATCTGTTTCTTTTTCTTTTTGGTAAAGTGTGAATAAAGGGACAAAATTATAAGACAGAAATAGAATCACGCAAGAAATAATACATCCAGTGGAGGAATCTGGGCTTCCATGATCATGAAATTAATTAACAAGGTTTTAATTAATAGATATTATCCATGACAACTAATTTATTAACTATCAAAACCACTTGAAATTAAAGAATTTATATATAATATATATATATATATATATATATATATTTATTTATTTATTTATTTATTTATATATTCAATCGTACATGGATGAATACACAAAAATTAGTGACCAAATTAAAAATAGAAAACTACATATGTGTGCTTTAGGATTTGTATGTTTATAAACTCTATTGCCTTTTTTATGTTTTAAAATTGAATAATAGACATAGGATTCATTAAAAGACATGTGATCAATAGGGGGAATTAATCTATTATTCATTTATTGTAGATTTAATTTCATGTTAGAAGAAGTTAAAGAATATGTTATCTATCTCCATGTTAGAACTTACTTTTAGTAACTTTCATTTTATACATTCAAAATATAAATGTGAAAGTTTTAATGTTAAATTAAGCACACATTGGTTGGATAAATAAATATAATAGTAATATAAATAATTATGTATAACATAAATATTATATTTGATGTATACCCACGATGTGGTTAATTCTTTTCGTGGTTAAGCATGTTTGAGTGGGTTATTCTTGTACTTTCATACAGGTCAGATTTGTATATAATATAAATATTAGTTTTGTTATATAAATATCATATTTGTTTTATTTGGTTTAGTTGTTATTCCATTTAATGAGTGGTTTAGACTAGTTTCACCATTATTATTTTTTATTAAAAATATATCTCTGAATCGACTTTTAAAATTATACCTTTATAAAATTTGCAGTTTATTATTAGTAATTAAGATCGTATATAATGATATATAAACCTAAACATATTGCTAGAATTCCGATTTTGCCCAAAACAAATTGTTGATAAGGTTTGATTAAAGACTAAGCCTTGAAATATTAAAAATTTAATCATGTCTTTGAAATTATTGATATGTCATATATATCATACATTGAAAATTCAAAATTTACAATCGTATAATAAAAACCCAAATCTATGAAAATAGAACAAACTCCTTGTAATGGAAATAGAAAGTGATTTTATAGAGTTTACTTTGGTCAACTCACGTGTTGATTTTAATAATTTAGAATAATAATTATGTGAACTATAGGTGTCCCTATCTTTCTTTGGTTGCCTCTTACGGCTTTATCATGATTTTGTTTTCTTTTGATCTTTGTTTTCTTTTGCATTGGTCTTTACCAATTGGCTCTTTGGTATAATACCAAATAATGATGGCTGCAGTGTGCCAAAAAATCAAACCACAGAATAATCCAAATAAAAATTGGAGTAATTTAAACGCAATGAATTCACACTAATTTTGACTTTAATGAAGGCATTGCGATCATTAGTTTTAGTTCAAGAGAGCAAAGTGAAGAAAATTTTGGAACAGAAAGTTGGAAAATGTTATAATGCAAAAATTCTAGTCAATAAAGTTTCTATAAAGAGACCACATACAAAAGTCTTGGATTAGCAAGTTGGGAAATTTTGAAATTATTTTAATGTAAACATTAGTCAATAAAGTTTCCGTGAGATAAATGTTGTGCTTATGATGATAGATGCTACTACTTTGACTAAATTGAATAAAACAGTTCATATGAAATAATGTGAAATCATCATATAAAAAAAATAGGTTTTAGAAAGTTACTCGGAAGATTTTAAATGAATATATAAATTATTTGATGATATGGGAATTTCTTTTCCAATCATGGTGGCTGTATTTTGTCAAAGTAGAGCTTTCAAAACAGGTAATTCGGCTCGATCTGGTCTGGCTCATCACGGGTTGGTCACTTAGTGAGTCAACCCAATCCGGTTCACTTATTATCAAGCTGAAAAAATTCGAACCCATCCGACCCACCACGGGTTGGTGGGTTAAACGGGTTGACTGACTAGCTCATTTAATTATAATTTTTTTAAAATAAAAAAATTACAATTTTTTAATTCAAATCTAAATAAACGTCACACTAAATGATGTTAAATACCAAAGATAATTCAAAATAAAAAAGAAAAGTATCACACAATCCAACCCCATCCAAAAGCATATACAAAAGGCGAACAAATAAGTTTTTAATATTGATCATTTTTGTACCACTTGTTCATTTATAATATTAGAATATTGAATAAATTAATCTAGAATATTTTTCTCTCTTGAAACATCTTCTTTATTACCGTCTACAATATAATAAAAAAAAATGATAACTAATAATATTGAAACATAAAATAATAAATAATTAAATTAAATTAAATTAGGTGGGTTGGTGAGCCAATCCGGCTCATCATGGGTTCAATCCAATGAGCCGGGTTCTAAGTGAGCTGGGTTGAAAACTAGCTCACATAAAAAAATTACATCTTTTTCAAAGCCAACCCAGCTCAAACCCATAGTGAGACGAATTGACCCGTGGGTTACAACCCATTTTGACAACACTATGTCAAAATATTATTTCTGTTTTATTTTTTAAACTTATTTTGTTAAGCAATAAAAGGACACTGCATGCATTCCTATTGAAATTCGTGGATTCAGCTCTTTTTTATAGTAAGTAAATTTATTTTGGAAGATAAAAAATAACTTTAATAACAATAAAAATTAACCGTTAATTTGTGAATATCAAGTTATGAATGTATTAAAAGAATTTGATTGAAGAAAAATTGTAAAAAGATTATGTAGCTTATTAAAATCGTTTGTACTTTGAGATGTTTTTTTTTTTAATAAGAAGACATTGCAAGTATGTATGGAATGAAAAATTTATATATGGGTAAAAGTGTTTTATCTATTTATTCTTTTAAAAACTATATTGATTATTCATTTTTTATAAAGTTGTTTCATTATGTTTTTAAAAAAATGTGTTTTATATTTGGAAATCGTCCGAGTCAACTGTATTAAATAAACAATTTTATTACCTATTGCAAATATATTACCTATTGCAAAGATATGTAAGTAATTAAGAGAATGTGTAGGTATTAACAAAAACAACAACCTCTTGAGTGGTTTTAAACTAAATTTATCCCCTCATGAAAATCACTAAATAAGAAGAAAAAAATTTCAACCACCTACTATGTTATCTTTCTTGTTATTAGAAACCCGATTTCCAGAGTTCTAATATAGAACAAGCTCGGTATCCTAAGTTTTAACCTGAAACAAGGTCGATTTCTTGAGTTCTAACCAAAAACAAGTTCAGTTTCTTGAGTTTTAATCCAGAACAAGCTCAGTTTCTTGAGTTCTAACTCGAAACAAACTCGATTTCCTGAGTTCTTACCCGAAGCAAGCTCAATCTCTCTCTTGAGCTTAGTCTTTCTAAATAGGAATCAAAATCTCTGATTTCCATTAACACAAAAACGAAAATAAGAAAAACTCCCTTATGCAACTAACATACACTAGTAGGTTTATTAATTTAGCTAACCTAATTAATATTAATTCAACTGTAGTGACAATGTAAGTTTGAGTTTAAATATATTTTTGAATCTATACAATATAAGATTTCTATTATGCCAAATGATATTAAAAGTTGTCACATAGACAATACAATACTTTATTATCTACATATAAACTCCAACTGAAGGTAAAAGAAAACATTACACATATTAATTTTTATAAATAATAAGGGAATCATCCTTCAATAAGATAAGACTATCAAAATTACTGGTGTAAAATGCTTCAGATTGTCCAATTCAACTACGACAATGACATTCAATGGCTTTCAACATGGACGCAAGCCTCAAGCTTTGATCTGTTGAGATTGTTGACAACACAATATCTATATCACTCTGCTTTTTAATGATGACAACATATTTTTAGTAACACATATGTTGATTGATATGTTACATGTTCTATTGCTTATTGATTGATATATTGTTGAACATGTTTAAGTGATTGTATTCATATGTGAATGCACATTTACTGAGGTTATATATGTTACATCATATCTGGTTACATTACATATGTTTTGAAAGAAGAAAACCACATACACATTTATGAACTTACATTATGTTGCATTACTGCAAGTTGTAAGTCGACTTCATTATGGGGGAAGTCGATTTAAGCTCGTGACTATGCACAACTTTTCATAAACAGTGTTATATGAGATTTCAAGAAGAAAATAATTTTAAAATGTTCTGACATGTCGAAGTCGACTATGTGCGCGATGCATTCGACTACATTAATTGCTTTGTTTGAAATTTTGTTATGCTCATGAACAGTAATGGCTATATTTTAAAAGTTAGTTGAGCATTGAATGTTGTTCAACTGCATTGACTGTGAAATTAATTGGTTTGACTGTATTGCTGCTATTATGTCTTAATTGTTATAACTGTTATAATACAGTCTACTGAATTAATAGCATAATCGACTGCAGGAGCGTTTGATTTATAGAAATCTATAAATAGACGAGACCTGAATGTTTTGAGGGACTTTTGATGATCTAACATTTTCAGATTGCTTCTCTGAGATTCTAGAGCTCCAAGAACTCATCAAGAAGACGATTGTGATCTTGCTTGGAAGAGTTTCTGAAGGAGAACTGTATTGCACGTAGTGCTTGATCAGAATCTGCACAATTGAGGTGCTTCTGGGTTGATCAAGATTGTTGTTAGCATCCGTGGTGATTGTTGTTACCTGTTGTGACTAAAGGGGTTGGACTCGTGGAGTCTGGTACACTTTGAGGATTGTTTAAAGTGGGTTGCAAATTGTAGGATAGGGGATATCTTGCTGCAAGTCTTGCTGTGTTATGTGCCTATATTTTGGTTAAAAGGTTAGAGAGGTGTTTTATATTTTTGACGTGGAGGTCTTTTATAAAAGCCTTGTTGTAAAAACCTTGACCATTATAGTGCAATTGCTTCCTGGTACTGGAAGGACACTAGATGTAGGCGTTGAGGCCAAACCAGTATAAAAAACTGCATTTGAATTCTCTATCCCTATACTTACATTCAATCGACTCTATTATCTGTGTAGTCTACTTTGAATTTCCGTTGCAAAAAAATTTCTATAACTTGCGATTCAAGAAATTTGTAAAGTTTTCTACTTTGAATTAAAGATTGAGAAAAGACTCTGATTTTGAAAACACACCAATTCACCCCCCCCCCCTCTTGGTGTTAAAACGAAGCCTACCTGTTTCCCAACAATTGGCACCAGAGCTGGTTTTCATAAGATATTTAAAAAAGTAGTCGACTCTGTTTTTCTTTGAATCGACTATAGACCTTGGGATGGCTTGTTTTTCGCAATCTAAAAGAATCTGTGATTCCAAAATTGATTTTGTATCTGCCCCTTGCAATGAGAATTCAATTTCTGTTACTAATGTAATACAAGGCATCGCGTGGTGGAGAACCTATCCAGGATCACAAAGACTGAACCTGCTTGCCAACAAATTTACAAAGTTTCTTGACAAAAAGGATACGCAGACAGATCAAGATGATATTAAGAAGTTCAAGATAGAAGAAGAACTAATAATGATGGCGAAGTCTAGAATTGTCATAGTTGACTTGAAAGATGAGCCAAAAAGCTTTACATGGTATCTGGACAGTGGCTGCTCGAGACACATGATAGGAGACCCTACAAAATTCTCAGATATCTATTTCAAAGCTATTGGTCATGTCACATACGGAGACAATAACAAAGGGAAGTCATTGGCATAGGTAAAATAAAAACCCCTTCATCTTATGAAATTAAGAATGTTTTGCTTGTAGAAGGGTTGAAGCACAATTTGCTTAGCATTAGTTAACTGTGCGACAAAGGCCTGAAGATCACGTTTGAACCCAAATATTGTCTGATTAGCGATGGATCAACAGATGAACTATTACTGGTAGGAAAGAGGGTTAACAACATTTATATAATCGACTTCAAGGATGATTCATTCGACTCAGTAGTCTGCTTGATGACCAAGGAAGAAGATGCTTGGCTTTGGCATAAGAGACTCACGCATATCAGCATGAATCAATTGAATAAATTGGTCTCAAAGAATCTGGTGAGTGGTCTACCTAAAATTCGTTATACATCTGAAAGATTATGTGATGCATGTCTAAAAGGGAAGCAAACTAGACAACCATTCAAGAGCAAAAGAGAAATGTCGACTTTTAGACCTTTGCAACTATTGGACATCGATCATTTTGGACCCTCTAGAATAAAGAGTCTTGGTAGAAATTCTTATGGTCTAGTTATTGTGGGTGACTACTCTCGGTTTACATGGACATACTTTATTGCTACTAAGAATGAAACATTCAATGCATTCAAAAGATTTGTTGTTGTTATTCAAAATGAAATGGACCTCAGAATCAAATCCATCAGAAGTGATCATGGAGGAGAATTTCAAAATAAAGAGTTTGATGACTATCTATCAGAAATGGGGATTTCATATAACTTTTCTGCACCCAGAACTCCACAGCAAAATGGAGTAGTTGAAAGGAAGAACAGAGCTCTTGAAGAGCTTGCAAGAACTATGTTGAACGAGAGAGATATGCCAAAATACCTCTGGGTAGACGCTGTTAGCACTGCTTGCTATGTACTGAACAAAACTATAATTAGACCAATGCTAAAGTAAAGTCCCTATGAACTGCTGAAAGGATGGAAACCAAACATCTCACATCTTAGAGTTTTTGGAAGCAAATGCTTTGTACTAAACAATGGCAAAGAGAATCTTGGCAAATTCAACTCCAAGGCTGATGAAGCTATCTTCATAGGATATTCCTTAACTAGCAAAGTTTATTGGGTTTACAACAAAAGGACTATGAATGTTGAGGAATCTATACATGTAGCATTTGATGAATACGTTCAATCTTCTGACACATCTGAACACATTAAGAGAATCACTGAAGAAGAGAATTCAGCCGAAGAGGAAGAAAATCCTGGAGAGATAACTGACAGGGAAAACTGTGAAGAGTTAATCGACTCTCCTAGAGCGAAATCGACTAAAGAATGGAAAGTGCCAAAGAACGTGTCCACAGACAACATTATTGGAGAAATCTCAAGAGGAGTCTCTACTAGAAGACAACTAAATCAATTCTGTATGAACGTTGCATATATATCTAAGATTGAGCCTAAGAGAATAGAAGATGCATTGGGTGATGAAAATTGGTTGATGGCTATGCAGAAAGGATTAAATCAATTCAAAAGGAACAACGTATGGGAGCTGGTTCCTAGAACAAGGGACTTACAGGTAATAGGTACAAAGTGGGTCTTTAGAAACAAAATGGATGACTCAGGAGAAATCATAAAGAACAAAGCTAGACTTTTTATTAAAGGCTACTGCCAAGAAGAAGGAATCTACTATGATGAGACCTATGTACCTGTGGCCAGATTAGAAGCTATAAGAATACTTCTTGCAATTGCCTCTGTAATGAAGTTCAAACTGTATCAGATGGACGTCAAAAGTGCCTTCCTAAATGGATACATCAAGGAAGAAGTATACGTAGAGCAACCACCAGGGTTTGAAGATTTTGAGCATCCAAACCATGTATTCAAACTCAAAAAAGCTCTGTATGGACTGAAACAGGCACCATGGTCCTGGTATGAACGCCTAAGTGAATTTCTTATGAAAAAAGGATTCTCAAGGGTAAAGTTGATTCAACTTTGTTTATTAAAAGTGTGAATAAAGATAAATTGTATGTACAAATTTATGTTGATGATATCATTTTTGGTTCAATACTCTCTGCAAAGAATTTTCAAAGACAATGCAGGATGGGTTTGAGATGTCCATGATGGGTGAGCTATCATATTTCCTTGGCCTTCAAGTAAAACAAGCCAGAAATGGAATCTTTGTTCATCAGTCAAAGTATTAGAGTGATCTACTAAGGAAATTCAAGATGCTAAACTACAAGGAAAGGATACTCCTATGGCAACAAACTATTACTTAAACCTTGATGAGATTGGAAAAAGTGTTGATAAAAAAATGTATCGAGGTATGATTGGTTCATTGTTGTATCTTACAGCCAGTAGACCCGACATTGTGCATATTGTATGTGTTTGTGCTAGGTTCCAGTCTTCTCCCAAAGAATCAATTTAACTGCTGTCAAAAGGATTTTAAAATACCTAAAAGGAACCAAAAGTCTTGGACTATGGTATCCAAATGGTACAAACACTTTTCTGGAAGGTTACAGTGATTTAGATTTTGGAGGTTTTAAACTAGACAGGAAAAGCACTAGTGGCACATGTCATCTACTTGGGTCTGCATTGATCTCTTGGCATTCAAATAAGGCATGTATGGCTTTATCTACCACAGAAGCCGAGTACATTGCACTAGGAAGCTATTGTGCTCAGTCTCTTTGGATTAAGAGTTAATTAGAAGATTACAGTATTAAGTTAGAAAATATTTCTCTAAAATGTTATAGTACCAGTGCAATAAATTTTACAAAAAATCTTGTTTTACATTAAAAAACTAAGCATATTGAGATACGACATCATTTCATTCGAGATCACATCCTCAAGGGTGAAATCAAGATTGAATATGTTGACACCTTACATCAATGGGCTGACATTTTTACTAAACCACTCAGTAGGGAGAGATTTTTTACTATTCGAAATGAACTTGGAATTTTAAATGATAGTAGTATAAAATGAGGATTGATTCAACTGTATGCTGAATGAAGTTGACTATGCATGTTTAAACTGTTACATTTTTCTGCATATTAACTTCTTATGGATTGATTTTCTTGCATAACTAAATTGCTTAATCTGCAAGAGATCTTTGAAAGGTTTTACAGGAAAAACATTGCTTAGAAATCACTGCTGGAATCTTAACTCACAGAGAAGCAATGAAATCTACGGGATTACTAATTCAATAGACTTGACCTCAACAGGATTATAAATTCCTTCACTGGAATTTGGTTATAGTGTTGATTGATCATATTTCTGATTATCTGCAATATATCTCTGATTCTGATTGTGTGTTTCATATATGAGATTATATTGTGAGATTGTTGATGAGTGTATCTATGCATGATAAATTTGCTTGAACTCATTTACATGATACATCTCTGCTTTTTACTGATTATATGCTCTGTATGTTACTGTACTGCATTGTGCATTTATACTTTCTGTGAAAATATGCATAATGACAGGGGAGCATTACACATTTGCACATATTTCTTCACATGCTATACTTCAGGGGGAGTTATCATTTTCATGTGAATATATATGATAGGGGGAGCATCACTGCATGTTTTTTTTTTTAAACTGATTATACATTCTGTTTGATGCATCTTTGTTTGGTTTATCAGCTCATTATATCTTGAAGCATACCTTTTTTGTTAATGCACAAAGGGGGAGAAGTATTGTGAAATGCTATCTGCTTGATATATTGCTTATGGTTGATTGATTGTGTGTATTCAGAGTAATGTCTGAATCTGGTTTGGTATTGTACAAACATGGTTGTTTATTAATCATGGTTGTGCATCATCAAAAAAGGGGGAGATTGTTGAGATTGTTGACAACACAATATCTATATCACTCTAATGACAACACATTTTTAATAACACATATGTTGATTGATATGTTACATATTCTATTGCTTATTGATTGATATATTGTTGAACATGTTTAAGTGATTGTATTGATATGTGAATGCACATTTACTGAGCTTATATATGTTACTTCATATTTGGTTGCATTACACATGTTTTGAAAGAAGAAAACCACATGCACATTTATGAACTTACATTGTGTTGCATTACTGCAAGCTGTAAGTCGACTTCATTATGGGGGAAGTCGATTTAAGCTCGTGACTATGCAAAGCTTTTCAGAAACAGTATTATGTGAGATTTCAAGAAGAAAAGAATTTCAAAATGTTCTGACATGTCGAAGTAGACTATGTTCGCCATGCATTCGACTTCATCAGTTGCTTTGTTTGAAATTCTGTTATGCTCATGAACAGTAACAACTATATTTTTAAAAGTTAGTTGAGCATTGAATGTTAGTCAACTGCATTGACTGTGAAATTAATTGGTTTTGCTATTATGTCTTAACTGTTATAACTGTCATAATACAATCGACTGAATTAGTAGCATAATCGACTGCAGGAGCATTTAATTTATAGAAATCTATAAAGAGACGAGACATGAGGTTTTGAGGGACTTTTGATGTTCTAACATTTTCATATTCTGTTTCATATTGTTTCTTTGAGATTCTAGAGCTCCAAGAACTAATCAAGAAGATGGTTGTGATCTTGCTTGGAATAGTTTCTGAAGGAGAACTGTGTTGTGCGTACTGCTTGATCAGAATCTTCACAATTGAGGTGCTTCTAGGTTGATCAATATTGCTTTTAGCATCCGTGGTTATTGTTGTTATCTGTTGTGACTACAGGGGTTGGAGGGGTTCTCCTTTGTACACACACCTTTTAATTGAATGAAATTTGAGTTGAATTGCATTCTTGCATTCCTCTTAGAGATAGTTTTCTGTCTCTTAGTCCATTTTGGGCAGACCTTATCTTGCGCAAAGCGAGTGACGGTCCTTCCTCGGCACTTATCTTGAAGCCTTCTTCAAGTGGCGTGTCTACAAGTCCTAAGTTTCCTCTTTCTCTAATCTTTGCCACTTTTAATTTCTCTCCATTTCTTGTATGCCATTTTAGTCTATTCATTCTAGGTATGCACATCCCCATCACAAAGTGCGGCCCGGTCCAAAAGAATCAAATCAGAGCAGAATCAGGGCCTGATCCACGTGAAATCACGCTCAAGCGTTGCAGGGAGCTTGCCCAAGCATGAATTGAGGTTCATGTGGGGCTTGGGCGTCAGTTTTGGATGCCCAAGCTTCGAGCGTCCATCGCCCGGGCGTCGGGGCCATCGCCTGAGCGACCAACGGTGATCCTGGATGCGCTGTTTTTTCGTTCCTGTCGCCTGGGCTTCGGGTTTTCCCTCTTCTTAGTGCCTTTTTGACCCCTTTTGAGCTCCATCTTTTTGGCTTTTCACTTCTTCTTCCAGTATTGCTTCAATCTCTGTCAAAACAAGGGGAATTTGTTAGAAAACTGTTAAAATCAACCTCAACTCTCCTATTCACACAATTTATTGAAAACACACGAGTCCAAGCAAGTTTCTAAGTGAAAAAGGGTGCTTTTAGTATCAAAATCACATAGCAAATAACGGTGTTTTAACCCGTTATCACAACCCCAAACTTAGAACTTTTCTTGTCCTCAAGCAAACAAAATGCAACTCAGCTCTTCAGAACAATCACTACAATAACTCAACCTTTTTCAAAAACTTTTTCAAGACAAGGAATCACTTTTATCACTTTCAGCATAAGATTTCAGTCAAGATCTGCAGATGCTTCAATTCAATATGCTTAATGTGAAGCATTTTCAACAGGTGTTATCCTTAAGAGTGATCAATCAACCAAGCAGAGATGCAATCAGAAATTCAAAGAACTATTACTCACCAGGGAAAGTGTTTCACTCAATCACTCAAATGTATCTCTCAAGTATTCAAAGTGTCTCACTCAACTCACAGGTTTATGGTGTGGTGTTTCTCTCTGTTGTCACAGTGTCTTTGAGCTAAGAGAGACATTTATGAATTCATCTTTCAAGAACAACTCTCTTTTTTTCTTTTTCCCATCCTTCCCTTGCAGTGAGCTCTTTCTTTTTCTTTTTGAATCTTTCTTTTCTTACTTTTTCTTTTCTTTTGCCTTTGCATTTTGCTTTTTCTTTTCGATTGATCACTACCTAGAGAAGTGGATTATTTCCTGGTAACCCCAAACTTTTATCAATACCTCATCAAATGTTCTCAACTTAACTCAAGGTAAAGATTTTTCAAAAAGGTTTTTCAAGACATGCATAAGGCTCAAGGTTCAAATGTTAGAACAAATTGTTCTCTTTTCAGTGGGCAAAAACATTTTGAAGGCCAAAAGAATAAGGGATAACAAAAGAGGGCCTTGATCACATGGAACCTGCAAGCAAGTAGTTCAATCACAGAAAATTTGGGCAAAATCATTCATGCTTCCAAAGTAACAACAATTATTTAAAAACAACTCTGAAGCTCAAAACTCACATAGGTAAACTTCACAAGTTCTCAAATTCAGAAAAACAACCTGCTTAGTATTTTAACCAAACTTTGTACCAAGCACCTGTCTCACAAATTTATCATGCATCATCTCAATTTCAATCAAACACTAGAATTTTCAAAAGCACACTTATCACACAAACAGGCACAGTTGAATCAAAGCAATTTAGTTCATTCAAGTAGAGCACAATAAAAATAAAATCAAAGGAAACACACATTAATTAAAACAAAGACGAAATTTAAAAGTAGGAGTTTAGACAGGCTACAACAATTAAAATGTAGAAATAACATAGTTAAAAGAAATCTTATTCTAAAGGTGGCATCCATCAGTAGATGCCAAGTACATCTCATCAATCATCCTCCTTTGAGTCATATCCCATGGCTGAGGTCCCAGTTGCTCCATCGCCGCTACCCCCTGTGTTGGGTCAGTGTGCCATGCCACTCTGGCTGCAAACTCCTCCTGTGAGATAAAATGTCTCTTAGGAAAGATGGACGTCAGTGTCCTCAGCAGCTCCTGCTCCCCTCTGTAGAGGGCTGTCATTCGTGCCTCCATTAGGAACATATACATGTCCCTCATCTGAAATGGGGCGGCCTCATGGGCTGGTGGTTGTGCTGGTGGTGGTGGTCCCCTGTGTGCCCCTGGATCTTACTGTGGCATCATGGCTGGGCCTTGTTCCTCAGTCGCACAGTGGTAGGCGAAGTAAGAATCATCCAACACCTTTCTTGGGCTCTCTAGAGCTGGTGTAGACACATCCAACACCTTTCTCGGTAAATAAGCATGTCATTAATTACCAGTTCATACAATTCCTAGCATTCCTGATAAAAAGATGTGAAGATCAAGAGGTTAAGACGACTAAGACCCATAGCCTCATGTCTGAGCAATATAACCCTTAGGAGTAATTTAACAAGGACTTGAATTGAAAGGAACCTGTCGACACTCATGAAAATCACAGATCATGCTATTGTATAAGCAAGCAATAAGAACTGATAAATTACTCTAACAATTAATGGAAAAAACATATGAAATTAAGAATCAATTCAAATACATGACAGTTCACAAGGTTACATCATACCCCAACAACAAATAGAAATTAGTTCCCCATAAACATTGGGGAACTCTATGAATAATGGAAGAAAAGAAGAGAATGGAAGACTAAGACTTGGCTAAGAGTGTATTGCTATGCTCTCTTCTGCCAGGGATGCAAAACCTAAGAGCCCCAGGGTCCTTTAAATAGTGTCAGACGCGTCCCATAGTGCGGCCCGGTCCAAAAGAATCTAATCAGAGAAAAATCAGGGCCCGATCCACGTGAAATCACGCTAAAGCATCGTAGGGAGCTCGCCCAAGCGTGAATTGCGACTCATGTGGGGCTTAGGCGTCAGTTTTGGACGCCCAAGCTTCGACCAGCGGTGATCCTGGATGCGCTGTTTTATCGTTCCTGTCGCCTGGGCTTCGGGTTTTCCCTCTTCTTGGTGCCTTTTTTACCCCTTTTGAGCTCCATCTTTTTGGCTTTTCACTTCTTCTTCCAGTATTGCTTCAATCTCTGTCAAAACAAGGGGAATTTGTTAGAAAACTGTTAAAATCAACCTCAACTCTCCTATTCACACAATTTATTGAAAACACACGAGTTCAAGCAAGTTTCTAAGTGAAAAAGGGTGCTTTTAGTATCAAAATCACATAGCAAATAACGGTGTTTCAACCTGTTATCAGCTGTCTGAAGGAAGAGATCTCTTGCTTTTCCTTGTTGATTTTTGCTAGTGGGAAGTATTTGTTCGTAAATTTTGTCATCACATCTTCCCACTCAGTGAAACTGCTCTCAGGAAAAGAGTTCAACCATACATTAGCATTACCTCCAAGAGAAAAAGGGAATAGGCTCAGCTTTATAGCCTCATCAGGTACCCCTTTTATCTTCATAATGTTGCAGATTCATTGAAGGTAGTCAAGTGCTCATATGGACTTTCATGAGACAGTCCATTGAATTGGTTGCGCTTTACAAGGTGGATCAGAGCAGGCTTCATCTTTATATTTGCACCGTTGCCCTTGGCTTTGCAATGCTGTTAAAATGATGAGGGCCAACAATTGTTGTATAATCGGCCAAGGTGTGTTTGCTAGCATTGGTCTCCGCATCTCGTCCTTCACCAGTTTGGAAAGCCATTGAAGTTTTCTCTAGAGAAGGTTCTCTAGGTAATCTATTTCCTCTGGGCCTCCTACTGGTCTCAAGCCCTTCAAGAAGAGGTTCAGAATTTTTGTTGTTTCGGGTTTTCACACAATCCCGCATAAACAAAACACAAAACCCTAGAAAATATTGTTAGCACAAGAACAAAAATAAAAAAAAAAAGAAATTAGGGATTTGAAAAATAAAAATAAAAATACGAAAATAAAATAAAATAAAATAAAGTCAAAATTAATCAAGAATCACACAAATAGAATAGCTTAAACCGTGAGTCCCTGACAACAACGTCAAAAACTTGTTGAGGCAAATCGGCAACTGTACCGGGTCGCACAAGTAATATAAAATGGTACGACCAACATCGTATCGCAGAGGACTCTCGGTGCTGAACAGTTGTGTGAAAACAAGATTAATTAAGACTTAAAGAATAAAAGAAAACATGGATTTGTGGTGCAAAAATAATAAAGAAAATAAATTGCAATTAATCAATGGCAAAAGAGCACAGAGATGAACGAAGGTTGATTTATATGAGATGGGTATGTTGTTGGGGTTAGACTTCACCAAGTTTCCTCTCATGTATATAAGAATTCTTCTTTATTCATTAATGCCAATGTCCCTCACGAAAACACTTAAACCCGATCCCTCGGTAAATAAGTTTATCCCTAATTACTAGTTCATACAATTCCTAGCATTCCTGATACAAAGATGTGAAGATCAAGAGGTTAAGACGACTAAGACTCATACCCTTATCCTTGAACAATATAATCCTTAGGAGTAATTCAACAAGGACCTGAATTGTAAGGAACCTCCCGGCACTCATGCAACTCACAGATAATGCTATTGTATAAGCAAGAATAAAGCAGATGAATTACTCTAAAAAATAATGAAATAAAGCATGTAGAATTAAGAATCAATTCAAATACATGAGATTTCACAAGGTTACATTATTCCCCAACAACAAATAGAAATTAGTTCCCCATAGACATGGGGGAACCTATGAACAATGGAAGAAAGAAAGAGAGAATGGAAGACTAAGAATTGGCTAAGAGTGTATTGCTATGCTCTTCTCTGCCAGGGATGCAAAACCTAGAGCCCCAGGGTCCTTTAAATAGCGCCAGACGCGTCCCAAAGTGCGGCCCGGTCCAAAAGAATGAAATCAGAGCAGAAACAGGCCCCTATCCACGTGAGATCATGCTAGAGCGTCGCAGGGAGCTCGCCCAAGCGTGAATTAAGGGTTCTGTGAGGCTTGGGCGCCAGTTTTGGAAGCCTGAGCTTCGGGCGTCTGTCGCCCGGGTGACCAGCGATGAGTTCAGCTTCGCTGTTTCTTGTTCCTGTCGCTTGGGCTTCGGGTTTTCTCCCTTCTTGGTGCCTTTTTGACCCCTTTTGAGCTCCATCTTCATGGCTTTTCACTTCTTCTTCCAGTATTGCTTCAATCTCTTTCAAAACGAGGGGAATTTGTTAGAAAACTATTTAAATCAACCTCAACTCTCTTATTCACAGAATTTACTGAAAACTCACGAGTTCAAGCAAGTTTCTAAGTGAAAAAGGGTGCTTTAAGTATCAAAATCATATAGGAAATAACGGTATTTTAATCTGTTATCACCTCACCAATTCACCCCCCTCTTGGTGTTGAAATGAAGCCTACCTGTTTTCCAACATCTAATGATCATACATTCTCAATAGAGAGGTTTGATACATGTGGTGAGAGTAGCAGGAGGTCTTAGTCTAGGTGCTTCCAGTATGGGCTATAATGCAGTAACAAACTAAACTTGTGTGAGTGGTAGGGTGAAACCCATTGGCAATGTCTTTGCAAAGTAGTAGAGGCTACCCGAAGTTCATAACCTACTATAACTCGACATTCATACTATGTCTGGACAGTCGGTATAGGTCATTGCATGCTAAGATGTTTGGGTCGTACTGAATTATATGTGATTCTTGTATGAAATGCTTTTGTGTTGGAAGTCCCACATCGACTAGAGATAAGACCATTTTAGTGTATATAAGTGGGTGCAAACCTCACCCTACAAGCCAATTTTGTGGGGTTGAGTTAGGCTTAAATTCCACTTCTAACATGGTACCAGAGCCACGATTAGAGCCTATCCTAGCGATATTTGTTGTTGTTGGGCATGTTGTTCCACCCGCTATCGAGCTTCTATCCTACCACCCATTAAATGTCTAATTCCACTAGTAACGATTCAAAAATCGTTATTTTCATACTTAATTTTAATACAAAATACACCCTTTATGACTTAGAAATTAGCTTGTAATCATGCAAATAGCTTTAGTTAGGATACAAGAGAGTCAAAGGTGGTTTTAGAGATATTATACTTGGTTTTCCATGTTTTGAAAGAATTAGACAAGAATTCAATGATGGAGACTAAAGGAGGAAGGAGTTGGACTCATGAAAGGATGAAAAAAGGTGCAAAGGAAGAATCGCAGCCACCGCTAAGCGCCAATTTCAGTGGTGAGCACCAGCTTTATGAAGAAAAGCCACTATCAGACGCCTAAGCACCAACACTGAGGGGAAAAGATAGAGTCGCGCCCACCGCTGAGCGTCAGATCCAGCGCTAAGCGTTGGCGTTCTAAGAGACAGCACTGCCAAACGTCTGGACGTGAACGCTGAGCATCCCACTTGAGTGCCACACCTACCGCTGAGCGGTGAAACCAGCATTAAGCACTGTACTTAAGGGCCTGGGCCAAAATTCAGTTATTTTTCTGAGTTATAAATATATCCTAGACGAATTCTAGGGTTATCTTTTGGCAGAGAAAGACGACAGAACACCCTCTTCACTCCTTGGAGGTGGATTTTGGATTCGAAAGCTCTAATCTTTCTATTCTAGGGTTATCTCTTTCATTCTTTCCATTAAATTCATATAGTTTCACCGTGACAATGGTGAACTAAACCCGTTGTTGTTGGGGAACGATGTAATCCTATTGAAACTCTCTTATATCAAAGTTCTTATTTTATTAATATACTTTAGTTATCAATAGTTTGAGTTTTCTTCTCTATACTTTATGCTTGCATTGTTTAGCTCATTCAATGTCATGATCATTGATTTTGTCGATATGGACACATACGGGGAAATCTAGACATGAGGGGAATTCTCTTGATTATGAAATATTACCTAGACAAAGGAATTGGGCGGTCAATTGCTTTAAGCTTCTGTGCACTGAAATACATGACTAATTACTAGGAAGACTAGACATAGTAAACTAGTAATTGGGAGTAGGCTCTCTTTACTGAGACATCGGGTTTAGAGTAAATTAGAAAGTTGCATGAACATTGATAACAAAGTTGAATTTAATAAGAATAGTAGATATAGGAGAGTGGATTAGGATGAAACCGTAAACCCCAACAACACCATTCATCCATACTCTCTATCTGTTAACTGATCAAGCTTTTACATACATGTTTATTTTCGTCTTTGCATCATAAAATCAAATTATTATTTCTTCAAGTCTTATGAAATCAATTCACATGAACGTCTAGGCCTAAGAGTCCCTTGGGAAACGATATTCGGACTTACTGTCTCTTTATTACTTGATATGATCTGGGACACTTGCTAGGGTGTTAACAAGTTTTTGGCGCCGTTGTCGGAGACTCATTGGTTTAACTATTCTAGTAGTGTGATTAATGATTGACTTTGACTTGAGTTGTTTTTATGTTCATTTTTATTCTAATAAATGTTTTTTAGGGTTTTGTGCCTAATGTTTGCAAGATGCAATTCAAACAAGAATTTTACTATATGGGCACTCAATTCTACCAAGACGATTTCAACCACTGATGGGAACCTCACTCAAACATGGATCAAAGCCAATTTGCGCAAGCTGCCGAGCAACAAATTACTCCACTCAGGGAGAACACGAATTCTGACGAACTTCTTTAGTGGATCATGGGTATGAATTTATCTTACATCAAAAGTTTGGAGGAGATACAACAACATCAAAGGCAACAATATTCTCCTTCACTTGAAGAAATAGAGGGAAAATTGAACAACATAGGCAATAATATTCTCCTTCACTGGAAGAAATTGAGGAGGATATTGAACAACATAGGCAACAATATTCTCCTTCACTTGAAGAAATATAGGAGGAAATTGAACAATAAAGGGAGCAACATTCGCCCTCACTTGAAGAAATAGAGAAGGAAATTGAACAACATTGGCTGCAGGAAATTGAACAACATTGGCAGCAACCATCTCCATCAAAAAGCTGTGAAGAGACATTTCAATGAGTGATGCAAAATACCATCTCCTATTCAGAATGTAAGGACACAAGATATGAAAGGAAGGAGATATAATTGGGTTGTGTGACTGCATCTCTTGATGATTCTAGGGTTAGTAGTGAAGTTAACCTTAGGGAGGAATGTCAAGCCACTATCTCTGAAACTGATAAGGTTGTTGATGAAGAAAAGATAGAGAGAGATGAGAAAAAGATAGAGGAGATAGAAACAGGAAGGTTGAGTGATAACTATTGAAAAACAGTTATTTTCATGCTTCAATTGAGATCAAAATACACCCTTTAAGGCTTAGATTGAGCTTAGAATCAAGCAAAACACATAAGTTGAGTCAGTTGAGAGTCAAAAGTTGTTTTTAGAGATATTATGCTTGTTTTGCAGCGCTTTTGATGAAGATGGAAGGTCTTAGACTCAAGAAAGAGGAAGAAACATGAAGAAAAGAAGAGTCTAGGAACCGCCCAGTGCCCAAAATCCAACGCTGGGCGGCCAAATGCGAGGGGTAGCCATTGTCTCGCGGCCAGGAGGTGCAGCCAGGTGGTTTTGCGATTAGAGGCAAACCGTCGGGCGGTGGCGCGATTAAGGGGAAACCACCGGGCGGCAAAAGTGTGGCGTCGGGCGGTTGCCTGTTGGGCTTGGGCCTAAATTCTGTGATGCTCCTCAGCTATAAATAGCCCTAGTGCGAGTTTAGATGCATTCTTTTGACAGAAGAGGGCAACCATACCTAATTTTCACTCCTTGGAGAAGATCTCTTGGATCCTTAGGGTCCTTTTTATCCAATCTACGGTTTCTTTTTCCATTCTTCCATTATTTTTCATCTAGTTTCACCATGACAATGGTGAACTAAACCCTTTTGTTGTTCGGGAACAATGTAATCTTTTGAAACTCTCTTTTATTGAAACTCTTATTTATTTATATGCTTGTCGTATGCTTTGGTTATCAATTATTGGGTTTCTCATCTACGCTTAATGCTTTTATCGTTTAACTCATTCGATAATCGTTGTTTGTCTTTATTGATACGGGAACATACGGTACTGTCATGAACTGGGGGAAATTCCTTGATTAAGCAATACCACCTAGGGATAGGGGGTAGGACGATCAATTGTTTTTGCTTTTGTTTATAATGCATTATTAATTACTAGGGAGGCTAGGGATAGCAAGCCAATAATTAGTAATAGTCTCTTTCCGCCGAGGGATCGGGTTAAGGGTAGACTAAGAAAGTTTGCATCACAATTTGATAACAAAGCAAATTAAATAAGAGGAGTAGATAAGAGAGAGTGGATAACATGAAATTGTAAACCCCAACAACTCCATTCATCCATAGTCTTTTTCTCGTCAATTGAATCAATCGCATTTGCATGTTTACTTGTTTTTCTTGCATTCAAACCAATCACTTTTTCTTTACAAGTCTTACGATTTCAATTTGCACGAACGATAAGGCCTTCGAGTCTCTTGGGAAGAACGATATTGGGTTTTACCAATTATATTACTTGAAACGATCTGGTACGCTTGCCAGTTTTGTTAACATTGAGTGAGGAAGATAAAGATGATGAGGAAGAAAACGAAGTGGTTGAGAGAAAAGAAAAAGAGAAAAAATGTGCAAAAATAAAAAAGAAAATAAGTAAAACGAAAAAGAGAAAGTTGAGGAAGGAGAGTGAGAAAAAGAGGATGAGAGAAAAAAGAAAAAAATCATATGAACTTCATCCAAAGAAGTATCATAGGAAGGAAAATAATTTCAAGTGCTTTAAGGAAATCTTTAAGAAATTGGAGATTAAAGTTCCTATGATTTGTATATGGAAACATGTGCTTGGTTTTAGAAATTTTCCAAAGAAATTCAGTAGAAAGAAGAAAAAGAAAAGAATATCCAGCAAGGAGAACATCAACATCTACTGATAGGTGTTTCAAGTTTTTTTTGGATAGCTCAGTGTGATATTAAAGCTAGGAATATTATTGCCTCTGCACTAACTGTTGATGAATTTTTCAGGATATCTCAATGCAAATCCGCAAAGGAAATGTGGGATGTCTTAGAGGTAACTCATGAAGGCACAAATGAAGTAAAGAGAGCAAGAAATAATTCTCTGATACAAGAGTATGAATTCTTCAGAATGAAAGCTGGAGAAAACATCTATGATGTGCATAAACGATTCACTCACATAGTAAATCATGTTATGGCTCTTGGGAAGGTATTTGAAAAAGAGGAGATCAATATCAAGATTTTGAAAAGTCTGAACAGAAATTGGCAACCAAAAGTCACAGCAATCTCTGAGTCCAAAGATCTCACAAAGATGAACATGACTACCTTGCTTGGCAAGTTATGTGAACATGAATTGGAACTTGGTAGATTAAAGGATGAAGAGGAGATTGAAGAAAAGAAGTTCATTGCTCCAAAGGCTATAAGCAAGAACAACTCTGAACTAGACAGGGGCGAGAAAGAATTGATTACCTTGATGGTAAGAAAATTTAGTCGACTTATTCATGATAATAGTCAACTAACTAACCATGCATGTCAAGGCAAAAAGAATATCTTCCATTCAAATGTTGTCCAGTGCTATGAATGTGGAAAGAAAGAACACATCAAGCCTGATTGTCCTAAATTAAAGCCGAAGCAGAAAGGAAAGAAAAGATTTCGTCAAAGCAAAAATATGAAAAGAAAAGGAGCATACTGATAACGATTGAAAAACCGTTATTTTCATTTGCTATTTTAGACCAAATTACTCCCTTTACTGCTTAGAATGAGCTTGAAATCAAACAAAACTCAATAAATGAGTCAGTCGAGAGTCAAAAGCTATTTTTAGCGATATTATGCTTGTTTTGCATTGTTTTGTAGCAATTCTGATGGAAGTGTATAATGGAGGTGAGGATAAAAGCCTTAGACTTAAGATAGAGGAAGAAAATGAAGAAAAGAAGAGTCTAGAAACCGCCCAGCGGCAGAAATACACCGTTGGGCGGGCAAATGCGAGGAGATGGCACCAAGGCAGGGACGCCTGGCGGTTTTGCGATAAGAGGCAAACCGCCAGGCGGCATAAGTGTGACGCCGGGCGGTTGCCTGTTGGGCTTGGGCCTATTTTTTGTTGCGCTCCTTAGCTATAAATAGCCCTGTTGCGATTTCATTCTAATTTTTGACAGAAGAGGGCGGCCAGACCTACTTTTCACTCTTTGGAGAAGATTTCTTGGTTTCTTTGGCTCCTTTTTTATCATATCTAAGGTTTGCTCTTCCATTCTTTCATTATTTTCATCTATGTTCACCATGACAATGGTGAACTAAACCCTTTTGTTGTTGGGGGAAACAATGTAATCTTTTGAAACTCTCTTTTATTGAAACTCTTGTTTATTTATATGATTCTCATATGCTTTGATTATGAATCGTTGGGTTCTCATCTGTGCTTAAGGCTTTTATCGTTTAACTCACTCGATAACTGTTGTTTGTCTTTATTGATATGGGACCGTACAGTAATGTCATGAACTGGTGAAAAATTCCTTGATCAATGAAATACCAGCTAGGGATAGGGAGGTAGGACGGTCAATTGTTTTTGCTTCTGTTCGATAATGTGTTGCTAGTTACTAGGGGAGACTAGGGATAGCAAGCCGGTAATTAGTAATAGGCTCTTTTCGCCGAGGGATCGAGCTAAGGGTAGGCCAAGAAAGTTTGCATAACAATGAGATAACAAAAGAATTTAAACAAGAGGAGTAGATAAGAGAGGGCAGATAAGATGAAATTGTAAAACCCTCAACAACTCCACTCATCGATACTCTTTTTCGTCAATTGAATCAACGCATTGCATGTTTATTTTATGTTCTTGCATCCACAACAATTAATCGTTTTCTTTATAAGTCTTGTTATTTTAATTCACACGAACGATAAGGCCGTGAGTCCTTTGGGAGAGAACGACAATGGGTTACACCAATTATATTACTTGGAATGATCTGGTATGCTTGCCAGTGAGTCAAGTCGTGTAAATTGACTGAATTTGACTTGTTTGTAATTATTTATTTTTCGTTTTTCTTGTTTTGTTTTGTTTTCTGTAAAAGTGCTTTTAGGTGTGTTGTTTCTTGTGTATGTAGGAAGGAGTACACACTAGAAGAAGAAAAGATCAGCACCCTATTCTCGAGGGTTTATCAGACAAGAGAAGGAGGAAAGTTAGACCCTCTGCACGTGAAAACTTTCCTTCTCTTGAACCACTTTTGCAATCTTCGTTGGACACTTCTGCACAGGATATAGAGGAGATGGCGGACCAACCTCCTCCAAGACGCACACTGGGGGACTCAGCAAATACTGTGGGTCCTTTGAATTTCAACAACATAGCTATTCCAGCTGACAATACAACCAACATGGTGATGAGCCCTGCACTCATCCAGTTAGTTCAGAACAACCAGTTCCACGGGTTGTCAAATGAGAATCCATATAATCATTTGACAGTCTTTGGAGAAATTTGCAATACTGTCAGAATAACTGGAGTTTCAGAGGATAGAGTCAGACTCAGCCTGTTTCCTTTCTCTCTGGGAGGAAATGCTAAAGATTGGTTGCATTCTTTCCCGAAAGGAACTTTTCGAACTTGGGATGCTTTGGCAAGACAGTTTGTTACCAAATTCTTTCCGCAGACCAAGGTCAATCAGGGGAAGCTGGAAATCTCCTCATTCAAGTAAGGGATGGAGGAAACTCTCAAACAGGCCTGGGCCAGATTTAAAAGCCTGTTGAGAAAAACTCCAGTTCATGGATTCGACAAGACCTCATATTTACTCGCTTTCCTTGGAGGGCTAAATACTCAGTCTAAGATGATGTTGGATGCTTCAGCTGGAGGCAGTATCAATCGAAAAACTAAAGATGAGGCTTATGAGTTGATTGAGGAGATGGCTCTGAATGAAGTATCTCAAAGTGAGAGGGGAGTACAGAAAGGAGGACTCTTGCATCTCCCTCTACACAAAATCATCTCCTTAACCAAAAAATTGGACAAGCTAACAAAGGTCCTTTCTGAATTTCCAACAGGGTTAAGGAATATTTCTATGACTCAACAACTTTGCGACTTATGCGGTGGTGACCACATCAATGGTCAATGTGCTTTCACTGAAGAAATGCAGCAGGAAGTGGACTACATGGGGAATCAATTCCAGTACAAGCAAGGTAATTTTAACCAAGGCAACTCTAGCCAAGGTTGGAAGAACCACCCCAGTATTGGACAAAATCATAATGCTTCTTCTGGGCAAGGAGGAAACTTCCGGCAGCAACAACCCTCACCTTTATGGCAGCAGGTCAGCAGCTTGACTGAGACAGTCAGAGCCCTCAGTGACCGATTTGATAATTTTTTCAAAGCTTATGAGTCTCAGTTAAACAATAATCAAGTCAGCTTCAGATCACAGGAATCACAGATTGGCCAACTGTCTAAAAGGATAGAAATCACCGAAAAGAATCAGTTCAGGGCTAACACTGAAGTTAATCCTAAGGACGAATGCAAAGCTATTCTAACAAGTAAAAAACGGAAGGCAGAAGGTGAACCAACTAACTTTGAAAGCAATGAGGAGATGATGAGTGCTGATGAAGTCAATGAGAAAATAGGCAATAAAGATGAAGTTGAAATCATTGATGAGGAAGAGGATCCTGAAGAAGAAATCATTGAGCCAGAAAATGAAGAGCAAGTTGAACTCACTGATGAAGAAGAAGATCCTGTTGTTCTGCCTCAGAAGAGGAGTCATCCACCTAAGATAAAAGATCCAGGATGTTTAACAATATCATTTGTTCTGAATGATTTTGATATAGGAAAAGCTATGATAGACTTTGGGGCTAGCATCAATATGATGCCCAAGCATTTTTTATGGAAAATCATAGGGCTGATATTGAAGTCGTCTAGTGTTACGGTGACGATGGCAGACGGATCTATAGCAGAACCACTTGGTATAGTAGAGGATGTTGTTGTGTGAGTAGAAAAGCTAGAGTTTCTAGTTGATTTCATTGTCATGGATGTGGAGAATGATGAAAAGATACCTGTGATCTTGGGAAGACCCTTCATGGCAACGTCAAAGATGTTTATTAGTGTGCATGATAAAAGAATAATGATGAGAGATGAGGAATATTTGCTCCTATACACTGGTTATGAGGAGGATGAGGTTAAACTGGTGAGAAGAGACAGACATGAGAAGCTAGAGAAAGATGCTGCATCTGAAGATAGCACCTCAGGTATTGATTATACTGACAGTTGTAATATGTTGCAGGTACATGTCTATCCTGAATTAAAGGAAGACCCATTTCATCCAGGCATTAAAGTGAAATATAAGAAGAAGGAGTGGGTGTTGAAGGAGCTAAAACAGAAAGGGATGGTAGAGATCGAGGCACCGTACAGTGGACATACTAAGCAAGTGGATAAAAGAAAGCTGAGGATTCGGTGTACTGGAGATACCAACAAAAAGGACAACACGTGATGTTGCTGGGACAAATTATTTTGTAAATATTAGCTTTAGGTTTATATTTAGTTTAATTTTTGTTGAACATGTAAATTTTGAATTTTTGAACAATTTTGGGGATGCTAAATTTTGGTATCCACTAAAGGATACCCGGAAGGTACACCCACTGCTCTGAGAAGGTCACTGTATCTACCCTACCGCTGTCTTGTTAGGAAAATATTGGTGCTTCTAGAGGTTGATGTTAATAACGAACAAAAATACATCTGGTGTTCCTCAAATGTATTTGACAGAGACTCTCTTATGTCTCTTGAATTAGTAAAGACCATAAATGGATGGAGATTTATGGGAGAAAATTTCTCTGAGAATTTTACAGAAAAATCATCTGTGTTGACAGCTACAAGAACAAATTTCTTACTTGAAACAAACATTGAGAAATATGTCGCTGAACAAATAAGAATTCTGCATGAAAAAGTTGAGAATCTTACACAAATGCAGAATGTTAATATGCAACTGCACATAGAAATATATGGTGAAAAGGATTCAACCGAAACCTTCTGACTAGATTAGAGAACTAGGAAACTTGTTGTCATATGTTCCTTGGTGGTTCATCGAGTTTGTTTTCCTTTTTTTTTGTATGACTTATAATGCCATCTTTTGTGAGTCTTTTGTTCCTTGTCTGATCTATCATTGTAATATCTTTCTCAAGGAAATGAAATTAGTAGTTTGAATCGATACAGTGCTTTTAATTTGTTTGACATTGTTTGATCTGATTAAATGATTCGACTGCAATATGATTGAAGTCAACTATGCTTTATCTGTTAAACATCTTTACATATTGACTTCTGTTATTTTTGATAATATTTCTTGCTTAACTAAAATGCTTGATCTGGAAAAGATCCTTGAAAGGTGTTGTAGGAAAAACATTGTTTTGGAAACTACAAGTGGAATTCAACAACTTTGGAAAGCAATGCATTCGACTGGGAAAATAATGCAATCGACTTATCATAACAAGGTTATAAATTCCAATTCTAGAATTTGATTTTCTTTCATTGATTGCTTATTTTTAATAATTTGCTATTATCTCTGATATTAATTGATTTTAAATATCTTGGTTGAGATAATATTGTGAGATTGTTGATGATTGTATCATTGCATGACTAAACTGTTTGATATCTTTTGCTTGATACAACTTTGTACCATACTGTTTGTATACTCTGTGATATACTACATTGTGCATCTGATCTGTTTTTTTTTATATCCATGCATAATGACAGGGGAAGTATTACATTTTACACATTTATCTTCACATGCCTGCATTTCAGGGGGAGTGATTATATACATGTGATTAAATGTGATAGGGAGCACATTATTGCATCTTGACAATTGCATATTCTTTTTGATGCATCTTTGTTTGAAATATCAGCTTAAATATCTAGAGCATACCTTTTTTGCTAATGTACAAAGGAGGAGAGAATGCATGAAAGCTTTATGAAAGGGGGAAAATGATTTATTCTGTCTCATATTATGGTTGATATTTTGTTGTTTAAACTGTGGCACATGCAGAGCAATTGAACTGTGATATATCTTTTATTATCTACTCTATTTTGTATTTGATTGTGCAAACATGGTTGGTTATTAATCATGGTTGTGCATCATCAAAAAAGGGGGAGATTTTTGAGATTGTTGACAACACAATTTCTATATCACTCTAGTTTTTTATGATGACAACACATTGCTTAATAACATGCATATGTTGTTGCTGCATTACATGTTCTAATGTTGATTGATTGTTATATCTGTTGAACATGTTTATGTAATGTGTTACATGTTCCTATCTTGATTTATTGATATATACATATATATATATATATATATATATATATATATATATATATATATATGGAACATGATATGAGCTTTATGTGCTTTGTGCAATGCATCATTACATATGTTTTACTGCACATATGTTTTACAACACATGTTTTAAAGCTGAAAACCACAAGCACTTTCATGATCTTATCATTGTGTGACAAAGCTATAGTACAATCGACTACATTATTAATGGATTCGACTTTGCTAAAATCATTATACAGATTTTGAGAATCAGTGCTGTATGATATTAAGAGAAGAGAAGAATTTCAAAGTGTTTTGCGTATTGAAAGTCGACTATGTGCACCACATATTCTATTGTTGATAACGGTTGAAAAACCGTTATTTTCATATGCTAGTTTGGACTAAATTACACCCTTTATTGCTTAGAATGAGCTTAGAATAAAGTAAAACTCAATAAATGAGTCAGTAGAGAGTCAAAAGCTGTTTTCAGCGATATTATGCTTGTTTTGCATTGTTTTGCAGCAAATCTGAGGAAACTGAAGATTGGGAACGAAAATGAAGGTCTTAGACTCAAGGAAAATGAAGAAAATTGAAGAAAAGAAGAGTCTAGGAACCGCCCGGCGGCAAACTCCTGGCGTCGGGCGGTCCGACGGGAGGAGAAGACAACAGCAGAGGACGTCGGGCGGCAGACCCCTGACGCCGGGCGGTTTTGCGGCACAAGGGAAACCGCCGGGCGGTAGACCACTACCGCCGGGCGATGGCGCGATTTAGGGTAAACCGTCGGGCGGCAAAGTGTGACGCCGGGCGGTTGTCACATGGGCTTGGGCTTGTTTTCTGTTGTGCTCCTTTGTTATAAATAGCTCTGTTGTGATTTCCAATTCATTCTTTTGACAGAAGAGGGCGGCCAGACCTACTTTTACTCTCTGGAGAGGATCTCTTGGATGCTTAGGCTCCTTTTCATCTTTTCTAGGGTTTGCTTTCCATATCTTCCATTATTTTCATCTTGGTTCACCATGACAATGGGTAACTAAACCCTTTTGTTGTTGGGGGAACAATGTAATCTTTTGATACTCTCTTTTATTGAAAATCTTGTTTAATTATATGATTTTCATATGCGTTTATTATCAATTGTTGGATTCTCATACTGTGCTTAAAGCTTTTATCATTTAACTCATTCGGTAACTGTTATTTGCCTTTATTGATTATGGGACGTACAGTAATGACATGAACTGGTGAGTAATTCCTTGGTTAAGCAATACCACCTAGGGATAGGGGGTAGGATGACCAATTGTTTTTGCTTCTGTTTGTAATGCGTTGCTAGTTACTAGGTGAGGCTAGGGATAGCAAGCTGGTAATTAGTAATAGGCCATTTTCGCCGAGGGATCGGGTTAAGGGGAGGCCAAGAAAGTTTGCATAACAATTAGATAATAAAGCAATTTAAACAAGAGGAGTAAATAAGAGAGAGTGGATTAGATGAAATTGTAAACCCCCAACAACTCCATTCATTCATACTCTTTTCTCGTCAATTGAATCACTCATTGCATGTTTATTTTCTTTCACAAGTCTTACGATTTTGATTCACACGAACGATAAGGCCTTTCGAGTCTCATTGGAAGAACGATAATGGGTTATACCATTTTTATTACTTGAAACGATATAGTGCACTTGCCATTCAGCTAACAAGTTTTTGGCGTTGTTGCTGGGGACTCGAGGTTTAACTTATTAAGTTGTGTGAATTGGCTTAATTTGACTTGTTTGTAATTATTTGTCTATACGTTTATTGTTATTTTTTTTTATTTTATTGTATTTTTCTGTAAAAGTGCTTTTAGGGGTATTTTTCTTGTGTATGCAGGAAGGGATACACACTAGAAGTAGGAAAGATCAGCAACCTCTTCTCGAGGGATTACTAGACAGGAGAGGGAGGAAAGTTATACATTTTGCACGTGAAACAATCTTGCAATCTTGCAATCTTCACCAGAATTTTCTGCACAAAGTAGAGAGGAGATGGCGAACCAACTTCCTCCAAGACGCACACTGGGGGACTCAGCAAACACTGTGGGTCCTTTGAATTTCAACAGCATATTCATTCCTGCGGACAATACCACAAATTTGGTGATGAGCCATGCACTCATCTAGTTGGTTCAGAGCAACCAGTTCAACGGATTGTCAAATGAGAGTCCCTACAAACACTTGACTATATTTGGTGAAATCTGCAATACTGTTAAGATTGCCGGAGTCTCAGACGAGAGGATCAGACTTATCCTGTTTCCGTTTTCTCTGGGAGGAAATGCTAAAGATTGGTTGCAGTCATTTGCTGAAGGGACATTTAGAAATTGGGATGCTTTAGCAAGAAGGTTTGTGACTAAATTCTTTCCACAATCCAAGATCCATCAAGGGAAGTTGGAAATCTCATCTTTTAAACAAGAAATGAAAGAAACTCTTGGGCATGCATGGAGCAGATTTAAAGGCTTGTTGAGAAAAACTCCAATTCATGGGTTTGACAAGACGACTTACTTACTCACATTTATTGGAAGTTTGAACATGCACTCAAAGATGATGTTGAATGTTGCTGCTCAAGGAGACATCAAAAGAAAGACAGAGGATGAAGCTTATGATCTGATAGAACTTATGGCGGACAATGAGGAGACGTACGATGATGTTAAAGATGTTTTGATGTTGCAAACTAACATTGGGACATGGAAGCAAAGCAATGCAGTCACTCAGCAGTTGGAGATTGTGGCAAAAACAGTATCTAATTTGTCATGGACAGTTAAAGAGGTTTCCATAGTCCCACAGTAGCCTCACATGCCTATACAAAGGAGCGCAGAATCTGAAGAGATTTTTCAGAGAATCATGAAAAGAAGTGTGTGTACTGTAAGTTTGATGGAGAAAAGCAATGTGGAGGAAGCATGCGAGATTGTCACTAGAAGTGGGAGAATATTAAAAGAGAAAGAGGTTGAAAAAAATGAAAAAGAAAAAGCGGGTGTTGAAGAAGAAAGTAAGCAAGAGGCAAGGCATGAGACAGAGAAAAATATGTTGCATAAAGATCAGGCAGAGAAGACTGTGAAGGCCAAAGAGAAAGATTATGAAAAGCCATTGCCTTACTCAAAAATATACTCTAGAGAGGAGAGAGAGAAGCAGTTTGAGCGTTTTATGGAACTTTTCAAGAAATTGGAAATAACCATACTGTTCTCTAAGGCACTTCAGCAGATACCATCTTATGCAAAGTTCTTAAAATAACTCATTACAAAGAAGAGGAAGCACCTTGAAGAGGAAACAATTGAAGTGCAAGGAAGAAGCAGAAAGGATCTTGTGGCATTGTCATCAGTCTCCGTATGCAGGTCATTATAATGGTGAGCGCACAGCTGCAAAAGTCCTGCAAGTAGGATTTTACTAGCCAACTGTGTTTAAAGATGCCCATAATCATGCTCGGAGTTGTGACAAATGCCAAAGGACAGGGACTATTTCAAGGAGGCATGAGATGCCATTGCAAGGAATTCTGGAGGTTGAAGTTTTTGACTGCTGGGGTATTGATTTTGTTGGACCCTTTCCTCCATCATTTAATAATGAGTATATTTTGGTAGCTGTTGATTATGTGAGCAAATCGGTGGAAGCTTTAGCATGTCCCAAGAATGATGCTAATATAGTGATTAAATTCTTGAAGAGGCAAATCTTTTCACGCTTTGGCACCCCTAGAGTACTCATCAACGATGGGGGATCTCACTTTCGTAATACTCAGCTTGCTATGGTGCTTAAACATTATGGGGTGAAACATAAGGTAGTTGCACCTTATCTCCACAAACAAATGGGCAAGTTGAAGTATCTAACCGGGAGATCAAAAGAATTCTGGAAAAGACTGTCACTCTTTCAAGGAAAGATTGGTCACAGAAACTAGATGATGCTCTTTGGGCATATAGAATTGCAATGAAAACTTCTATGGGACTCTCGCCTTTTCAGTTAGTCTATGGAAAAGCATGTCATTTTCCAGTAGAGATGGAGCATAAAGCTTTGTGGGCTTTGAAATTCTTGAACTTTGACCCTAATGAAACTCAAAGCAAACGAAGAAACCAGATGCTAGAACTTAAAGAAATGCGGCTGCATGCATATGATTCATCAAGAATTTACAAAGAAAAGGTGAAATTTTATCATGACAAGAAGTTGCTCAAGAGAACCTTCCATCCAGGGGAGTTGGTGTTATTGTTTAACTCAAGACTAAAGTTGTTTCCTAGAAAGCTGAAATCAAAATGGTAAGGACCTTTTGTGGTAAAGCAGGTATTCCAAAATGGAGCAGTGGAATTAGAACATTCAAATGATGAGAATCAACAGCGAAGCAGGATAGTGAATGGTCAGAGGCTCACACATTATGTGGGAGGAGATGTGGACCAATTTGCTTCAGTTATGATGTTGGTGGATCCATGAGGTTTGGGTCAGGCTCGTGACCTAGATTCTTTCTCTCACTTTTGCACTTTAAATTTTTAGAATAGGTTGAATTTTATTTTCACTGGGTATGCTTGGCTTGAATACTTTTCTGAAGATGTTTGACTGAATTAATTGCATGATGAGTTTGTTTGATGATGATCTGATGTGAATGATTATTGAGTTGTGTTGCATGTTGATATCCTGTGAAACAAATGTGTGATGAATTATGATTGTGGTCATGATGCTAAGCAGGGTGTATGAATGAATGTCTGTGAGAAAGCATGTTGTGTGAGGTATTGAGCTCCAGAGTTATTGTTGTATGTATTCTTTACAGTAAAGCTTGAACGATATTGCCTTAATCTTGATGATTGATTGAATTGCATGTATATGTCATATGATCAAGGCCATTTTTGAAAGCCCTTACTTAGCCAAAATTTTACCCAAAGTGTTTGAAATTTTATACCCTTTTTGAACCTTGGCCCTAAACAGAATGAAAACCCTTGTGCTGAATTTATTTACTTTGAATTGGGTTTATGACTGTAAGTATATTCAAGGTTCAAGTTTGGGGTTGTGGGGAAAGTTTGAATGGCAAAAAGAAAGGCATTGAGCTCAAGTATTGAGAATGAAAAATACATGAGAAAAAGAAAAAAAAATTATGAAAGATGAGCTCAATGTAAAAATAAAAGAAAAAGGGAAGAAGTTGGGGACAAGTGAGATTGGTTAAGAAAGAGAGTTAAACTTGAACCTTGAATGATAAATGAGCTCTCCTGATTCAAAGATTTTGTGATCCAGAAAAACCAATTTTTCTTGATAGCCCAGCCTCATTACAAGCCTTGGAAAAGTCCTTTTGATGGCATTTGCATGTGATCATGTTGATTGTTTAAGATGAATGGCAATTTTATTTCATGCAACTTGTGAATAATAATGAGTGGAGTGTTACCCTAAACACTTGAGTGATTGAGCGAAACACTTGCTTGGTGAGAACTTTTAAATTTTATGATTGCATTTTTGCTTAGTGGACTGATCATTCATAATGTGTAACATATGTTGAGGAAAGTGTGAGCTAAATTCAGGAGAGAACATGCATGCATCTTGATTTGATCTCACTGATGGTTTAAAATTGAGTAGGTCTCATCATGTACTTTAGGAATGTTGAATCATTGGACGAAAGTATAGAAAGCCAAGTTTTGTTTTGTTTTGTTTTGCTTGAGGACGAACAAATTTCTAAGTTTGGGGTTGTGATAACGGTTGAAAAACCGTTATTTTCATATGCTATTTTGGACTAAATTACACCCTTTATTGCTTATAATGAGCTTAGAATCAAGTAAAACTCAATAAATGAGTCAGTAGAGAGTCAAAAGCTATTTTTAGCGATATTATACTTGTTTTGCATTGTTTTGCAACAAATCTGAGGAAAGTGAAGATTGGGAACGAAAATGAAGGTCTTAGACTCAAGGAAAATGAAGAAAATTGAAGAAAAGAAGAGTCTAGGAACCGCCCGGCGGCAAACCCCTGGCGTCGGGCGGTCCAACGGGAGGAGAAGACAACAGCAGAGGACGCCGGGCGGCAGACCCCTGACGTCGGGCGGTTTTGCGGCACAAGGGAAGCCGTCGGGCGGTAGACCCCTACCGCCGTGCGATAGCATGATTTAGGGTAAACCGCCGGACGGCAAAGTGTGACGCCGGGCGGTTGTCAGATGGGCTTGGGCTGTTTTCTGTTGCGCTCCTCAGTTATAAATAGCCCTGTTGCGATTTCCAATTCATTCTTTTGACAGAAGAGGGCGGCCAGACCTACTTTTCACTCTCTGGAGAGGATCTCTTGGATGCTTAGGCTCCTTTTCATCTTTTCTAGGGTTTGCTTTCCATATCTTCCATTATTTTCATCTTGGTTCACCATGACAATGGTGAACTAAACCCTTTTGCTGTTGGGGGAACAATGTAATCTTTTGATACTCTCTTTTATTGAAACTCTTGTTTAATTATATGATTTTCATATGCGTTTATTATCAATTGTTGGAATCTCATACTGTGCTTAAAGCTTTTATCGTTTAACTCATTCGGTAACTGTTATTTGCCTTTATTGATAAGGGGACGTACAGTAATGACATGAACTGGTGAGTAATTCCTTAGTTAAGCAATACCTCCTAGGGATAGGGGGGTAGGACGACCAATTGTTTTTCCTTCTGTTTGTAATGCGTTGCTAGTTACTAGGGGAGGCTAGGGATAGCAAGCCGGTAATTAGTAATAGGCCCTTTTCGTCGAGGGGTCGGGTTAAGGGAAGGCCATGAAAGTTTGCATAACAATTAGATTATAAAGCAATTTAAACAAGAGGAGTAAATAAGAGAGAGCGGATTAGATGAAATTGTAAACCCCCAACAACTCCATTTATTCATACTCTTTTCTTGTCAACTGAATCACTCATTGCATGTTTATTTTCTGTCTTTGCATTCACCACAACTATTAATTTTTCTTGCACAAGTCTTACGATTTTGATTCACACGAACGATAAGGCCTTTCGAGTCTCATGGGAAGAACGATAATGGGTTATAGCATTTTTATTACTTGAAATGATATGGTACACTTGCCATTCAGCTAACAACTGTATTAGTTGGTTGTTTTGAAATTTTGTTATGCTCTTGCACTCCAACGGCTATATTTTTAAAAGTTAGTTTAGCATTGATGACTTGGTCAATTGTATTAAATGTGTTTTATTTTTGGTTGACTGTATGCTACCAGTTTGACTGAACTGTTATAATTGTCATAATCCTGTCAACTAAATTAGTAGCTTATTCGACTAAGAATATCTCTGTCTAACAGAAATCTATAAATAGGCTGAACATGATTCTGTTCAGAGACTTTTGATGAACTGACATTTTCATTTGTTTCAGATTGTATTCTCTGTTTAAGAAGCTCCAAGAATTCTCCAAGAAGACGGTGGTGATCTTTCTTGAAAGAGATTCGAAGGGAGATTGTTCTACGCACACATTGATTGATCATATTCTGCACAAGAAGGTGCATCTGGTTTGATCACGGTGAGACTTGGCATCCTTGAAGACTGCTGCGTTGATTTTCTTGCTTGGCATCCAAGAAGACTGTTGTTTGTACCTATTGGTGATTACATGGGTTTTTTCACTTTGAGGATTGTTCAAAGTGGTGTTGGTAGATTGCAGAAGAGGGGATATTTTGCTGCAAGTCTTGCTGTTGTTGTTGCATATATTTTGTTTAAGAGTTAGAGAGGAGATTTATATTTTTTACGTGGAGGTCTTATATAAATTCCTTGTTGTAGAAACCGCAACCATTATAGTGCATTTGCTTCCTGGGATGGAAGGACACTGGATGTAGGCATTGTTGGCCGAACCAATTGATAACGGTTGAAAAACAGTTATTTTCATATGTCATTTCAGACCAAATTACCCCATTTACAGCTTAGAACGAGCTTAGAATCAAGCAAAACGCATAAAATCAGTCAATAAAGAGTCAAAAGCCGTTTTTAACGATATTATGCTTGTTTTGCAGCATTTTTTAGGAAGGTGAAGAATGGAGTTGAAGGTGAAGGTCTTAGACTCAAGACAGAGGAAGAAAAATGAAGAAAAAAATAGTCTAGGAACCGCCCAGCGGTGAAATTTACCGCTGGGCGGCCAAATGCGAGGAGAAGGTACTGTCTGACAGCCAGGTGTTGACGCTGGGCAGATTTGCGATTAGAGGCAAACTGCCGAGCGGTGGCGCGATTTAGGGGAAATCGCCGGACGACATAAGTGTGACGCCGGGCGGTTGTCTGCTAGGCTTGGGCCTATTTTCTGTGACGCTCCTCAGCTATAAATAGCCCTATTGCGATTTCACTCTCATTCTTTTGATAGAAGAGGGCGACCAGACCTACTTTTGACTCCTTAGAGAAGATCTCTTGGATGCTTTGGCTCCTTTTTATCCTATCTATGGTTTGTCTTTCCATTCTTCCATTATTTTTCATCTAGGTTCACCATGACAATGGTGAACTAAACCCTTTTGTTGTTGGGGGAAACAATGTAATCTTTTTAAACTATCTTTTATTGAAACTCTTGTTTATTTATATGCTTGTCGTATGCTTTGATTATCAATTGTTGGGTTCTCATCTGCGCTTAAAGCTTTTATCGTTTAACTCATTCGATAATTGTTGTTTGTCTCTATGGATATAAAAACGTACAGTAATGTCATGAACTGGTGAGAAATTCCTTGATTAAGCAATACCACCTAGGGATAGGGGGGTAGGACGATCAATTGTTTTTCGTTCTGTTCAGTAATGCATTGCTAGTTACTAGGGGAGGCTAGGGATAACAAGCCAGTAATTAGTAATAGGCTCTTTTCGCTGAGGGATCGGGTTAAGGGTAGGCCAAGAAAGTTTGCATAACAATTAGATAACAAAGCAATTTAAACAAGAGGAGTAGATAAGAGAGAGCGGATAAGATGAAATTGTAAACCCCCAACAACTCTATTCATCCATAGTTTTTTTCTCGTCAACTGAATCAAACGCATTCATGTTTATTTTGTGTTCTTGCATCCGGAACAATTAATTTTTCTTTACAAGTCTTACGATTTCAATTTGCACGAACGATAAGGCCTTCAAGTCTCTTGTGAAGAACGATATTGGGTTTTACCAATTATATTACTTGGAACGATCTGGTACACTTGCCAGTGAGTCAACACCAGTATAAACACCAGTGTTTGATTTTCTCTATCCCTGCACTTTTATTTTACAGTCGACTCTATCTTTAACACAGTCAACTACGTTTTTCCGCTGCACACAAATTTTAATTACTTGCATTTCAAGAAAGTTCAAAAAGTTTCATACTTTGATTTCAAGATTGCGAAAAGATTTTGTTTTTTATACAACAACAATTCACCCCCACCCCTCTTGGTGTAAAATTAAAGCCTACTGATGGGTGTTGGAAAGACATGCACTTACTGACAAGTGCTAGAAAGGTTTGGGTCAGGCTCGTGACGTTAAACAAGCGCTTGTTGGGAGGCACCCCTGGATTTTTCTTATCTTTTATTATTATTTTTGTTTAGTAGTGTAGGGTTTTTATGGTACTTGGCTTGAACACCTTTATCCGATGATGGTTTGACTTGATTAACTTTGTGATGAGTATGCTTGATGATGCTTGATGTGGATGATGATTGAGACTGCTTTACATGCTCATATACAGGTAAAGTGCTCCCAGACGTTGAATGGATTCATGAATATTATGATTATGATTAAGATGTTGAGCAGGGTGTATGATTATGATGCTTGGAATATTGATTGAGCCTATTTGAGAGGTTTTTGAGCTCAAGAGTTCTTAATTGTTATGTGCTATTTATATGGAAACATGAATGATCTTGCCTGAATTTTTGTGATTGATTGAATTACATGTATGTGTCATATGATCAAGGTCGTGTTTGAATAAACCTTTTTCTAGCCAAATTAAATTCTCGTCCCATATGAAAAGGAACATTTTATGTTCTACCCTTTTTAACCTAAGCCTTAAACAGGATAAAAACCCTTGCTTTGAAAATCTTTGCCTTGAGTTAGGTTGAGAAATATTTTGGGGTGTTGTTAAAGGTTCAAGTTTGGGGTTGATGGGAGAATTGAAAAAGACAGAGTCGACATTGAGCTAATGTGTTGAATGAGAATGCATTAAAAGGATGAAAAAGATAGAGAAGAAAAGCATGAGCAAAAAATCTCAATGTAAAGAAAAAGCGAAAGTTGGGAATGAGTAAGAATTGATAAAAAGAGTGTTGGTGCTTGAACCGTGATTATGTAAATAACTCTCTTAACTTAAGGATTTTGTGATGATAATTGATTGTGGCAAATGAATGACAATTTTGTTTTATGGGATATATAGATAGTAAGAGGGATGGAGTAACCTTTGATACACTTGAGTGATTGAGTGAAACACCTTGTCTCGTGAGGATAATTTCATGAATCCATGATTATATCTGTGCTTAGCTAATTGATCATTCATAAGAATAGCATCTGTTGAAAATTATATGATTATGTGAATACTATGTGAGTTGTGATAAAGTGAAGCATGTGTGCATCTTAATGAGATTCCATTGAAAAGCTGAATTGAGTAATTACTTGTGAAAGAATGGGTTTGAATGTGTTGAACCATACTGAGGATAGGTGAAAAGCTAAGTTTTGTTTTGTTTGCTTGAGGACAAGCAAAGTTCTAAGTTTGGGGTTGTGATAACGGTTCAAAAAACGTTATTTTCATACTTAATTTTAATACAAAATACACCCTTTATGACTTAGAAATTAGCTTGAAATCATGCAAATAGCTTTAGTTACGATACAAGAGAGTCAAATGTGGTTTTAGAGATATTATTCTTGGTTTTCCTTGTTTTGACAAGATTAGACAAGAATTGAATGATGGATAGTAAAGGAGGAAGGAGTTGAACTCAAGAAAGGATGAAGAAAGGTGCAAAGGAAGAATCGTAGCCACCGCTAAGCGCTAGTTTCAGCGATGAGCGCCAGCTTTGTGAAGAAAAGCCACTGTCAGACGCCTAAGCACCAACGCTGAGGGGAAAAGATAGAGTCGTGCCCACCGCTAAGTGTCAGATCCAACGCTAAGCGCTGGCCTTCTCAGAGACAGCACTGCCAAACGCTTGGGCGTGAACGCTGAGTGTCCCACTTGAGTGTCGCACCTACCGCTGAGCGGTGAAACCAGCGTTAAGCGCTGTACTTATGGGCCTGGGCCAAAATTCTATTATTTTTCTGAGTTATAAATAGATCCCAGACGAACTCTAGGGTTATCTATTGGCAGAGAAAGATGGCAGAACACTCTCTTCACTCCTTGAGGCGGATTTTGGATGCGAAAGCTCCAATCTTTCAATTCTAGGGTTATCTCTTTCATTCTTTCCATTCAATTCATATAGTTTCACCGTGACAATGGTGAACTAAACCCGTTGTTGTTGGGGAACGATGTAATCCTATTGAAACTCTCTTATATCAAAGTTCTTATTTTATTCATATACTTTAGTTATCAATAGTTTTTCTCTTAACTTTATGCTTGCATTGTTTAACCAATTCAATGTCATGATCATTGATTTTGTCGATATGGACACATACGGGGAAATCTAGACATGAGGGAAATTCTCTTGATTATGAAATATTACCTAGACATAGGAATAGGACGATCAATTGCTTTAACCTTGTGTGCACTGAAATGCATGACTAATTACTAGGGAGACTAGACATAGTAAACTAGTAATTGGGAGTAGGCTCTCTTCATCAAGACATTGAGTTTAGAGTAAATTAGAAAGTTGCATGAACATTGATAACAAAGTTGAATTTAATAAGAATAGTAGATATAGGATAGTGGATTAGGATGAAACCGTAAACTCCAACAACATCATTCATCCATACTCTTTATCTGTAAATTGATCAAGCTTTTACATACATGTTTATTTTCGCCTTTGCATCATAAAATCAAATTATTATTTCTTCAAGTCTTATGAAATCAATTCACATGAACGTCTAGGCCTAAGAGTCCCTTGGGAAACGATATTCGGACTTACCATCTCTTTATTACTTGATACAATCTGGTACACTTGCCAAGGTGTTAACACCCATCCTCGAGATGTATATTCCTCGGCGTGAGGGGGGTGTTGGAAGTCCTAGATCGACTAGAGATAAGACCAATTCAGTGTATATAAGTGGGATCAAACCTCACTACAAGCTGGTTTTATGGGGTTGAGTTAGGCTTAAAGTCCACTTCTAACAACTTTAAACTTATGATGTATTGTTTGTGTATCTAGCTTACTCTTGCTTTTGTGTTGTTTGTTTTCGTATTGTTCTTCTCTTTTGCAATGATCACGTAAATGGTGTGAGCTTAGGGAGACAGTCTCTACAGTTGTTCCAACGAGAGGTGAGGTAGAAGCAGAGGTGTAGTTAGATGGATTTACAAAAGGAGATCTCTTCTTTGTAGAAGATTTGTTTTACCTAGTTGTTCTTTTAGCATTTATATAACTTTTCATTTTGGTAGTTTTATCCTATTAAAAATTAGGATGTTACAAAAATGTTTATTTAAGTGTTCAATAACATAAACCTTTTATTTACTATGTAATATAAAAAAATTATTTTTTTTATTCTCTTATTCTTAATTTTTGTTTCATTTGAAGAATTTTTTTGTTTTACTAAAATAATTTTCAAATTATCTCTCAAAAGTTCGACTAATTTTACGTTTGAAAAGTTTTATTAGATATCTAAGGTATTTTTCATCTTATCATATTATTAATTATACATTTATTATCTTTCATATCATTTGATTTAATGATGTATCAAATTGTTTCTAAGACACACATTTGATATCTTTTACTTTCTTTTAATACTTTTATTTGTTATTTATGTTTATCATGTAGAATATTGTTTTAATAATTTTATATAATTATTATTATTATTTTTATTTCATTATAAGTGTAATTTTATAACTGTTATTGTATAAATAGATTTCATTTATTATAGGTTTAATCATTTAGATTATCCCTGTTTATGTAGGGTTTTCTCAATTAGGTCCTAGTATTTTAAAACGTCTCAATTAAGTCCCTGATTTTGAAAAATTGAATCAATTAAGGACTTGTCGTTCACTTGGGTGGATGACGTTAAAAATTGTGTGTGCGTGACACGGTGACTTAGCTGAGGTGTGAGCTGAGTTGGTTTTTTCTCATTTTAGAATTAAATTTGATTGAAATTAATTGATACAAAAGGCAACGTTTAAGTAAAACATTTCTTAAGAAATGAAAAGTGTCAACTCTGGAATGTTGCAGAAGAAAGGAAATAATTTGGGGAAAATTGGGAAATCAGAAGGGATTTAAAATCCTAAGTTGAGGGATTTAAAACCTTAAATTGGAAGACAATAATTGGTGTTGGTGGAGCTTGTGGAGTTGGTGGAGCTTGTGGAGGTTGTTGGTGGAGGTTGTTTTTGTGCTATGCAGGTGGGTGCTAAGAAGCAGGGAGTCATAGTGCTTATGAATGTCGCAGACAAGCTTCTCAAGGAGACGGGTCTCGGGGTATATGTGGCTGAGATTGCGCATGACGGTGGTCTACACAAGGTTGCGAGGTGCGTCGGGTTTGGAAGAATCATTCATAGCGGTAAGGGAGTTTCTGAAGGAGGAGAGAGCCTCGGAGACGTTGCGCGTGAGTTTGAGGAGCTTCTTGTGGACGAGAAAGGAAGAGGGGGAAGACGAAGAAGAAGAGTCTCGGGATTACTAGGAATGCGCGGTGAGGAATGTGTCGTCCTCATCACTTGTGCTTTTTTTGTTTTATTTTAATTTGTTTTTCTTACCCATTTGCTCTTTCTCCCCCTGACAATCTAAAGTTCCTTCCTTTACTTTAAAACTCAACATCTAGAGAGAAAAAGAAGAGAAACAGATGGCGAGCATTGTTGGTACATGTCCTTTAGGCGCATTGCACAGAAACACTGTCTCGGAAAGCAATAGGAAGAACTTTGTCATTCATTATGAGGGGCTTCGATTGCCACAGAGAACGCAAATGCCTTTTTCACTTACAACCGTTCCAACAAACTACATTTCGGCTTCTTCATCTTCAAGATGCAGGACAGTCAAGGCCATGACTTCCTCAACTTTTGCAGCACCAAAGAGAGAAAAGGATCCAAAAAAGAGGGGAAAGGGGAATAACCAAACAAAACTAAAAGATTACTACTTCTAAGTAGTAATCTTAACAGATCTAACTAACTAACAAACATCAATAGTTGGAAGGGAAAATGATGAGAGAAAGAGGATTTAGAAGGATCACGCTTTGGAGTCTGTGAGAGTGACCATGTTTTTGTTCTTACAGTGAGAAAGGGAGGAAGAAGAGAATACATGTGCCTTTTGTTTTTCTATTGTTCAACAAAGAGAACCAGCATTTGAATTTCCATTACTTTATCAAGGTGATGATGATATAATTTTATAAGAATGATACTCTGACACCTCAGCCAAGTTACCATGCCACACACACACAATTTTAACGTCATCCACCCAAGTTAACGGTAAGTCCTTAATTGATTCAATTTTTCAAAATCAAGGACTTAATTGAGATGTTTTAAAATACTAGGACCTAATTGAGAAAACGCTACATAAATAGAGACAATCTAAATGATTAAACCTTTATTATAATATAATAATTTAAAGTGATTGTCATAAATCTTATTTATCACCATCAAACCTAGATTGAAGTTTAAAAGATAAACATCTTTACTAAATTTCAATGATTATTAATTAATATTTGTTCTTTACCTTTTGTTAAAGTAGTGTATTATATTATAATTTTTATCAGTGCATTAGAAAAGAGAATTTATTAGAATTTAAAGAATAAAAGTAAAGACATTTAAAATATTTTTTAATTTGTATATATATTTTTATTTCATAACTTTTTAAAAAATATTTTTAAATTTTATCTTGTTTCATTGTTCTAATAAGAATTTATTTAGTATTCTTATTTGAAATATATATAATTATAATTTTATTCAAAATATTTGTTATTGAAGAAATTAAAATATCTCTTTTTGATATTTGATATTTGATATTTAATAATATTATGTTTTATTTCTCATAATTTTTTATTATTTTATAAAAATTAATTAATTAATATTGAAAGAGTAAAAAAGCATATATAAATAAAAATACGGATAGACAATTACTCGGTCAGGATGAATATGAGACAAAATATAGATACTAGTTGAGCTTTGGTACGAGAATGGAGATAAACTTCTTTGGTACGAGAATGGAGATAGACTTTTTTTTTTAAAAAAAAAAAAGGAATATGAAATAACAAAATTTATCGTTGTCTCTTGTCATTCTTATTACATATATCAAATTGGGAATATGAAACATATATAAAAACTAAAACGGAGTTAAATACAAAATTTAGTACATAATAAAAGGCAAATTAAATACTTACATCCCATTATTTTTAGAACTCTTTCTAATATTTTTTACACTTAAGAAAAAAAAATGAAAAGAAATTATGAAAGGACTCAATGAAAAGAAAGAAAATAATGGTTAGGAGGAAAATGACACCACCAGTACTAGTAGCTTATTCATTGTCTCTTCTTCATTGATATCATTGTATCTACAACCTCAAAGTCATTACCATTGACATCATTGCAATTTTCATCCACTACATTTTCGTACGCTTGTATCCATATATTCATTCCACGATAAACACTCTCCTTATGATTGAATTTCACAATGTTAAATGACACCAAGTCATTTTTCCACCATAATATTATTATATTGCTTTCTAATTACATTGCCACGCCCATTACCAACGTTGCGCCACAATTTCATCCATCGTCAACAGAACTTTTCGTCATGATCATGATCCTCAAATTTTCATTTTATATATTTCTCCAACAGCTAAAAGGTAGAGAGAATAAAAATTACCCAAGCAAAAGACTCAAAATTCTGAATGACGTGTGGATATGGTACTTACTGCATAATGTACTTCTTAATTATGAGAGCAACTCTTTCTACACAAGCATGTTCAGATTCATGATCTTGTCTCCATTAATAGAGAAATACGTCTGAATATTAGGTTTCACACATGTAAGGATCACGATTATATAATTTAGATAGGGATTATAGATATGATGGTGTTGCACTGTTTCTTGTTTTACCATTGAAAACTATATTCAATGTATTCTCCAAGTAGAAATTCATTTCCACTTTTTTTTTTCATTGTCAACGTACTTTCAAAATTCTTCTATGGATAATTCAAGCTTTTATGTTTGACTCAAATTCTTAAAAATAGCTCTATCGATAAGGAGTTTCAACACACATACATCTCCACATAGATAAGATATTGTTCACTTTGGGTCAAGATCTCACATATTTGTTTTTTGTAACACTCCAAAAGACCTATTACAAATAAAGGTATCTTAAAATATTATTTATGGAAAAAAAAATTAAAAAAAAGTTTCTTTTTTCTATAAACTACATGTAATTTATACCTTAAAAATTAATGAGATAAAATTTTACAAACAAATTTATTCATAAACTAATAAACTAATTAATTTATATACTCAGGTAGTTTTTTTTTCTTTCTAATAAGAGTATTTTTCCTCTAAAAAAAGTAAAAATAGTATAGTAGTTAAAATTAGTGCAGTTTACCATTCAGTTAGTAGTTTAGTTCAGTTTATATTGTAGTTTAGTACAATTTACAACTCAGTTAGTAGTTCAGTTCAGTTTATATTGTAATTTAGTACAATTCAATTTAATAAAACAAAAAACAGTTCAGTTCAGTTTGTCTGAATTATTTTACAGTTCAATTTAAACAAATTAGTTTTTAGTTCAGTATAATTTTTAGCAGTGGAGTACAGTTCCATTTGCTCATCCCTAATTATAAACACAAAGTAGTAATGTATTCCTTAGATAAAGGTCCTTGTTAAGAAAGGTTATTAAAAGATATTTTTTTAATGAAAAATCAACACTTAAAACACTTTCCAACAAGTTACATTTGTGAATATTTGAACTACTGCTTGAAGTAGCTAGTCAATAAAATGTGTAATTTATAAACTTCATATTAATTCATTGATTAAGGTATGCCATATCGATCCATATGTAGTTTTAAAATTAAATTATAAAGAATAATGCCGAATTATTTTCACCAAAATGTGGGGAAAATAATTAAGTAATGCTAATAAATAAATTGATCATAAAATTTAGTTTTTCCAAAATGTGGGGTAGTCGAAATATAATATTTTCAAACTCTTACACTTTGCTTTTAAATATTGAGATTTTATATAGTCATCCTATTTAATGGGTGATAGTTATGCACCTAGTTAATATAAACTCGTAATAAGAATCAAACCATTTATCGAACTGCACAATCTTCAAAATTTTGGCACTGAAAAGATTAGAGAATCCATATAATAAATAATTGTTGTTAGAAGTTAACGTGGAAACATGGTCACCTTGAGTGAGGATTGGGAGAGTATTTTGATGAATAATATAGGAGTATCAAAACATGTTCCGTCTTTTTTTTTAATTTTTTTTAATTTTTATTTCAAAATTTGTTTCTACATATACATTCAATCACATGGATATTTTTTAAATTTTTAATTGATTAATTAATATTTTTTATTTGATAAATTAAAACAATTAGTATATTTGTACGTTAAGTTTTTCTACTAATAATAATAATTAGAACTTAATTTGTAAGTATTAATGATTTAAATTATAACAATATTTTACTTTTATATTTTTATAAAAATATAATATAGAAATTTTAATCTTTTTCATTATTTTAATTGTAATTTTTAAATTAAAAAATTAAAAAAAAAAAAGTAGGCCAACGTACTACTTTGACACCCTTATTCAACAATAGGGAGAGGTTGAAGTACTAATTAAGGAGACATTTGATGAATTAATTAAGGAAATACTTCATCCTCTAATAGAAAAAATAAGAAAGTTGTAATATTTAAGATTTAGCAAATGTATCTATAAAGTGGTTTATTAGTTATTTAATTTAAAATATTTATTTCATTTAAAAAATTATGATAACTGATAAAACAAATTATTAATTTAAAAAAATTATTTTATTTAAAAGAGTTCCTAAAAGATAAACGGCTTTATTAATTAATTTATTTTATTTAAAATATTTTTTAAGATATAAAAGAATTTATTAACTATTTAATTTAAAAGATTTTTTTTCATTTAAAAGATTTTTCAAGAGATAATTTTCGGTGAATAATTATTTAGTTAAGAAGATATTAAAAAGATTTCTTAAAGATAGAGTAGTTATAACATGTGTATAAAGTAAATTAGATACCATGAATATAAGATTATATTATTTGAATCTATTAGAAGTTAACTAGATTTTTGCAAGTGTCATTATAAATAGGGAAGTAGGGGTAATTGTGAGTTGTAAGATCTAGGAAAAATTAATATTTAGAAGGGTGGTTTGGACATGAACAATGTTTATTAAAATAAGAAATGTTAAGATATATACAAGTGAAGTGTGTTTAATTCTTCTTGTGTTCATTTGGTTGTGCTTTTAATTAATTATATTAATTGATCTTAGTTTTTTTTAGGGTTGGAATTTTAGTGTGTTAATCTGAAAAATAGATCAAAAGAATCTGGTTCTAGTATGAATTATTGAGTATGTTAAATGTAAAGAGAAATTGTTCCTACCCTTTGTTTTGTGAGATAATTATACGTTGATCATGTGCAAATTAGGAGTATATCTTGGTTGATCATGTTCTTTTATTATATTCTTTTGAATGTTTGATTTTTCCAAGACTACTTTGTTTAATGTTATTTGCTAAATTTCAAAACAAAAGATGTCGTAGATGATCCCAGTCATTCTCTTAGATTATCTTGTCTTAACACAAGTCTCTCACATTTTCTCCCAAAGACATTTGCATTAGGAGAATCTCTTAAGCACTTTGCACTCTCCCTCTCTCAAAGTTCATCAAAACCCTAAATCTCACAAATGGTCGATCAACTAAACTATTGAAGACAGTGAAAAGGGTCATTTATGGAAGTAACCTCAAGCACGACTTCATCATTACAGAAATCATCTACAAGGAAATTATGCCTTACACCAAAGTGTTTTAACTCACATGCTCCAAGACATAGCTCAAGAGATCATATCTCAGAGTTAGGGAGGCACTACATTTACCACTTGATAATTTGAGTACCCTTCAACCTCCCCCTGCTCTTAAATACCATGGATCGGGTGGTGAATCATAGGTTTAACCAAAAATGGGTCAATGAAATATGATTAATAAGAAAATGATTGTTGGTGGTGGTGTTGTAAACTTTGTCATATCAACTTTATCAAAATTTGGCTTAAATGTGTAACAGTAAGGGAATGTGATTCAAAGGAAGTTCTTTAGTACCAATGACAATCTCCAAGTGGCTAAATAGGGAATGCTCTTATGAACTTGCTTAAGCATTGTTAAAAGCCAATGTAGGGCTATTATTATTGATCAAAATTTTATTTGACGATAAGGGGTTTATGGGAAAATAAAGCACATATGTGAAACCGAATTAGAAATAGTATCTTAATGTTCCCAGCCTAAACAAGTGGTAAAATTTAACAAGCAATATCTTGAAAATCTGGCCCTCAAGATAAGTATGAGGACAATAGTCCTTTCATTGATCGAGTGGTGGCATCCATGGACTGGCCTATAGCAAGGTACAAAGGAGTTGTCTCTACTCAAAAACATCAAGAATGATTTATATAAGATCTTTTTATTTAACAAAGGGAAAAGGACATTAAAGAATCATCAGGGAGTTGTTTATTGCTTTCCCGAAATCAACTAGTCAAAATAATCAAGTGCCCTTGCCCATCACCCATTTGTCCAACCTTGGCAAACCCCAAGAAACAAAGGAATGTTGATCCGTCAACCATTTATAACAAGTGTAATGGGTACTTATATTTGCAACAATCTATATACCATCATATTAATGCCTTTTGATGAGACCATGCCTCCTCAAGCATTATTCAGTAGATGAATTTGGTGAAGGATGTGTGTCACCCAAGTTGAGCATCGTTAAGCCATGTCTCACTTGTCACTTTGATGACACAAATGCTACCTTTTTGGTAGATGATACAGCCGGATAATAAATCCTATTAATGCTACCACTTGGAACCCAAATGACACAACCATTGGTTCTTAGGGAAGCCATTCATCTTGAAGTAGCCATAATACACGTCCAAGCTCTACTCGTGACATGGTCTATCATGTCCAAGCTTGATAAAGATCTTCTTCAAGAAATCACTGAAGACATTGCCTAGCCTATACCTACACCACTCCCTAAACCACTTCACTCTACTACCTACAATGTTGAACCAACCCAACAACTCACCACAACTACCTCATCCAACCCCTCTCTTCAAATTATAAAATCTGCTCCCCAACCCTTAACCACTATACCCCCAAATCATGAACTACCATCTAACCCAACTTCTTTTGCCTTGTTACAACACATGCATAATCTTATGGCGCAACACTATACCAATATTGTTGCAGAACTTGCTGATATACAGGCTAAAAAATGAAAAGTTTTTGGAAGTGGTTAACACCCTCAATACCCTCGTCCAAAAGCTATTCCTTTTACCTACACCAACCACTAAAACCTCACCAGCTTTACCACTACCATTCGGGCAATAATGTTACTTCCCTACCCTTTTTAATTTTTATCAAATAAAGAGGAGAAAATAAATATGCTTAACATTGATAGGATATCAAAATCAGGGGGAGCTAAGGGAGTTCACCTTTATAGTCATCTACTCTAATACAAATTCATCATATAATATCATTTGTTCTGATAGTGTTTATGTATTTACTCTAGCATACATGATTTTTTCTGATATACTTATGATATAGAAAAATAATTTTATAAAACCCATAGAAAATATTTAAAGTTTTTAAATTAAAAAAGTATACTTAAGTAGGTCACCGGGGTAATTCATTGTGTTAAGCGTCATATCACTAGTATAGGAAAATTTCTAAGCGACATGATAAGTATTTGAGTTTAGAATTATTTGACTTAAGGAAAAACACTTTTTATAAACTAAGTTATAATTTATTGAGTTTTTAATAGAAAAATAATTTAAATAGAAGCCAATAACAATCGAGTTGAATAGATGCCTCCTAAGAAAGTTGGTTATAAATGAAACACTAGTCAGATGAGGTGCTCAATATGTTAAGTGTTCTTTAAAAAATTATTCATTTGTAAACATAACTCTCATTAGACCATATAATCATTAGATGTGGTAAGGTTATACCCTTATAAGGTGAGCCACCCATCTGTTTAGCAAAAACACTATTTTAAGTCTCCATATAGAAAACACTAGAAGATACCCCGTTAATTGAATCTAACTCACTATAAGAGCCTAGTGGAAGGAGTTTCCAAGGGTTTGGGTCATTTATTGAGTAGCATTCTAGTAAATACAAAATATTGTTGAATAGTTCATTAAATTTAAAGGTTGTTGAGCTCTTGAGAGAGGAGTGAATAAGGTGGGCTATGTACTAGAAAGACTATACATTCTTTGGGTGATTGTGTGAAATCTACAGGGCATGTCTGAAGAAACCCTTTTTAATTGTGAATAAGTAAACTAGAATGGTAACATATATTTGTTTTTAGAGGCTATGCTGAACCTAAGCAGTAAAGTCATTACCTACTGTGTGGGGTTATGCAGATCCTAGACTTTGATGTCAAAATCTACTATGAAACTAAATAGAAGTTATATTTACATTCATTCTTGTGTAAGTGATTCTATGGGGAAACCACTATGTGTGTGCATTGTAGGTGTACTGAATATATAACTGGTTTATAAGAGATTATCTTAACTCTACTCGGCATTGAACTCACATAGAAGAACACATCTAAGGGTGAAAGTTGAAGGAGGTTTATTTACTCATGGTTAGTGGTGTGAAAAAGAACTATGTACAACTAGGCCACAAGAAATTTACTAAAAGGTCATATAACAAGTGAAAAATCTCTTAGTTCAGTTTATACTCATTAGACAATACGTTTTCTTTTACGTGCTAGATAATTAGTTTTCTATTATGCTTGTTAGACTCTAAAAGAATGTTATACATTAGACATTAAGTTGCACAAGCCTTGGTATTCACGTAACCTCTAGTTAGTGGTGGTTGTTAAGACCCTGGTAAGTGTACCAGATCGTTATCAAGTAATATAATTGGTAAAACCCAATATCGTTCTCCCAAAGGACTCAAAGGCCTAATCTTTCGTGTAAACTAATCGCATAAGACTTGAGAAAAGAAATTAGTTTGATACGCTAAAGTTGTATGGGTGGTTGCCAAGGTTTGTCACGGCTTTGAAGTGTGGTAATTCTGTTGGCTATATGAGATTATTGAATCATGCTATGTTGTTTTCACTGGTATGGTCACATGATGTATGCATGTGTGATGGGTTGTTTCTGAAAATTTTATGTTTTTCCTTGACTTATGAATGATAATGTTCGTATGGTTTTGGGATATAATGTGGTATGTAGTACAAATGGTTCGAGTCAGAAATGATCTGCATCTATTTGCTGCTTAAGTGTGAATGTTACTGTCTAGCCATATTGCTTTAGGACCAAAATCTGTGTTTCTGAACAATAAAATTAGTGTTACACTCTATCTGCTTTCTTTATTATATATGATGACGTCTTTAATTTATATGCATGACATATAATTTTAGGACGTCACATTTATGGTATCAGAGAGTTTTTGTATGCAAGACAAAAGTAAAAATGCAAATGCAGTGATTCAATTGGCTAAAGAAACTATGGATGAATGAAGTTGTTGGGGTTTACAATTTCATCTTACACACCCTCATATATCTACTCTTCTTACTTACTTTGCTTATTTATCATATTTTCATGCAAACTTTCTTGGTCTACCCTTAACCCAATCCCTTGGATCGCTGAGCGGTTTGCCTCTTGTCGTTCTGGACGCTTAGCGTCACCGCGTGGGCGCCAAACAGTAGCTCCCCCTCGAATATGCCGCTCAGCATTGGAATTTGGCGCTGAGCGGTCCATAAACTCTTCTTTTCTTCCTTTTTCTTCTTCTTTCTTGAGTCTATGACCTTCCTACTTCACTTCCATCTTCCATTCTCATAAAAAAAAACCTTACAAAACAATTCAAAACAAGCATAATATCTCTAAAAACAGCTTTTGACTCTCATGTGACACAACTTAAGAGTTTTACTTTATTCTCAGCTCATTCTAAGCCAAAAGGGTGTGTTTTGATATCAAATTTATGCATGAAAATAACGGTTTTCAGACCGTTATCAGTGGTGCACCATGGTTCATTCTCCCTAACCTATACTTTTTATTCCATTGACTTTAACTTCTCCGACATTTCTTGAGTTGTGGAGAGAGGGATAGAAAGCTTTTGAATTTTTTATTTATTTTTATGAGACATTGATTTAAGAATTTCTCTTTTTTGTCAATACATTTATCTTATTTCCACACATATTTGCCTCTCTCTAATACATTACTCAACGTACATAATGTGCATAACATGTTATATCATACTTTTATTTCTTATGTGTTTTCATATGCTACTACATAATAAAAATAACTTAAAACTGATATTTATTATGATGGAAAAAAAAAGATCGTTAAAACTCATTCTCTAAAACATGTATAGGAAACACTAAATCATCCCTCAACAAGTTGTTTTGATACTTATGAATATAACTAATTAATTTAAGGTTTAATAGGTTCGGAGGTCCCTATATTTGGGGGTTTGTTTCAATTGGGTCCTCCAATTTTGAAAGTTATCAATTAGGTCCCTAATTTTGTCAATTTGAATCAATAAAAGTCTTTCCGTTAAATGCAGTTAACGCCGTGAAGTTTTTGAACATCTGACACGCTGACGCTTCCAGGTGGTACCATTTCAAATGCATAGGTGGATTATAAAAGGGTGAAATCCCTAAATTAAAAGGGTGTATTTGAAGGTGAAATCCCTAAATTAAAAGGCATTTCACCCTTTTATAATCCACCTATGCACTTTAAACGGTGCCACTGGAAGCGTCATCGTACCATATGTTCAAAAACTTCACGGTGTTAACTGCATTTAACGGAACGACTTTTATTGATTCAAATTGACAAAATTGGGGACCTAATTGATCACTTCCAAAATTGGAGGACCCAATTGAAACAAACCCCAAAATATAGGGACCTCCGAACCTATTAAACCTTAATTTAATAGACTATTACACTATAAAGAATATAATTATTATTTCATTCATCTAAACCTCATTGTGTTAAAAAGATATTTCATCTTTATTTATAAAGAATTAATAGTAACTAGCACATAATCAAAGTTACACCAAACTTAATTTTTATATTTAAAATAATTATATATTTGGTAAAAATCCAATTTCTAGTAAACACAAAGAACAACATTTGATGCATATAAGGTTTGAAAACAAATTATTCTAGCAACGTTTGAACATTATATACAAAAGGAATAAGTTGTTCTTAAAAGCAATTAGAAGCATGAGAAACGTCAAAGTAAAATTTGATTAAGATATTTAAATATCTCCTAAGTACATGAATTTTTCCAATTTTATAGTTCAAAGACTAAGAAGAAAACTTGACCTTCCATATCAATACTAATCACATGAACAATATAAATAAAGGATACATTTATTAAAAGTTTGAAATATTTCATTATGAAGTTCACAAAGTTCATATATTATGAAGATTACACAACAATGATCATATTTGTAAAGACCTATATAAAGTAAAAGCTTCTAGTTGTTCAAAACCACATAAAATATAATGCATATACAATATGACATAACTTTCTGGTCTAAGCTTTTTGGCTAATATATTCTCATTGAGAATTTACAAAATGTGTGTATTTCTAACCCTGTCAAGTAAGCCTTTTGTGAGGAATTCATCTACATATACTATCTTTTAGAATTATCTTCCTTAAAACAAAATCATTTATTTTGTAGTCTTAAGTGGCACTAAGAACACTTGGATTCATAATGTCCAGGGTAGATTAAGAATGGATAACTAGAGTGGTTTGTGTACTCATCATATCTAGAAGAGATTTGTGTACTCTTCTATAATCAAGTACTTTGTTAATTGTTAGACTTTAAGTTTGAAATGAAATCAACCTTTCTAAAAGAATAAAGTTAGTTTTGATGATGATGTTGATAAAGATCAAACTAAGGATGATAATGGTGTTAGTGGATACATGTTTGACTATCTTATCCTCACCCCTTATGTAAAAATGTATTCACATCCTTATCCCTATACCCACCATCCAACTAGGATCTACCATCCTTGAAGGGAACATATGTCGTGAATACATGTCATGCATCCCAACATTGTTCATATACCTTTCGTAGCATATATAAACAATCTTACATTTTATACATCATTTCATCCATATAAACATGTATAGAAGCATGGAATGTAGCATAAATAATCACATTCCTAAAACATTTTTGCTTGAATAAGCTCATCTCGCTTGAGTAACCTCCTCAACATAAACAAGGTTTCAATCATTTTTGCTTGAGCGACACATTTTTCACTTAGCAAAATGCAATTCGAGAGTAACACCTTCTCATGGTTCTTCTTACTTTAACAACCTGTTTATCTCTTAAGTGTTCATCGCTTGGGTATTATGATTAATGCTTAAATTAATGACACCACCTCAATTTAAGAACTTAATAAGATTCTAAAGACAATCCACTATCATAGGACTTTTGAGAATCTATCCAGTGCTTGGGTATCCAAGCCACATGTCGTACATTGTCTCATGTTATGAAACATGTACACCTCCTTTAAGCCATGCTTAGGCATTCATAACTAATGCTTGACCCACAAGTCATATTATTAGATCATTTGGCTCAATGCTTAAGCGATATTATTATAGAAAAGAAAAAAGCTTTAAGACATTTATAACACTCCAACTATTGGCCAACACTCGAGCTATACTTCACATTACTTGAGTGAACATCTTGTCATTTGAGTGACTTAAGGGAATGAATACAATGATTGCACATCATGTAAGCACCACTTGAGTGACAACACATCGTTTGAATGATTTCAAATATGAACGCAACTAAAACAAACTAAAAAATTGTGTTTTCTACACTTTATTTGTTTAACATTGGTGTAAAATAAACATTCTCAAACATAATAATACTCAAATTCACAGACATCTTTAAATATTGTATTCTTTACTCATTTTCGATAAACATATAACTCACATTTTTTGCTTTCATATACACATCTTACAAAACAACCACTTCATTACAAAATTTTGAATATTAGCTTTTGATAACGGTTGAAAAACTGTTATTTTCATGTGCTATTTTAGACCAAATTACTCCCTTTACTACTTAGAATGAGCTTGAAATCAAACAAAACTCAATAAATGAGTCAATCGAGAGTCAAAAGTTGTTTTTAGCGATATTATGCTTGTTTTGCATTGTTTTGCAGCAATTTTGATGGAAGTCGAGAATAAAGGTGAAGATAAAGGCCTTAAACTCAAGATAGATGAAGAAAATCAAGAAAAGAAGAGTCTAGAAACCGCCTAGCGGTAGAATTGCACCGCTGGGCGGCCAAATGCGAGGAGTTGGCATCAAGGCAGCGACGCCTGGCGGTTTTGCGATAAGAGGCAAACCGCCGGGCGGTAGCGCGATAAGAGGCAAACCGTCGGGCGGCATAAGTGTGACGCCGGGCGGTTGCCTGTTGGGCTCGGCCTTTTTTTGTTGCGTTCCTCCGCTATAAATAGCCCTAGTGCGATTTCATTCTCATTCTTTTGACAGAGGAGGGCGGCCAGACCTACTTTTCACTCTCTGGAGAGGATCTCTTGGATGCTTAGGCTCCTTTTCATCTTTTCTAGGGTTTGCTTTCCATATCTTCCATTATTTTCATCTTGGTTCACCATGACAATGGTGAACTAAACCCTTTTGTTGTTGGGGGAACAATGTAATCTTTTGATACTCTCTTTTATTGAAACTCTTGTTTAAATTATATGATTTTCATATGCGTTTATTATCAATTGTTGGATTCTCATACTGTGCTTAAAGCTTTTATCGTTTAACTCATTCGGTAACTGTTATTTGCCTTTATTGATACAGGAACGTACAGTAATGTCACGAACTAGTGAGTAATTCCTTGGTTAAGAAATACCACCTAGGGATAGGGGGTAGGACGACCAATTGTTTTTGCTTCTGTTTGTAATGCGTTGCTAGTTACTAGGGGAGGTTAGGGATAGCAAGCCGGTAATTAGTAATAGGCCCTTTTCGCCGAGGGATCGGGTTAAGGGGAGGCCAAGAAAGTTTGCATAACAATTAGATAGTAACGCAATTTAAACTAGAGGAGTAAATAAGAGATAGCGGATTAGATAAAATTGTAAACCCCCAACAACTCCATTTATTCATACTCTTTTCTCGTCAACTGAATCACTCATTGCATGTTTATTTTCTGTCTTTGCATTCACCACAACAATTAATTTTTCTTTCACAAGTCTTACGATTTTGCTTCATACAAACGATAAGGCCTTTCGAGTCTCATGGGAAGAACGATAATGGGTTTTACCATTTTTATTACTTGAAACGATATGGTACACTTGTCATTCAGTTAACAGCTTTCCATATCTAGATTTATATTTGACTTTATCTTGTTAGGCAGGTCTTTATAATAACTTCACAATCCATATAAGTCTTTAAACAATAATCCTATACCCACAACATTCCCTTTTAAACAAAGAGAAGAAAATATTATTAAAACACTAACTAATAAAGTTCAATATACTCATTAAAATCAAATTTTAATCGCTTCAAAATGTTCTAAAATTTACAAGTATCATATAACCTCAACCGGTGCATATCTTGACGAGGTAAAAAATCTTTCTCTTATGCCTCGGTTGTAAACCGAGTTAGTATTTCGTCATCTACTGCCTCCGTTGGGATTGAACCGAGGCAATAGAGTGGTTTTTACTTTTTTTTTCTGGCGACACTTTGTTCAGCTTATTCTTCCAACCCGGTGACTTGAGCACAAACACATCAGAAAATATAACCAGATTTCAAAGTTTCAATTTCAAGTTGGTTAGCACAAAATGCTACAAGGGTCAGCCAAATCACCAGCAGCACATCCTGAAGAAAAAGAAGACACCCTTAAGCGTATTGAAGTGAAACAAGCAAGAATCAACTCAAGATTTTGTTTAAATAATTTTTCAGCACAGAGAAGTTTTTGAACCAGTAGAAGAAAATTAGAAAGTAAGTTAGACCTTAAATTGCAAAATTCAAGTAAGGCAACAATTTTACCAATCCATTGACCCAGCGATGGACGAACAAGGGTTACACTGATTCCTGCTTCTATGGAAGCAAAAATTAAAGATGAAGTACATCTAACTATAGTGATGAAAATCTTCTGTCCAAGAACTCCAACTTCATTAGTTTTATCAACATTATTATCCTCTTTCTGCACCTTGATGTGTCCTGTACAAAACAAAAAGAAAGTCATCACAAGTTACAGAGAGTGGTTACAGAGAACCCAAATCACCAAATTTGTTCATTGCCAAACCTCTTTTGTATCCTTGTCACTTCATCCATTGCTCGTTGGGAAGTAGAAGTGTGTGCAGAGAGTGGTTACAAAGAACCCAAATCACCAAAAATCACTATCCTCATGCAAGCACAGAGAACCCAAAAATCCCAAACGAAACCCTTGCTAACAAACGCAGAAGTCCTAGCCGCGCCACCGCCGCACCATCACCTCGCCCTTGTCACTCCATCGTCGCGCCTTTGTTGTGCTAAGGACGATCCCCTACGAAGGCGAGATCCACCGCCAGCCACCACCAAGCCTCCAGAATGTCGCCAAGCCCCAAATCAAAACCCTAAATCGAATCACCAACACCAAGCCACAGTGTCGCCAAGCCCCAAATCGAATCGCCAATGTCGCTGCTGCCATCTCCATGAACAGGGACCTTCACGCCGCGGAGACGAAGTCGCGCCGGTCGCCCCTCCCTACGCGAAACTGCATTTGAACCTGAAAAGAAAGAAGGGAACAAGAGTACCCAAAGTCGAACCCAAAACGGAAAAGAAGAAGAAGAAGAAGAATGGCCCATGCACCACCGCGAGCCACCACGAACGTCGCCTGGTTGCGCCATCTACACACCGTTGCCTGGTCGCACCATCTCCACACCGTTGCCTGGTCGCCTGGTCGCGAGAAGAAGATGAACCAAAGGCCAGGGATTTTTGAAAATGAAATCTGATTAGCCTTACCCCTTTGGACCGAAAGTACTGGAAAAACAGGGTATATGCCTCGAGTCCCAGTCAACTGAAGCATTCTCAGGGTGATAGGCAACGGGTGGGGTTTGAACCGAGGTCATTTTGTCTATATGCCTCAGTTCCCCTTAAACCGGGTCAGAAAAACTAATCTAAACTACGAAAAGGCCACCGTTTTCTTATAGATTTTGGTTCCGCTTTAACCGATGTCTAATGTGCGATTTCAAATCCAGTTTTTTTACTAGTGAAACAATGGTCAAAAACTCCTTATTTACTTAAAATAATGTAAAGAGAGTCGGAATTTTCTAAACTAAAGATTTTGAAGATTTTGTAAATTCTATTTATGAACTTCTTTAAATATTTACTTTAAAATTCATTTTAAAATATTTGAAATCTTTCGAGTAACTTACTACATTTTCAATGTATCATGTTAACATTTTCCAGATTTCAAATTTAAACATAAAATATACTTTTATAGACATTATATTAAATATTTTTTCTTCCTAATCTTATTTGGTTGCTTTTGATTTTGAAAAAAATAACTTTTTTTAAAAAAATGTCCCCATAATCGCTTGTTAAGAATGTAATATATACAAGTAGGTCTACATGTCCTAAAACAAGTTTATACAAGTTGCTAACATAACACACAATTACTAAACAACAATAACTATTTTTAAAAACTTAGTTCTGCCTCCGTAAATAAAATTAAAAAATTAATAATAAAAATATGAAATCATTAAAGTATAAGATTAGTGTACGGTAGTATGTCACACGACCGGTCAAATATATCTTGTATCAAATAATATCTCAACAGAGATATTTCAGCTCGTATCAAATATTATCTCGTATCAAATATTATCTCAGCAGAGATATTTCAGGTAAGTTTGTTTATATTTCATTCGGTTTATATTTTATTCTGTTATATTGATTTTATATCAATCCAAAGCCTATAAATAAAAGACCAAAAGGTTCCAGACGAGGTACGCACAATCAAAACCTACAATACACTGATCTCCCACCCGCACTCTCATATCTGACCAAACCTCACACTCTCGCCGTTCCGAGCATCCATTTGCCGGGAACAGAGAGTTTCCAACACCGACATCTAACTTGATCGTCGGAGTACCATTACAGGTACCATCCCCCTCCTGGGAGAAAGACGAGCGGACGGAAGGACGGACGGCCTGAAAGACGAACGGCGGAGACAACTGAAGACTTCACATCAGAAGGAAGCGGAGAAGCACCATCGAGGTCAGTGCTTTCGGTCCCAGTAAATCCCCACCGAAACATTTTGGCGCCCACCGTGGGGCCGAAAGAGAAGACTCCCAATGGTGACCACGAGAAGCATGGACGGTATTGACCATACAGAGCTCCTAACACGACTCCAGGCTCAACTTGAACAGCAGACCCAGATGATCCGCCAGCAACAAGAAGCGTTTCGCCAGCAACAGGAAGTGCATCAGCAACTCGTCGCAGAGCTAGCCCAACTCAAGGAGAAACAACAGGGAGAAACAGAGGGTAATAGCCATGCCGGCAACAACGGCCGTCGCAACGGCCGAAACAATCACCCCCATGAGGATAGCGGTCCTCCACCGCCATCAGAATTGTTACCCTTCACCGAGGAGATTATGCAGACGGCAATGCCCGACCGACCCCCCCCCCCCCCCTCCAATCGAAAAATTTGACGGAACAACGGATCCAGAAAACCATCTCCGTAATTTCATCGACTCCATGGCTTTCTATTCGAACAGCGATCCAGTCAAATGTAGAGCCTTCTCTTTGTCTCTCAAAGACGAAGCCCTAGAATGGTATTACACTTTGCCTCCAAACTCGGTCGACAACTTTCATACCGTCACAACGCTTTTCAGAAGGCAATTCTCTGCCAGCCGGAAAGAAGGCGTATCCGCTGCCGAACTCGTCAACCTTAAGCAAGGGAGAGACGAACCCCTGAGAACGTTCATGCGCAGATACTCAGAGATGGCTAGGAGAGTGAAGGGCGTCTCACATGAGTTCATCATCAGCAACCTCCCTAATTGCCTCAAACCAGGGTTTATTTCAGAAAGTCTGTACGCTGAATTACCAAACACTATGGAAGAACTGCATGAAAAAATGACCAAATTCATCAAAATGGAGGATCAAAGGTACTATCAAAAGAAGAATGACGCTCCGACCACAAATGACAGAGGTCGCAACCACAAGCCCCCTCGCACAGAGCCGAAAGCCCTCCTCGGACCTCGGTACGACCGTTATACTCAACTAACAGCTCCAAGGGACAAGATATTTGACAAAGCCCACCAATCTAATCTGATCGCCGTTCAGAGAAAGCGGACGCCCAGGAATGCGGACGCGTCCAAGACGTGTCGGTTTCACGATAACCAGGGACACTCCACCGAGGGCTGCCAGGGACTAAAGATGAGATAGAGAGACTAGTCCGTGCAGGCTACTTGCAGGAATTTGTCAAGTTAGAGACAGACCGACAGGGGCGTTCCCCCCAGCGCGGACGTTCCCCCCAGCGCGGACGTTCCCCCCGGCGAGAACGTTCCCCCAGAAGATTCAGAAGGAGTCCCGAGCCAGCTCGACGAAAGACCGAACGCACTCGTGAACGTTCGAGAAGCAGATCACGGAAGCGGGATCCGACCCCAAAGGGCTGCATTGACACCATCTCAGGAGGTTTCGCCGGGGGAGGAGCTTCATCTTCAGCTCGCAAGAGACATTTGCGAAACTTGCATAGCGTCCATACAATAGCTCGGAATCCTTTGACGATGCCGGACATCACTTTTACCGACCGGGATTTCCATGCTCCTGATCCAGAACAGGATGATCCTATGGTTATCACCGCCCGGATTGCTGAATATGACGTGAGCAAGATTCTAATAGACCAGGGAAGCTCGGTCAATATCTTATATTGGGCAACCTTTCAGCGGATGGCTTTATCTGAGGAAGCCATAACACCTTTTCATGAACAAATTGTTGGTTTTGCAGGTGAACGCGTTGACACAAGAGGATATATCGATTTAAGGACCCGCCTGGGTACCGGTGATCGGTCAAAAGAAATCCGTGTACACTTCTTGTTGGTGGAAGCTCATACTTCGTATAATGCTCTTCTCGGCCGCCCGTGTCTGAACGCCTTTGGAGCAATCGTTTCAACCCCACATTTAGCGATGAAGTTCCCATCCGGAAAAGGAGAAATATGCACCGTCCGGGCAGATCAGAAAACCGCTCGGCAATGTTATACGGCTTCCTTAAAGGCCGCCACATACAAGAGGCAAGGTAGATCGGAAACCATATCGGTCGACTTGGACCCGAGGACCAACACCGACGACCGGATTCAACCCCAGGGGGAGATCAAACCGATCGTCCTTGGGAAGAATAAAGAACAGGTTACTAATATCGGAGCCGACCTTACAATTACAAATGAAGACGACCTCACAGCTCTGTTGCGGGCTAACAGTACCCTCTTTGCTTGGAGCGCCTCAGATATGCCGGGTATCCACCCCGAGGTCATCACTCATAAACTATCCATATTCCGAGAAGCTCGGCCAATTGCTCAGAAGAAGAGAAGACTCGGTACCGAAAAGCGGGCGGCAGTACAGAAGGAGGTAGACAAGTTAATCACGGCCGGATTCATCCGAGAAATAACGTACACCACGTGGTTAGCAAATGTGGTCATGGTCAAAAAATCGAACGGTCAGTGGCGAATGTGTGTAGACTTCACCGACCTAAACAAAGCTTGCCCTAAAGACAACTATCCCATCCCCAGCATTGACCGACTGGTGGATGGCGCCTCCGGTCACACGGTCCTCAGTTTCTTAGATGCATATTCGGGATATAACCAGATTCCGATGTATGCCCCAGATCGTAACCACACGACTTTCATCACCGAACAAGCCAATTACTGCTATGAAGTCATGTCGTTCGGTTTAAAGAATGCAGGTGCCACGTATCAGCGGCTCATGGACAAAATCTTCCATAATCAAATCGGATGGTGCATGGAAGTTTACGTGGATGACATGGTAGTACGAAGCTGTTCCCATCAACAGCATTTACGCGATCTGACGGACGTCTTTGAACAACTCGAAAAATATGGGTTACGCCTCAACCCTTCCAAGTGTACCTTCGGTGTTTCGGCCGGAAAATTTCTCGGATTCATGTTAACTAATCGAGGAATTGAAGCCAACCCGGACAAATGTCGAGCAATTCTGGAGATGAGAACCCCGACCAAGCTAAAAGAGGTCCAATGTCTAGTCGGACGTCTCACCGCGTTGTCTCGGTTTATACCAAGGCTCTCCGAGCACATAAAGCCTATTCTTCGCAACATGAAGAGGGATGTCCCTCGGCACTGGGACGATCAATGTGAGGCGGCTTTTTCAGCCATAAAAAATATGTTAACCAACCCGCCCGTCATGAGCCGTCCGGAAGAGGGGTTCGACATACAAGTGTATCTTTCAGCAACCGGTCACTCGGTAAGCGCCGCCCTCATACAGGAGACACTTGTATTTAAGCTTATCTATTTTGTTAGTAGAACTCTACAAGGAGCCGAGGAACGATATTCACAAGTAGAGAAAGTGGCGCTAGCCTTAATTAATGCCGCTCGGCGACTTCGCCCCTACTTTCAAAGTCATCAAGTGGTCGTCCGAACCGATCACCCTATCGCCAAGATCCTCAAAAAACCAGACTTGGCCGGACGGATGGTTGCATGGTCCATTGAACTATCCGAATTCGGTCTACGCTTCGAGCCGCAAGGCTCCATCAAAGGGCAACATTTGGCAGATTTTGCAGCCGAATTACCGCTCGCGGAGGAACCGCCCGTATGGCACTTGAATGTTGATGGATCTTCGGACAAGCGACGAGCGGGAGCCGGAGTAGTGTTGGAGGGACCGAACGGCATTATAGTCGAGCAGGCTATATCTTTTACGTTCCAACTCAGTAACAATCAGGCGGAGTATGAAGCCCTTATCAGCGGATTATTATTGGCAGCGGAACTAAACGTCCGGCACCTAGAATGCCGAATGGATTCTCAACTGGTCGTGGGGCACCTTAACGGCACGTTCCAGGTAAAGGACAACCATCTACTGCGGTATTATCATAAGGTCAATGACCTCATAAAAGCGTTCGGCACTTTCCGAATTATTCATATTCCCAGAGAGCAGAATTCCCGAGCAGATTTACTCTCCAAATTAACACACAGTCAAGGAAACACTCAACTTGCCTCGATTATAAAAACCCGGTTAGAGCAACCCCTCCTCGAGACATGCACCACCAATGTCTCCCCCCCTTCAGCCGACTGGCGACAGGATATAATACAACTAATGATCCAACAAGAGCAGGGCGCTAAGGTCAGTACGGTCGACTCCAAACGAATTGCTCGCTTCACATTCGTAGGAGACGATCTCTATCGACGTGGGTACACTACACCGTTGTTGAAATGCTTATCTAACCAAGAAGCCAAGTACGTCATGGAAGAACTACACCATGGGATTTGCGGCTCCCACTCAAGACAGAGAACACTCAGAGCCAAAATATTACGAGCGGGTTTTTATTGGCCCACCATCGAACAAGATTGTAAGGAATTTGTTCAAAAATGCATTTCCTGTCAATCTCATGGTCATGACACTCGAATCCCTTCTTCCGAATTGAGGACCATCATTTCTCCGTGGCCGTTCGCTCAATGGGGGATGGACATAGCCGGACCCTTACCGCTCGCAAAAGGACAGTGCAAATACCTTTTAGTCGCTATCGACTACTTCACCAAATGGATTGAAGCGGACGCTTTGGCAACTATCACCGCCCGGAAAGTGCAAAGCTTCATCTGGCGCCTAATTTGCCGATTCGGCCTACCCCAAAAGATCATTACTGATAACGGGCGGCAATTCGTTGACCGTACACTAGAAGACTTCCTCCAGGGACTTGGCATCAAACACGTCACGAGTTCCGTTGAACATCCCCAAACCAACGGGCAGGCAGAGGCAGCAAACAAGGCTATCATCTCTGAGTTGAAAAAACGTCTAGGTCAAGCTAAAGGCTTATGGGTCGAGGAGCTACCGGAAGTACTTTGGGCCTACCGTTGTACACCGCACGGATCAACAGGAGAAACCCCGTTTAACCTCACGTACGGTACAGATGCCATGCTATCGGTCGAGATAGGAGAACCATCCCTTCGGCGGCATATACAGGATATGAATCTCAACGACGAACAACTGCGGATGAATCTCGATACATTGCCCGAACGGCGCGAGATTGCATTAATTAAAAATGAAGCGTAGAAGCGACTGATAACTAGGCGGTACAATACCAAAGTCCGACCTAGGCATTTCAACGAAGGAGATCTTGTTTGGCGTAAGCGAGGAGATGCACGGAGGAATAAATCCCACGGTAAACTAGCTGATAATTGGGAAGGGCCTTTCCGAATCATCAAAGATCTGAAGAATGGCGCCTATCAACTAGAAAACCCGGACGGCAAGGCAGTTCCAAACACTTGGAATGTCACTCATCTTAAATTTTATTATAGTTAATGTTTTGCTCTTTTTTAGCTATTACGGACCAATTGTCTTTTTATTCACTATTATTTCAATACAATCTTTCAGTCACATCTTTTGCAGATTATTTATATACAGACTATAACGTCCGCCAACTATATTGGACCGACCAATCTAGTAACACCAAGATCTACGAGTCTTGGTTCCACACGGCCCACAACGCCCGTGCTTTACATCGAGATTAAACTCGTCTCGGTCCAACAAATACATCAAGACCTACGCGTCTTGGTTCCACACGGCCTATAACGCCCGTGCTTTACATCGAGATTAAACTCGTCTCGGTCCAACAAATACATCAAGACCTACGCGTCTTGGTTCCACACGGCCTATAACGCCCGTGCTTTACATCGAGATTAAACTCGTCTCGGTCCAACAAATACATCAAGACCTACGCGTCTTGGTTCCACACGGCCCATAACGCCCGTGCTTTACATCGAGATTAAACTTGTCTCGGTCCAACGAATGCATCGAGACCTACGCGTCTTGGTTCAGCACGATCCATAACGCCCGGTAATTACATCGACACCCTCTGAGTCCCGGTCGCTATTGATATTGTCAAAGCTTGTTTATTTCAGGAGTGACCATAAGAAGACAAAAGCTACTCAACACCGTTCGGCCATTATCCTTTTAACATTCTTTAAAGTCCTGCAGTCACGCCAAGATAAAGCTTCATCCCTCCTTTGGACTTGGGGGGCATGATGTACGGTAGTATGTCACACGACCGGTCAAATATATCTTGTATCAAATAATATCTCAACAGAGATATTTCAGCTCGTATCAAATATTATCTCGTATCAAATATTATCTCAGCAGAGATATTTCAGGTAAGTTTGTTTATATTTCATTCGGTTTATATTTTATTCTGTTATATTGATTTTATATCAATCCAAAGCCTATAAATAAAAGACCAAAAGGTTCCAGACGAGGTACGCACAATCAAAACCTACAATACACTGATCTCTCACCCGCACTCTCATATCTGACCAAACCTCACACTCTCGCCGTTCCGAGCATCCATTTGCCGGGAACAGAGAGTTTCCAACACCGACATCTAACTTGATCGTCGGAGTACCATTACAGGTACCATCCCCCTCCTGGAAGAAAGACGAGCGGACGGAAGGACGGACGGCCTGAAAGACGAACGGCGGAGACAACTAAAGACTTCACATAAGAAAGAAGCGGAGAAGCACCATCGAGGTCAGTGCTTTCGGTCCCAGTAAATCTCCACCGAAACAATTAGTACTGAATAAAAAGTAAATTTCATCAAATTCAAGTTAAATTTTAAAATAGAAAAACAGAAATTCCTCGTGATATATTAAGAGAATATTGCATTGTACAATATGCTGCCAGAAAACCACGATCAACCATCATCTGCTACAGTCAATATTATAAGCAAAAGTAATCGAACACCCATGCGCTGTAGTTTAATTACTATTATTATATTATACAAATTTAAAAGGATACTTATCTAAACTATTTATTCCAACTTTATGAAGTCAAAGTTTGATTGCTTGAATTTATTTCAGATAGTGGGTGCAATATATATATATATATATATATATATATATATATATATATATATATATATATATATATATATATATATATATATATATATGAATGCGCAAAATAGTAGTTCAAATCATTTCAAATAAATTATAATAGTTATCTTTAACAACTTTTATAAAGTGTTAACCTGAATTAAATGTTAATTACATTTAGGCTTGAACATTTTCTTATATATATATATATATATATATATATATATATATATATAAAAGTATTATCTCATTTATTTTGTGTGTTTGTAAATAAAAAGAGATAAAAAAAAAAGTAATTACCTTTTTTTTAAAAAAAAATAAGAAAAAAAAAACTTCTCTTCCTTCTATTTTTTTAGTTTTTTTGTCTCTAAAGATTCTAAGAATAAGTTCCTAATATTTTGAATAAATACAATCTTGAATTTCTTGCTGATAAACAAAAAAAAAAACATTTAATTTGTTAGTGACCGTGTATCTCACATAGAATGATTAAATACAAAACAAATAGGCTAAGCCTTTTGGGGAGCAGAAGGAAAAAGCTACCAAAACGCAATTATTTAAAAGCACGTTTACCAAAGAAGGGATTCCCACAAATCTGAAATCGTCCAATAGAGTTTAGACGTGGTTGGTCTCCTTGTCAGCATTTGTGCTGTCAAATTGAATTTTACCAAAAGTCAACAACTCACGCATGGCATCTTCCACAGTCTTCAAGTCCTTGTAGTCATTAGGAGACACATAGTTTTACAAATTTTAAGAAATTTAAATTATATTTATTTTAATTTTTTCTATTGATTAAATATATTTTTTTCAACTAAACAATTTAAAAGTTGAATGATCTATTAAAGCATGTGTTAAAATTGAATATTTTCTTGTAGTAGGTTATATGCAACTTAATTTGCTTCTATTTTTTACGTTTTTCTTCTTTTTTTTTTAATTTGTGAGAATAAAAATTAGGTTAAATTTTCAAGTTGAAGAAACTTGTTCTTTTGAAATATGGTTCATAGTTCAGTTCTTTCAAACTAGGATCCATTTCGTTCAAAAAAAAGTTTAGAATGTTTCAATTGGAATATTTTAGAATCGAGTATTCATATCAATTTTAAAATTCAAAACACAAAAATTAACTAAAATTGTTGAAATAAAAGTGTCATTGAGTGAATGATCCCACTTATTTTAAACACACACAAAAAAATAGTTAAGAAAAAATATAAATAAACTTATGAAAACTTATATAAATCAATAGACTTATTAAACTTTAAATGTATGATAATTGATTACTCAATCTTTCATAAAATATTATTTAGTCATTCGTTTGATATAGTTGATATTTAGTAAAGAGAGGTTAAAAAGATTTTAGATTAAATATGTTTTTTTTTCTATGCTATTATGCAATATTAGAAATAGTTTATATACGAAACTTTGAAACATTCTGATCTTTAATATTTTAAAATCAATGATTTTAGTTATTGATTCTAATCAATGTTAAAATTTTGTCCACACAAAAAATGATGTTCATACGTGGTTGTCACATGTTTAATCTGACATGTGTTTAATTTTATTTTTTTAATTAAAATTAATTTTTTTTATAAAATCCAACATTCTTTTTTAACCTTTAAAAAATAGTTTCTGTATCCAAAGTTTCATTGTTTCTTCTCAATCATGTTTCCATCACTAATATTTTCATCTTCTTCTCCCCATCAACATAATCTTCATTTTGCTTCTCCATCATTTCCAACACTAACAATCTTCCTCTGTAATCCTCGTTGATCTTTCTCTCACCATAATTCAATAACTTAACATTCATCTTCCATCAATCATTCTCCATGTCCCACTCATTCCATTACACATTGTTTCCATTATCCATCATTTTTATTTTTCACTCATCACTCAGTCATCCCCACAACAGCCACCCAACTCATTCATTTCCCTGATTATCTTCACCTCCAAAAGTTTCATTCATGCTTCAAACACAAACACACAATTTATCATCACTTTCAGCATTGGAATTCACACCTTCCATTTTCCCTTCTCGTATCTCATAAAGTCAAAGCAAACAGGGACAAATATACAAACCTAATCTCCAATTTCCAACACCTCAAAAATACCATCATCCATCATCACCTTCATCTTCTACCTACACAAAAATACCAAAACAAAAGCCCATCCATCGTTATCTTCGTCCTCCCATCAACAACAGCCATTATGGTTTCATCATCATTCAACACCCTATTAGAACAGAGAAACGAAGGAATGTGCCGATGAATAAGAGTTTCGAGCATAGAGCATAAAGTAGCAACGAAGTTTTGAATAGAGGAATTGGAAGATGTGCTTTGTTGTCAGTAACTATAGAGGGATATATTTTTCGGTAATCACAAAAAGATAATTATGCTGATAATTACCGAAGGATATATCCTTCGATAAATTCGTCAATAAGTGCTTGGTAAAGACCAATGTAATATGTAATGTTATTCTAACCCCACATTATACAATCAGCATAAAAGATTAAAGAACCGAGGTTTTAACAATTTATAAGCATTTACCCAAGCATATTATATATCTTTAATCACTTCATTTACATAATACATTTCAGCAAACCATTTCAAACTTTGAAATAAAGTTATGTTATGAATATTGAGTGCTTTACGTGAGATATATGTTCAACTTATATCTATCAGACTTTATTCAATCAAATAACCCACCATACATGTAGATTAAAGTTTTAAAACAGGGTAAGGGTATAATGTCTTATCATTGACAATAGTTTTGTTTAGTATCAATTTCGATACTCTTAAGTAGCGCATTGGACTCCCCACTACACTCACTCAATTTGGATTGATCCACTCCATTCATTTCAACTTATAACATTATTTTCCACTTTCACGTTTCTTGGTATTGTAAAGTTCCTTGTCAGCTACCTTCTTAACTTCAAGATCCTTCTTAACCAAGTCAAGAACATCCTTAGGAAGGTCACACCATTCACCATTCCTATAGAACATCAAATGCTCTAGTGTCCCACTCTTGTATAATTTGAAAAATGCCTAACTAAGTTCTACCTAATATGTGGATCAACATTTGTCAACTTGTTTCTACATCCACTAAATCTCATTCGTTTGGGAACCTTGCTCATTTGTGACACATATGATTGTTGATGAAGAAAAATTGGTTGTGAAGCTCCACTAAAATGTTTTATATATCAAGTCGTTCTCTTGTGCTTTAGATTAAGAGCAACTGTATCCAGTGCCTTTGCGATTTTTACTTCCATTTATATCTACTAGCTCAATATCTATAAACATGCTTAAATATAAAACGCTTAGGTGCGACACTTTAGTAGTTTCAAACAAACTGAGGTGTCAATGGTGAAGGTTGTCAATAGCCCCTATTGGGATTACTACATTCGCATAGGGTCTAGTTCATATCCACCATCCTAGTATCTATAAACACACTTACATATAAATAGCTCATGTGCGGTAGTTAAATAAAAACGTAGACCTTGAGCAATTTCAAATTTGCTTGTGGTTATAATGTAAATTAGACTATTCCAACATATTTAAATCATAAAATAAAGTTATTTGAGCTACTATATGAAACAGATTCAATGTAATTCGAATTTTGACCTTGCAACAATCAATTATGCAAGAATTAAAGCAACCGCACCCCAATTCTCAGTTCTAATGATTCAAATGGCTAGCTATCAATAAAATGGAGTAAAGAATGTTTAAAAAAATTGAACTCAGCTGGAAACACAACAACTAAGCATTAGGAGAACACAAATGGACATACAAAGATATTTAGCACGGTGAACATGCTAAAACTAGAATTAAACACTAAGTTGTGTTTTTGGTTTAGGCACTTGAGCTATGCATAAGCATTTCATTCCTCAATTGGTATACCTATTATCAGATTTCATCACCATAAAAAATATTTCCTAATTTCATCACCAGTTCAACAAATTCTAGAAATTTCTTTCAAAAGATACCATAAATCAAACAAAGCAGATACCATAAACACTTACAATCACCACCAAATTGCTACACATGTCAAATCACCAAAACACAACTATAAATAAGATCAAAACAACATTTCACATTCAATATTTAAGACAAATTATTATCTTAACTAGGAGAGAAATATCTCTGCCCCTAAATCTATTCTAAATAAAAAAAATTATAATTCACTTTTAATATGAACATCAGTTTAAAAAAATGTCTAACATGATAAATATCGATATATACATTCATTGGATAGCAATGTTCATTAACCATTTCCATTACAGACGGAAATAAATTTTGCACCAATTAAAATGATTCTAGCTTAACTTTAGTTCATGTTTCAAATGTCATGTCAATCCCTTTCATCTACAACCTTCATTCGTTGCATATTCATCTTTACGCGCCAAACACTTTATCATTATCGAGTGCCAATAAATTGCATAGCATCACCAAAATGCATAACATCATTCGATCAGTTAACTACCCCATCAACCAAGACTCCTCGACAACCAAAACTTAAATGTTATACCAATTAAAAATGCAGAATTACGTTCACGGTAGACCTTAACAATGGCCTCCCTTGAGTGTGATAGTGGCTTCCATTGTCACGCACCACCACCAGCCACTGTCATGTACAACCACCAACCACCGCCACATAGAGCCATCAACCACCATCACGCAGCGCCACCAGCCACCAGCCACCGAGCATCCACCAGTAACACGCAATGCAATGGCAAAAAGGAAAGAGAATCGCGATTGAGGATTAGGGAATGAGGGACTTTGAAAGCAATGGAGATTGGGGTTGACGACATCCCAATGGTGTTTGAGGCAAGGAAACCCAATTGGGAAGAAGATAAGTGGGGGAGATTGGGGAAGAAGGGTTTTGGCGAATATGAAAATGGGGGAAGGGAAACCCAATTTCTGATTTCATAAACTCGAAGCACTTGTTGAGGACCATCGTCCCTCGATAATGACTCATGTTATTTTCTGACGGTATGATCGGCAAATATATTTGTCAGTAAGTTACCAACGCCATTACTGACGATCATAGCTCATCGGTAAGTACTCAATCCTTATTTAGTCAATAAATTCGTTGGTAAATGTGTTTTACTAACGGATCATCAGTTGTCGACAATAATCCACCCAAAATTCATGATTTTTTTGTAGTGATAAAAAATTTTAATTGTAAGTCAAAAAATAAAATTAAGCTTGTGCCAACCTAAGTGCATTGTCATTTGCTGTGTGGGAGGAATTTTAAAAATTATTCCAAAAGCTATTTTAAAAATTATCACAGATCAATGATAATCGATTATCACAGAGGCTTTTAAGAAAATTTGAAATTAACTAGGATAATCAATTACTACTTGTGATTTCAATTATTCTTCCAAAGTGTTTTTGAAATAAAACACTTTCCTTAGTGATCTTATGCAACCTGTTATGTATCATTCTAAACTAATTCCAATGCACAACTATAAAGGACTTATTACAAAAACTTAGAACTAGACTACAAGTCTTCTAACATCATTTACAATGTTTTGAATTCTTGGACTTGCTTTTTGTCAGCATCAAAATATCCTTATCTTTAGTTAGCAACAAGAGAAGAACTGAAGATGAGGATATTCTGATGATGACAAAAAGCAAGTCTAAGAATTCAAAACATTGAAAATGGTGCTAGAAGACTTGTAGTTTAGTTCTAAACTTTTGTAATAAGTCCTTTATAGTTGTAGGTTGGACTTAGTTTAGAATGATACATAGCAAGTTGCGTAAGATCACCTAGGAAAATGTTTTATTTCAAAAACACTATGGAATAATTAATTATCATAACTGGTAATTAACTATCCTAATTAATTTCATATTTTCTTAAAAGCCTCTATGATAATCGATTAATATTACTAGTAATTGACTATCACAATGAGAAAATAATTTTTGAAATAGTTTCTAGTATAATCGATTACCACTTACGATAGTCAATTATCAACAACATTTGCGAATAGACTCTTCAATTTTTCGACCTAATTTTCAAAAATAAGAGTCTATATATTTTGGCGAAACCTAATTTCAAAAACAACTTTTATATTCAAAGGTTTAGTGTTATGCTACAAAAGAAACTCTATGTTTTGAAAAAAGTTTTGTAAAACCTAGTGTTGGTATAAGTGAGAGCTTTTATTGAGTGTGTCTTAAGTGATTGTATACATCTAGTATGGCTTGGAAAAGTTGTCCATCCTTTGTTCAAGAGAGGTGTTTTTTAACTTTTACTCTATTATTTATGATTATAAGTTCTGGTTATTTCTTAGTGATTAGTTAATCTCTCTTTGGAGATATTAACAACTGGATGTGGGGTCTTTTGATCGAACTAGTATAAAACTACTCGTGCAACTTTCTATTTTCTACACTCTTTATCTTTCTTGTTCTTGTTTTAAAAGAATCAATTTTTGTTATAAAATCAATTTATAAAAAGAGAAAATTTTTAAAAGGCCCAGTTTTATTAAGTAAACCAATTCACTCCCTTCTTTGTTTTTGTTCTTATTTCAACAGTCTGATGCACGATTCTAACAATTTTAAACATCTAGAACTTAGTGAAAACTTTGGTAAAATATCTAAGACATTAGTATTATTTTACTATTAAGGTTTAAATTTGTCTCTAAGGAATTATGGCTTGTTAATTTTTTGTGTAAATGGTACAATACAAATTGAAAGTATATTGTTTAATGTTTTCAGATTGATTTGATACACAAAATTTATCCTCGGTGAAGTTTCTTCCATATATTTAATTTCATTAAGTTAATTGCTTTCTAGTATTCTGAATAATTTTAATAAAATTCCACACTTTTTACTAATCAAAAGTCTTATCCTTACTTCGTAAAAAAGCATAGTCTCTTGGAAAAAGGATATCTAGACTTACACACTTTATTACTTGTGGGATTTGGTACATTTGTAAATATCAATAATAGGTAACCTTAAAGATATCTTCAACTTGTAGAAGCATAAATCCTAAAACTCAAACTTTGAGACCAAGGTAAAATCCTTTCCATTAGGCTCATGACACACGACCACTAAGGAGCATGACATATGACCATTACTAAGGAGAAATTCTCTTCATTAGGAGCATGACACATTGTCACTACTAAGGAGAAATAGTCTCCATTAGGAGAATCACACATGGGCATTACTCTCCTAATGATGAAAATCCAAGAAGCCCTCAACATTGGTTGTCAACTATAAAATGCACTATAATCACATAATGACTTGGTAGTCAACTATAAAGTGCACCCCCTAGGTCATTTCCAAGCCCAAAAACACTATACTACATGGCTCAAAGGAAAACCTAAACTACTTGACCCATTATACAAGGCTCAAAAGGAAAACCCTATATGACTAGGTCCATAATACAAGGCTCAAAATAAACCTACTATATTAAAAACTCACTAATGACCCAAAATGATAAGAGCTTGGCCCACTTTTCAAAGATGACTCTAACTCTGCTTGAGTGTGCTTGGTCGTGGCTAAGAAGTATGCCATCACATCCACACAATACTTAATTTTTATTTTTGTAATGATTGTCAATGTAGTGAAGCTTGATCACCATGAGTGGAAAAAAGAATCAACTACATCATAAATATAATGTCTGAACTCAAAGCATATGATGTTAAAAAGCATGATGACATTTTGTGATGTAAATCTTCCTAGATCTTTGTAAACCCTTCTTCTTATTGAATATCATTCGTTAATAGATACCTATGTGTAGTCTATATAATTGTATGTGAAACTTTAAATGCAATTGAATTGTTATGACTTGTTAATTAAAATTAAAATATATATATATATATATATATATATATATATATATATATATATATATATATAAGGTTATATTTAGATTATTATGAGTGTTATACATATTTTATAATAGATTTATAATATGATTAAATATGAAATTGATATTGTGACATCCCAATTATATAGAAAGACATACATAATCAAGATGTCATCATGCATAATATAGGAAAGCAGTCAAGAGTAATTAGGATTACAGTCATCCTTAGAATAGTGTGAAATTGAAAACTAGAGTACTAAAGTTTCTCCCTAGAAATTACAGAGAATTTAAAAACTTAGAACATAATAAAGTTTCTTCAAAATATCCTAGGACAAGAGAATTAAAGCCTAGAGAACTAGGCAGCAACACTGTCTTCCCCATCGAGAGCTGCTTCCAGAGTATCCTCCTCGCCATCTGCTCCCATCCAAGTGGATGATCATCGCAAAAAAAAACACATACAACATGATACAAACACAAGCAAGCAAGGGTGAGCTAATTATATAAAAGCATACATCATGTTAATATATCGCATACAAGGAACAAGTAAAATCAAAACAGCAAAGCACACTACCTAAAGCATGTTATATTCTAGACTTGACTCGTCCGGACTTTAAAATGATAGTCGGGCTATGACGAGTCTTGCACCCGTGGTGACTTATGAAACTTGGGTTCCCCACCCTGCCACACTCACGAGGTTAGTCCGTTCCGCGCCTTGAGGCATACTGGGAGCCCCCAAGACTAAAGACCTCCTGCTACTTCTCACCACATGGTTCAACCTCTCTAAGTCAGTTTGATTGACCATTGAAGCGTCAGAATGACTCCCAAGGCTGAGCCCCTACTTTCATTTTAAAACACTAAGGATCTCACCGAGAGATCCTACATTTACCACCATCAACACACTAGAAATCATGTTTTATTCCTTCCCAATTCACATACTTTTGAACCACCATTCACAATTCCAAACATATACATAATCTCAACAATACACATTATTTACCACTCACAAATTATAAAAATAACTACTCCCTAATTTAATCTAAGTTAATCAATACCATCTTTTATAATTTATTACCAATGCCTAAACCCTGTATAGATATAAAATCATGTTCCCTTCAGCTATATTATAATAGTTATCTTAAATCATACTTCTATTATAAATTTTCTATTAAACCATTGCACAAACATTTTAAATTTATATTAAACCAACATTCATATTATAATATTATAAGATTTTATTATACAACCTGTCAATATATATATATATATATATATATATATATATATATATATATATATGTTATTTAAACTAATTTGCTCATTTTAATTTGTTCCTAGGGTAAAATGAGTTTATCTACGTGTTCTTGGTTAGAATTTCCACATTCCTAAGACTTAGGGAACTAATGGTCATTTTTAATGTGTTCTTACTCAATTTTATGCCTCACACAGGTTCCATTTCACTATTCTAAGTTAACTAAACAGCCCAAACACCCCCGATACCCCAGACACACAAACTCACTATGCTAGTTCCCTCTTCCCAAACTAAATAAAATCAAATTAAGCTACTGATCCTTTGCCTAAGGGTTCTACTCTCTCCCACCTTCTCATACCCCAATTGGTCAACGGAGTGGGAACAGATGTCCACCGCAGCGGACTCACCTTCGTCACCAACACGTATGACTAGTCACAACGTACTGGACCAGGCCAGGGCTGTTCTATGATCAGGGACGTGCCAGCTCTGGTTTTTAGGTTCCCTCTATCCTACCAACAAAGAAGGTATCCTAAGCACTCTGAGTTTGGCTCTCTTAAGGTACTATGATCATTGTACTGTTATCTAGACCTCCCTTCCCTTAAACCAGTGTCTAACTTCCACTCACAGACCTAGTTCTACACAGCCCAAGTCCCTCATCAAAATAATAGAGCAACAGGATTTCCAGTAATCCAAGACAACTTCAATATATCAAAATTTCACTGCCCATTTAATCAAACAGAGCCAATTCAGTCCCATACTCATTTAAATCAACCAATCAGTATGACAATGGCAAGAAAACAGATTAGGCTCATCAAAACCAATTACAGAGCCTCAAACGAAAGCAGTATAAGACATATCAATTCCAACAGGCACCCCTTTTTCAGAGCACTTCACAGTCACATAAAACAAGCAAATAATCAATAAAACAGATTCATTTCCATACACAAAATCAGATTCCAATTCACACACACTTGTATCGGTTCAAGAATAAATACAAAGAGAATTACATATTTTATATAATAGCTCCCCTTACCTGGAAACAGTGAACAGTAAGTTCACTCCACACGCTCCTATAGTGCTCCAACAATTAGGGCACAGGTGAGAAACTGTGAGTCACCAAATAGGTGATGGAGTTTAGCTCTTTGAGCTGGAAAAATTTTAAAATGATAGAATAAAATTACGCAAGACTCATGGAATCAAAAAAAATGAATTCTAGGGCAAGAACAGAGAACAAAAAGAGGGAAAATCTACTTACCGTGCGGAACGGGGAAATGTTCGGTTGGAATGGAAGCTCTCTGCACCAGGAACAATTTGGTAGCAAGAACTCAGAGATTGAACGGTTCAATCTTCTAAAACTGTAGAGAGAAGGCAGAGGAAAATTAGGGTTAGGGTTCTAGAGTTTCTAGAGAGAGAAGGGAAATGGGAAAAATGAAGTTTCTGACTTTTAGCTAAGTCCCCCAAGAGCTCTAATGCCTTGGTCTGATGGGCATGTGGCCTTTCCAGAGGCCCAATGGTTTATAATTTAAGGGGCCCTTACAGATATTTGTTTCTATCTTACTCCTAAAATTTAATATGTTTGATATCTAAATTTTAAAAATGAATGTATATATTTTTTAATTTAAAATTGATAATTTTTTCTTATGTTTTAAATAATATTTAAGTTTATATTTAAGTTAGAACGTGTCAATGTAAATAATTCAAATATCAATCAATACATTAAATTTTTTTAATATAATTGGATTAAAAAGGCTCTATCTATTTATTTTTAAAAATTAAAAACTAAACTATATTAAAATTTAAAGTAAAAACAAATTTTAATTTTACGTAAAATTTATTAACTAAAATTTCTTTTATAATATAATATAAGCATCATGACGGCAACATACCTTTACTTCCGGAGAAAGAAACTTGGTATCATTTTTAAGACAAGTAGGTGAGAATTATCTCTTTTGAATTTTCAGCAATTAAGATCTTAAAATAAAGAGAAAATATGTATATAATCTGTCCAAAGAAACTTTATTTGTATTAGTTAATTAGAAAATTAAAGTATATGCTAATGAAACATGGAAGTGGAGAATAAACATATCCAAACTAAAGTTCTAATCCACGTCAGAATAAGATTCCTTTATATAAAAAAATAAAAATGGATAACAAAGAATGATTGTCAAACCTATAATATTATCAGTATCTTAAAGCAGTAAACAATATGTAATTATTCCCTAAAAAAAGTAATGTGTAATTATAACACTGCCAATGAGAAATCTTTACACGGTTTGAAATCAATAACTGAAACCGTTGGGCACGCGTGTTCCTATTTTAAGAATTAAAATACAAAAAGATTGTGATTATCCTATTTATTTGAGGGAAAGAAATTAAGAAAAATGAATTAGAATGCCGAAAGAAAAAATTAAAATACATAAAAAAGTGAAAAGGGAAAGTTGGTGGATAGATAGACCCACCGACTCCGTTTTGACTTTGAAGTCCAACAACCACCGACTCCGAAGAAACTGAAGACCGATGATGTTATTTTTCCGCAAATTCATCCCAACATTACACGTTTTCACATAAAATCTTATGGTTAAATAAGAATAACAACATTTTCTACATTCACTTTCACTATGATATTAAGATTATATACATACTATAAATTTCTTCTCTCTTGCAATGGTGAAAATTTATATGTTTTAAATTTATTTGTATTAATTTCATACTTCAAACAAAAAACAAACATGATTTAAATCACAAGTTTCAATTGCACAGATGGTTTATCATGCATAACAATTTCTTAATTTTAATTCTTCCATGAACTAAAATGTGATAACAATCTATGACTTGTATTATTAGAACTATAATTGTTTATTACAACAATTCGTAACATGTAAGTTTCAATTGCGACACTGTAATATTCAGTAAATTAATAAAATTTTAAACATGAAAGAGCAAATAGTATAAGTATAAATGATACTTAATAGATTAAAAATGAAATTAGTTTTAGATTATATTTTTTATATAACATAAAGGATCACTTTTAAAAAATTAGAGTGAAGATTAGTTATTTTTAGATAATGATTAATTTACTATTATATAGTACTTCCATTTTCAGTTATCCTTTTAATAGGGAACTTCAGTTGACGAAAAAAAAAAAGAGAGAAGTGTAAAGATTGTAAAAATCTGAAATTGTAAGACTTGACAAGTGGCACTTGGGGAATGGCTGAACCAATTAAGTCAAATACTTTAACTTAAATGAGAAAAACAAAGCCTGCAACTTAGTTCGCTTTTCTTCATCTGAGAAACACACCTTAACTTACAAGCTCTTTTTCTCTTTTTACCCATTTCATCCCCTTTCCAGGATTCAGTAAATTGAACCATTTGATCTTCCTCTTGTAGCTAACTAAAGCACCTCGACACCCAAGGTTTCCATTGGCACCAAATCATTCTGCTATCAACAGAGGGTAAGTGTTCTTCCCTCTTTTCTTCTTCTTTGAGTCTTAGAACATGCAACCCATTAATTGCATGTGCTCTTGATTCCTTTCTTTTCGAATATTTTTTTTTAAATTTCAGCTTTAAAAGTTGTTTAATCACAAATTCTGCGATCTATAGGGTTGGGGGAAAATTCTGGAATTTTAGAAGGAAACATAGAAGAACTCTTGAGTTGTTCTGTACGAAATCCAGGTAAGGGAAGCTAGTTTTCGGTCCATTTTGTAGTATGTTGTGAATGCATGACAAATTTTAAAGTTGTATGATGTTGGAAGCATGGAAATTGGTTGAATGGGTTTGAAATTTGTACATGGAAATGGGTATGTTGTGTGAAATTGATGATTGATGATTTTGGACTGTTTGGAACTCTTTGGTGTGTTGAATGATGCATGATTGAGACTGTGATGATGATTGGAAATCTGTTATTGTAGTGTTTGGAAGAAAACCAAGTGTCTTAGGGTCACTTTTTAGTCATTTTAAGGGAAGTGAGGTAGTGATTTTTAGTATTTGGGGTCTGTGGTGATTGTGGACTGTTGGGACAGTTTCACTTAGTGTATTGTGACTTGTTTGAGTCACCAAATTGGCCAAAATAGGTGCAGAATGGTAAGATTGGGTTTTGGGTCCCTAAGTTGAGAAATTGAGTGTTTTAGAGTTGAAAATGAAGCTTAAATCACTTTAGAAATGTGTTAGGAATGTTTAGAATCACTTAGGTAAGTTTAATTATGTTTAAAACAAAGACTAGGGGTGTTAGAAGTTGGTTAAAATGGTTAGAAATGGTCCAAATAGGTTCAATCTCGATTCTGCATAATTCTGCAGAATTCTGCAGAGTTTGGACGTTCGTCCAGGCGTCTTGGTCAGAGAAGGTTTCCCTCCTCTTGACCGTTCGTCCAGGCGTCTTGGTCAGAGAAGGTTTCCCTCCTCTTGACCGTTCCTCCAGGCGCCTTGGTCAGAGAAGGTTTCCCTCCTCTTGACCGTTCGTCCAGGCGTCTTGGTCAGAGAAGGTTTCCCCTCCTCTTGACCGTTCGTCCAGGAGTCTTGGTCAGAGAAGGTTCTTCCTTCTCTTGACCGTTCGGTCTGACATTGTTTTTGGCCACCTAGGATTCTCGGTCTTAAACGTTCTCGGTCTCATACAGGGTTCTCAGGTTAGTATTGCTCTCGGTTTGTATAATCGTCCGGTCTTGGTAAGTGTAAGTGGTTCTTGTGCATGACCGTTCGGTCAGATATGCGTTCGGTCAGGGAAAGATTGTCCCATCCCATAATCGTTCGGTCTTGGTCTATCTCAGCCTTAGAAACCCTCGACCTGTATGACCGTTCGGTCTGTAGGGTCTCGGTCAGAGAAGAGCTAACTCTTCTCTTGACCGTTCGTTCTGGCATGGGTGTCTGGTATGGGCACCCAATTCTGTCCAGTGGTTCGGCCACTGCTTCTAATGTTCTGTTTATTGCTTAAAGCTTGTGGTTGGTTGGTTTATCCAATTGTTTGTGGCAAATTGAGGTGTGTATGATTTTATATGATTTGGAGAATGAAATCTAAGTAAGTTTCTGGAATGAATATATGAAGCTCAGTCTTGGGTGTCTCCATTTTATATGGGCCAAGAATGAGATCTAAGTAAGTTTCTGGAAAGAATATATGAAGCTCAGTCTTGGGTGTCTCCATTTTATATGGGCCAAGAATGAGATCTAAGTAAGTTTCTGGAATGAATATAGGTAGCTCAGTCTTGGGGGTTGCCCTTAAAGCTCTAATGACTATTCAATCTCACTTAGAGAAGAGTAGTTCATGTGGTGAAGAGCAGTAGGGGTCCTAGTCTTGGTTGTCTCCATTGTATATGGGCCAAGGTGAGTGATAACGGATAACCTTGTGTGTGGTAGGGTGAAACCCATTGGCAATGGCTTTGCAAAGCAGTAGAGGCCACCACAAGTGCATGACCCGCCATAGCTCGATATTCATTCCGGGTCCGGACGAGTCTAAGTCTAACACTACTTAATAAAACAACAAACCATAAATTAAATAAATTGTTCTTCTTTGCTTGTTGTATTGTATGTCTCTTTTACTATGTTTAATCTAAATTGATTTGTATTCTTTTGGAATTCTAGCTTACCCTTGCTTTGTTTGCTGCTTGTTCTTGTTTGTGCTTGTTTTCTTTTGCAATGATCATCCAAATTAGATGTGAGCAGATATTTCAGAGGCCCTCTGGAGCAGGTTTTAGACGTAGCTGATACGGCTGAAGTCCCTGATACTGCAGCTGAGTAGTCCAGATTGTTAGTTTTATTTGTATAGTTAAATTCTTTTACTCTTTTCATCTTTTGAAAGACTCTATGCTATAAGTAGAGCTTTAGTCCTTCTTTTGTATTTTGGATGACTGTATTATATATACATTTCATCTGAATTTCCACTCCTAACTGCTTTACATTATTATAACATGTTGCATCCACTTGATATGTCTTAGGCGTATTTTTGGGATGTTACAAGAAGTATATTAAACTACCCTTGTCTTTTTGTTTCTAGTTCACTGATTATTGGAAGAAAATCTCATTATTTTTTTTTTGACAAAATTTATGCTTTTTCTTTAATTATAAGTGAACCACGTAATGACTTTTGTCAGTAAATATATCAAAAGTTCATTACATTTATTTATTTATTTATTTCTTATATATATATATATATATATATATTATTTCTAATTTTTTTTTATCTTGTACATATTAATTGTGTACTTAGTTGAATTTGAAAATGTCCAATCCCAAAAACAATGTTTAAAGTTAATACTAACATGTTATTTATTTATGTTGAATGTCCTTATCAATTAATTTTTTTGAAAATGTTAAATTTATAACAATGATGATGAAATTGTGAAATTCTTTCTTCTAATTTTACATGTTTTACATAAGAAATTTTAAGCTAGGAACGATAATAGAAATAAACGAGTGTGAGTTTGATTATACTTGTTTTAATCTCCAATATAAAAATTATACACGTCTTTGTCTTTATATCTTATGAGTAAGAAATATTTGTCATATTTTTATTCATGTCGAAAAATAGGTAGAATACTCTTTAAAAAAAATTAAAAGCCACAATAAAAAAACATTATCGAAAATTCAATATCAAAATGATACATGTTAAATAATAAAAAAATTATTATAATTGCATAGATTTCAAAGTAAAGTATGAAATAAATTAAAGGTTATGGTAATTTAAAATGTGTATGAGAATGAATATATTTCATCTTCATCCCCATAATAAAAGTTTTTTCGATTCCAAGTCACTTATCGTTTGATTTCTCGACCATAACATGTTTATGGCACATAAACTTTGGATCAATATTTGGCATATTAGTTTGGCACCGTGCAAAGAGATAAATATTTTTTGTCAATGCCTGATTTATTCCATTTTGTAGAAGATGATTAATTATATTGTCGACCTTTGTACGTTGAGTCAATTTATGACCTAACTAAAGGTTGACCATTATCACATCAAAGGTAGGCTTGCATTCATCAAATTAAACTTTAGGTTTGAGGTTGATCTTGCTAGCGAAAGAAGCAAGATCTCACTTGTTGGCTAAAAAGGGATATTTGGATATCTCCTCAACGTGATGCATGGCTTGTTTTGGATCTTTCATTGGACCTTGACTAGTTCGAGTAAATACAATATCTCATCCATTAAAGTAGTGTCATTAGTGGTAGAGGTCTTCAAGGAGTAAGGTGTGACTTTTAGGCTAAGGACGTAGCATATTTTAGATTTCTTAGGATCGACCTTTACAATAATGATGGTGTCATCCTCAATTGGAAATTTAATAGCCATGTGGGGTGGACATGATCAAGTGGAAATTTAATAGCCATGTGGGGTGGACAATAATGATGGTGTCATCCACACTGGCGCTCATGGCCACCTACGATACTGAAACTGCACTCTGGTTGACTTTTATGTATTATGGTTGACTTTTCTGCTTTCCAACTCCTTGATACTTCAACCCTTCTTTCAAATCATTCAATAACCTACAAAATCAAGGGAATTTAGTGAAAAATCATAAAGCATATCCTCAACTCTTTTATTCATAAAACTAAAGCAAAATCATGAGTCCAAGCAAGCTTCAAAGTCAAAAAAGGTGCATTAAGTATCAAAGTTAAGTATAAAACTAACGGTTTTTCAATCGTTATCACATAACAACGAACAAATAATTTTGTTTAGGGTTTTTAATATAGAAGTCCTTGTGAATAATGAAGATGGGTGGTAAGGATTGAGATGGGAACTGACTCACCGAGTTGATACTTTAGCAATATCATTTTTGTGCTAATTTTGAACTACCACCTCCAATAAATCCTCCGACAATAGTGTTAATGCTTCCTTGGACGTCAGCATAATTTTGCTATGATTCTCCTTATATCTGCTTGGGTTGAGGGAGGGGGAACTTTTCTGGTTGCTGTAAGACCTGGGGAAATTGTAGTAGTTAGGAGAGGAAGTGGTTATGAGACTTTGAGAGTTATTGTGTGTAATGCTAAGGTGTTTCTTTTTATGATTATAATTGCTATGTTTTTTAATTAATGTTATTGTTGATTAAGTGGAACACATGATTGGTATGTTGTCATTTTAATGATATGTGTGCCTGTGATACTACCAATGTGATGTATTGGCTTGTTGATAGAAGGATGATTTAAGATTGAATAGGTGTGTGTTCAGTTCTAGAGAAAAAAAGTTAAGGAAAACTTTTGTTTTAATTGAACTTTAGGCCCAAGGGTAAAATTACATTTTACCTTTATTAATTGGTGTAGATATTAATATAAGGAGGTGTAGCAAGTAAAAGAATAAAAATAAAATCTGAATAATAAGAGAGAGATTTTGTGGATTTAAAAAGAGTTAGTGGTTGTTGATATTTTAAAATGTAGTTAAGATAGGAAATCTTAGTGGTTTTATTAATTAAGTGAGAGATATTATTTTAACCAAAAAGATAGAGATAGAATAGAAGAAGATAAAAAGGAGAAGAGTAAACGGGTTCTACATATTGTTACCCTAATTATAAAAACGAAATTGAGAGAGATAAGGGAGAGAAGAGACATTTTCTAGGAGAAAAGAGGAAGAGCTACAAAAAACCTTAGTACAAAGGAGGATTTATGGTGTTTTCGGAGTTTAGATAAAGTCCTAGTATTGGCCAAGGTATGGGAAAGTTTACCTTTGCTTGTTTGTTGTATGTTATATATTTCTGATTATCTTAATTGGTAATCTTTGTTTTGAAGTATGTGTACATGATTATGATTATGATTATCTATGGTTATTGTTGAGAAAGGGTTTGTGTATGCATTGGCATAGGGTTTATATGATATTTGTGTTGAATGTATGTATGGTTTGTTGGGTTATCCCAACAGAGGGTTTTGGTGCTAAGGCAGAGCAAAGTTATGATGCTTGGGGGTTTCCATGCAAATATATGTTGTAAGGGTGTGATAATAATCATATGTGGTATAATTGGGTTTATTGGGGGGTATAGCATGTCAATGATTGGATCTGGATTATTCAAGTGATGTATTATATGTGTTTGAGTATGTTTACATGGGTATGTGATACTGGAATGCATGTATAACATGTTAAGTATGTTTCCACGTGATCTAGGATTGATGTATGTATGTTTGAATGCTTGAATCATGTCTAGGATTGTTTTGATTTGGCAATAACCAATTATCATTAGTTACAATAGATTATCTGCACGTCGATGTTGAGTATAGTTGCGGGAATAATCGATTATCTGGGATTATAATCGATTATCCCTTCCTACGTGATTTTTTGGGTAAATTTCACTTACATAATCGATTATCTTAAGTGATAATCGATTATCACAGTGTATTTTTGTGAAAATGACGAATTTGATCAAGAATGGACATGGACTAAGCCTGAGGAGCTGTGGAACATGATGAGAAGCAAAGATTGAAGTTAGTGGTTATGTTTAGGGTCAGGTTTGACTTGTGGTTGAAAGTGGAGCATGAGTGAGTGTTGGGATGTACCTTAGTATGTGATTGATGAAAATGAGAGTGGAGGATAAGTCTACTTGTTATGCCTCGTAAATCCTGGTGCTATCTATGGATAGTTGCTTCCTTTTGCCTTATGTGCATTGAAAGGTTGTTCGGGTATTGAGTCTTCCTTGTGTAGGGGTGAAAGTGTCTTCCTTGTCCTTATGTGGCAGGATTACATGTGCCTTAGCTGGATTGTGGGACTACCCAAACGTACCTGTACGAGGAATCTATAGATGGGGCTGTAGGAGTGACTATAGTCGGTGAGGTAGGGTACAAAAGTGTGATTGATTCTTCCCACTACGATGTATATGATACAATGATGCTCATGGAGTTGTTCATGACTGAGATAGTCATGATGGTGGTGTATCTATATGATAAACATGGTATTTGAGATTCTTCAAGTGATGTTATGTGATAGCGGTGTTGCCCTTGACATTTTCCCTAGAATCCACTATGAAAGCATCTGCCCCTACCTCTACGACTTTCACCTTGGCCTTATTGTATATAGCTTGGAAATTTTGAACAAAATGACCCAAGGCGTTGAACCACACAAGCTCTTTTATAATATCCTTAACTTTGTAACATTCCTGAGTCATTTGCGTAGGTTTTGGTGGTAGTTAGATCTCTTAATTCGAGCAAAAAGTTGGGGTGTTTGTTTAGGCTAAGAAAATACAATAAAGAAAGAGATCCCTCTTAACTATGAAAATGACAAAAACAAGTTGTTATGAAGTTGGTAGATGCAAACGAAGTAATAATGACGATTACATCAGATATGTGGACTAAAAGCAATCAAAAGAAAGGGTGTATGTCTATCGCATCTCACTATATTGATGAAAATTAAACCTTACAAAATATCATTTTGAGGTTTAACTTTTTTTATTTATAAGTTTTTTTAATAAATTTTGTTCATGCACCTCTAGAAAGGGTATATGTATTATAAAATATTGGTTAATTTATATGTTCATTTATGTTCATGCACCTCACTCAGTTGATATACTTTGCAATGTATTAACTGATTGTTTGTTAGATTGGATATATCATGCAAAATTGTTCATTATCACTTTAGCCAATTACAGCACAGATCATAGAATGATTGTAAAGTTTAAGGACAAGTTATAGGTGGGCACCCTTATGAAAACATGATTTTTGCTTCACATGCATGGTTAAATAGATATCTTTAATTTGATTGTGATTGAAGGGTTGACAATTATAGAAAATAAGGTGGAAAAAATTTGAGAAAATGTAGAATATTGGACAATAATCATTTAAGCAAATAGGAAAATGTGAGGAAACAACTGAATAATTGTGAATTTCTTTCACTAAAAGTTAAGTTCAAGTGGATGGAATTCCACTTATAAAATGCTTGATATTTCCATATGTGATAAGGATTTTTTTAAGCAATGTGAAGCTTAATACATTTCTTTGCAAGATAATTTTACAATGGGAATTTGCAAAAAAGAAAAATTGTTGAAGACTAAGAATCTTTAGTGACATCACAAAAATCATTTGTAACTCAAAATATTTAACTAACAAAATCCTTTTCCTAAAGATTTGTGAGGTCAAGCATGAAATAAATGATTGGATTAAATCTTGAAATTCATCCATTCAAAGTATGGTAAAACAATGTTGCATAATTTTGAACGTTATTGGAGTGATATTCATGATATGTTAACAATTGCTTCACTTTTAGATATGAGGTACAAGATGGACTTGAATAAATATTATATGGTTTAATACATTATTTGGTCCCTAGTTTTGGGCTTTTTGTTCAAAGTCATCCCATCTTTTAAAAAAGTTCAGTAAGGCTCCATATTTTGTTAAAAGCAGTTCAAAATGGGGCCTTTTTGCTTACGACGTTAAAAACATAACGGTGCAATTGCCTCTGTGCCTAAAACTGAATCATGTGTACAATTTTTGCAATACGTGACACGTTTGATATATTTGAATGTGTAAATTAAAAAAAATGACAAACGTGAGAAAGGTTTAACTGAGAGTTAAATGAAATTACCTTTATCTTAGAATCCATTAGCGATTTCTGGGTTGAAGGATCTAGTGAAAGTGGTCTTCAATTGAAAATGGTTTATTGATTCCTTGAAAATGCAATATAGGCCAAGTCAGTGTTGTGAAAATCTCCAACTTGAAGACGCAACATAGTGTTTCTCCTCCCATTTCGTCCCGGTTCAAGAGTGTTTCGCAAGAAGGAGATTTCAGATTCAAGCGTTTTGGGATTTCCTCTTCTTGTGTTTCAAATTTTGAAAATTTTAGGGATTTTGAATTAGGGTTTTGAATCAGGGTTGATTTTTACGTTTTGGGGTTCTTTTCTTTGTTTGTGAATTAGGTTTCTTTTTCTTGGGTTGATTTCGTGTTTTAGGTTTTGGTGTTTATTATCTTGCAATTTGGGATTTCTCCTTACCTTACTCCTTGTTTTTAATTGCTTTGTGATTCCAACATTCAATGTGTTGGGTGGTGGTGGAATGATAACTCTCGTTTGTTTTTTGTATTCTCTATGTGTGAATGGACAAAGGAGAAAGGGAAAGAGAATGGACATTTTGGATGATGACCGTGTGAGTTTCGATAATGTTATTGTGTATGCGTTGAAATTGAAAAATGATGATGCTGGAATGGTGTGTTGATTGAGGGTTCGGGATGAAGAAAGGGGTAATGAGTTGTTGTTTTTCTGTTTGTACAGGTGAGATGTAATAATGTATGTGTTAAAAGAATGGAGGTTTATGGTGATGATGAAGGTGAAGAAAAGGTAGATGATGGACATGGTGAAGTAGAAGGGAACTTCTTCACTTCCTCCACCTTGCAATTAGTCATGGCACACAACAACAATTTCATTTAACCATGATTTCATTTAACCATGATTTCATTTAACCCTCTGTTAAACTTTTTCCACGTCATTATTTTGATTTTTAAAATTTACATCTTAATTGTCCTCAGCGTGCCACGTATTCGTGTCACGTATTACAAAACTGGACACCTCATTCACTTTTGGCCAGATGGGCAATTGCACTGTTATGTTTTTAACGCCGTAAGCCAAAAGGACATTTTTTTTAAAATTCAAATGACCAAAATAAAATTATTAGTGAAAGAAATATTAATCATGAAATAATCATTCTCTACCAATATTCTTATTTTTCTATTTAGACCTATGAAATTAAAGTTATTTTTATAAAACATTAATTTTTTAAAATTTACATTTTGGTGAAATTCAATTGAATTTTTTTTATAAATAATTTATTAGGATTAATATATTATTGAGTAATTTGATTTGAATTTTACTGAAAACATATTTTTTATCTAAATTTATATTTAAATATTTGCTTTTAAATTTTTTACTCAAAGTTAATATATATATATATATATATATATATATATATATATAGATATATATATATATATATATATATATATATATATATATATATATATATATATATAGATAGATAGATATTGGTGATCATAATATTTTATTAAGTAATATGATTTGGATTTTACTTAAAAATTAAATTTTTTTATCTAAATTTATATTTTGTATATTTGTTTCTAAAATAATTTTGTTTAAAATTAAAAATATATATAAAAAACTCACAAATACTTATTTGGGGATATTTGAGAAATAACATGATAGATTGTTTTAGACAATGCAAGTATGGATGAAAGCTATTTATACCCGATGCATTGTCATTCCTATTACTATGTGTTATTTCCTCAAATAATATTTTATTTTTCTTTAACAACTTTTAGTTTCACCTTTCAAATATTTATAAATATGAACCTTCGATATATTAAGTTTTTTGCTAAGCACATATTTATCCTATTTGAGCAAAATAAAATAAAATGTACTTGTTAAGGACATTGAGGAGTGAATGAAATCGAGAGAATGAATAAGCAAAACAAAATGATTAAAAGTATAGAAGAGATGTGTCATGGCATCAAAAGAAAGACATTGAATGAAACTTGATTAAGATAAAAGGCATTAAGGGGGACTTAATCAAGGCAGAGAAACATTAAGATAAGGGCAATCGAGATAGATGATGGGACCAAATCGAGATGACCAGTTATATGGAAAAATTATTATAGAACATGGAATCAATTAGAGCATTTAAGGCTACATGGTTAGTTTAAGGTTGTTGTTTCAATTTATGTATTTTTCTTTTATAGGAATTACCAAGTAATTGCCAAAACAATAGGGAAAAATAAAATTTGATAGTTCAAATATAAGCACAAGTGACAAAGTATGGATACAATTTCAAACATTTTAAACATGTTGGTTGTAACATTTTGGTCACCACTTTCATTTATTTACTTTAGCAGTTCTTATTGTCACGAAAAATGGCTTGATGTCTTTCAGTATTATTATTTCAGCTATAAATAATGCTAAGAATATTTACAACAATTATTACTCAATTACAAAATGTCCTATAATATGAAATTAGGGAGATTAAATCAATCTATGAATTGCTTAGTTTATTCATAGGAAATCATATTAAAATATTTAAGCAGACAAATTAATTATTAACCAATTTAAGAGTTGCCTAACTTATTCTTAGGAAATCATATCAAAATATTTAAGGAGACAAATTAATTCCTGATTGACATCCCCCTTTAAATTGATGGGGCTAGTCAAGCAATATCTAACAAGAAACTAATGATGTAGGCGAGGGACAACCTTGGTACGAATTCTGCAACTTGAAGTTGAGTAAAGACATGAAGGAATGAAATAACCTGACCATCATAAGCTTCCCAAATGAAGTGACGATCTACTTCAATATGCTTAGTGCTTAGTGACGATCTAAATGGAACTTGTATTGCCAACATAAAGAGGAATTGGATCGTGTTAAGGAAACCCAAGTTCAACCAAAAGACCATGAAGCCAAATTATTTTAGAAGAAGCAGTAGACATGGCACGACACTCGGATTCAATAGAGGATTTAAATATACATTGTTGCTTCTTACTTTTCCATGAGATCAATGAAGAACCTAGAAACATGCACCAACCAATGATTGGTCAATTAATGTTAAGATAACTAGTCCAATCAACATCACTATAAGCAATTAGTTTAGGAGGTGTTCCAATGGAAAAAAATATGCCTCACTAATAGGTACCTTTCAAATACTGAATTATGTAATGAACAGTTTCCAAGTGGAGATGGAGAGGAAAGTGCATGAATTGACTCACTTGTTGGACAATAAAGGAGATGTTAGGGCATGTAATGGTCAAGTAATCAAGACTATGCACTAGTTGTCGATATAATAAAGGATTAAGCAAAAGTTCAACCTCATCACGGTGATATTTATCATTAATTTTAAGAGAAGTATCCATCAAGTGGAGGTAAATGAACAAAACATACACACCAAAAAGTTTGTAAATATTATAACCAGAGTGAGTTTTAAAAAGATGAAAGAAAGGAGAGTCAAAATCAATAACTGTAGAAGGAAGGTGATTGATTAAAAACACAATAGTGGATCAAAAATTTGGAAGGAACAAAAGCTTGAAGAAGCAATGTGCGTGTCATATCAAGAAAGTTTTTTGTGTTCAGTAATGCCATTTTGTTGAGGTGTATAATGAGAATAACGTTGAAATACAACTGTTTTGTTGAAGGTATTCCTGAAACTTATGAGACATGTATTCATCGCCATAATTAAAGCGAAAAGTTTGAATTTTGGTTTAGAATTGAGTCTCAACATATGTCATAAATTTATTAAACATTGAAAACACTTCAGACTTACAACAAAGAAAATATCCATGCAAAAGGACTATAATCATTAATGAATGTGGCAAAACATTTATAAAGAGCATGTGAAGCAACTAGAGAGATATCCCAAACATCATTATGAATTATTTCAAAGCAATACGAAACACAATGAGCACTAGTTGGAAAAGGAAGTGTTTTACTTTTAGGCAATTTGCAAACAAAGCAAGAAAGAGATGTAGTAGAAAGAACATTTTTATTTTCCAACAAACCAGTTTTAAATAATTGAGACAAATAGTAGAATTTGGATGACCCAATTTTCTATACCAAACCTCACAGAGATACAAAACATTAATACAAGCGAAAGACGGATTATTAGAAATAAATTGAAACATAAACAATTGTCATATTTTAAGACCCAACGCAATCACTTTCCATATGTTTGGGGAACAACTACATAATGGCATAGTCTTCTATCTATAGATTCAGAAAACCAGAATAATACTCTTGAACAAACAAATTACCTTGGGTGTAATTAGTTATCATTCCAACTGAAAACACTGAGCCATATATTCTTGGTTGTAAATGTGCTTCAAATAATCCCACATTTGTTGAGCAGTTGTAAAAAGAGCGCAAATTATTGATCATTTGGGATCAATAATGCTAAGGATCTAAGAAATAATTTAAGCATCTTTTACCTCTCAAGTACCAAAAACAACTTCCTCCTTGTGTGGCGGTGTTATCTCATCCAAGTGACCCCATAATCGTTTTCTTTCGGGATACTGCCAAAGTGGTATATTTGCCACGACTCTAAAGGTTTTTAAGACAATAAGAAGTGAAGGAGTGTTCTTGAATTCATTCAACTGGACCAACATTTTTCAAGCATCCTCCACTGTCTCAGATTTGATGTGTTGTACTCAATGGGTATCTACAGTTTGACAAAATTCCTTGAATTTTTTTTATACAAATAACCAGCGTGTAAAGGATACAGTTTTATCCAACGAATCGAGTTGCGAGTTAACACTAACCGTACATGACCCAACCCGTTTCCATCCCTACTCATACCCCTATTATTCTAATACATGTTTTACAAAACCTACACTATTTTAAATCTCTTATACTTCCTATATATTCTAATAATCATTTGTTATATTTGTTGTTACACTATATGGATCTATGGGATGTTTACCAACTATGATTGATATTTCTACTATCACTTTATAGATGTTAAAGATAATATTTGTCCTTTTTTAAGAAGCTTGTTTTAAATCAATAAACCCAAAGTTTTTGTTTTTTGTTTTAGATCTTACAGAACTTTTTGCTTTAAATCCTTCACCTTTGAAATACGCTGCTAAGTTTAAATTTGCACTTACCATTGATTCGGCATAAACTTCTAATCGAAAATAAATTACAATTTTCTTATAAGGAGAACATTTGTTTTATAAATGAAACAATACGTACATACAAGCTATTAAAAGTAATATATTATTATGCTGCATGGAGTGCAAAAATTATGTTATCTTATTTATTAATTTTTAATTCAATAGTCTTTCCTAGATAGAATAAAGTATATGCAAATTATTTTTTTAGTGGAAACTTATAAATTGATATTACCGTTTCGAAATTAATCTGTTATTATCTTCCCGAATATATCTGAAAATCCAAATCATAAATGACAACCGCACACATGCACCAACGCCACAGCTAATAATCTAATTCGATTTCGGTGTTCCCTTTTCCCACGGTGTATGAATCCTGATTCCTCATATCATGATTAGTATTTTATTTATTATTTTATAAATAAAAAATAAATTATTATTATTTTACTTAATCTTAAAACCTGAAACACTTTGTTATTTTTTTATGGCATGGTAAAAGACAAAGATCATGCATTGTACGTAAGCCCTTCCCCAGTCCGTGTTCAAGCCAGGAGGTCTACTTTTGTCTTCATTCTCATTTTTCAAAGCTCTCTCTGCTGTTAATAGTAATAAACTCTCATTATATTGTTTGCTAAAATGCACCCCACTCTTATTTTAACAGTCACAAGATTTCTCAATCAACTCATGGATCCCTCTGTGCATCCCTGTCTCTATTTATACTCTGTCGTATCCCTTGACTCATATACCACAACCCTAATTAATATATAGATATTGTATAAATATACACCTACTTGATATTTTTTTTTTAATTTTTTTAAACTATAAAATATATTATATTTACACTTTTTTCTTTCTTTTTTATTTTTTAACGGTCTAATTACAGAGAGGTGATGTTGCAGAATTTTTCATACAACTAAAGATTCTTTATGCAACAGTAAGCCGAAATTCATGCATTGTAGGGGTGATAAGATAAGATAAAAGATAAAAGTAAAATCAGAGGAATTCGAGGAAGAAGCTGAGAATAATAGGACCCATTTCACTTTGAACCCTTTCTCTCTCTCTCTGAACATAATAACATATGAGGAGAAAAAGGGATAAACTTAATTATCCATTATGAATTATGAAAAATATATCCACACACATTAACCTATATTTCACTGTCTAAATTTAGTTGAATCCATTCTCCCCACGCTATAAAATCCCACACTCTCTCTTTCCTTCCACACACAACACATCTTCTCTTGTTCTTCCTCTTGTGAGAAAACAAAACACACTGAGACACAAAGAAGGTTTCTCTCTTTTGAGAAAATTTCTTCACCATGGAGGCACCATCTCCGACCAAACCCATTGACCCAACAAAGCCTTCCATCACCACCCTCAGTGTGGAAGCCAGCCAGGCCGAACCGAGCCCACTTCGAAAAATGTTTGCTGTGGCGTCCATAGCCGCGGGCATACAGTTCGGCTGGGCTCTTCAGCTTTCTCTGCTCACCCCTTATGTTCAGCTCCTAGGAGTTCCACACGCCGCAGCCTCTTTCATCTGGCTCTGCGGTCCCATCTCCGGACTTGTGGTGCAGCCCATTGTGGGCTACTACAGCGACAGAAGCACTTCTCGCTTCGGTCGCAGACGCCCCTTTATTCTTGGAGGTGCAGTGGCTGTCGCCATAGCTGTATTTCTTATCGGTTATGCAGCCGATATAGGATACTCAGCTGGCGACGACATAACCAAAAAAACCCGTCCTCGAGCTGTTGGGGTGTTCGTCATAGGATTTTGGATCCTAGATGTTGCAAACAACATGTTACAAGGTCCTTGCCGTGCCTTTCTGGCTGACTTAGCGGCTGGGGACCAGAGAAAAACCAGAATAGCAAATGGGTTTTTCTCTTTCTTCATGGCCGTCGGCAACGTGCTGGGATACGCAGCGGGATCTTTTAGTGCTCTGCACAAGATTTTTCCCTTCACGGAGACTAAGGCGTGCGATGTTTTTTGCGCCAATCTGAAAAGTTGTTTCTTTTTCTCGATCTTGTTACTGTTGTTCTTGGCCACTGTAGCTCTCATTTACGTAAAGGACAAGCCCGTGCCGCCACGGGCGGTGCAAGAGGACGCGCAGCCCTCGTGTTTCTTTCAGCTCTTCGGGGCGTTGAAGGAGCTGAAAAGACCCATGTGGATGCTCATGCTGGTGACAGCTATCAACTGGGTCGGGTGGTTTCCCTACTTCCTGTTCGACACCGACTGGATGGGTCGCGAGGTGTACGGCGGAACGGTGGGCGAGGACGCGTATGCGAAGGGGGTGCGCGTGGGGTCTCTGGGACTCATGATAAACGCCGTCGTTTTGGGGTTCATGTCGCTGGCCGTTGAACCATTGGGGCGCATGGTTGGGGGAGTGAAGAGGCTGTGGGGCATCGTGAACTTCATTCTCGCCATTGGGTTCGGAATGACCATCGTTATAACCAAGGTGGCGGAGCACGAGCGCCACTTGAACCCCGCCGCAGTGGGCCACCCCTCCAGCGGCGTCACAGTTGGGTCCATGGTTTTCTTCGCCGTTCTCGGAGTACCCCTTGCGGTAACGTTTTCTCTCTGTTCTCAACGTGTTTTAAACGACTGCCTTTGGTTTACTGATTTTGGGTTACAAATTTACAAATTTTAACTTTTCTTTCTAAATCGATTAAATCATCAACCCATCATTTAGGTAATTAAATTATTCATTTAACCTTGTTAATAGTTATGTTTTAATCCCTACATCTTAAAAAAATGGTTTTTTTATATATAAAATATTTGTTCACATGCATATTAATCTCTACTTCATTTTGTTTATATTTCTTCAAAAATAATTATGACAACCGTGGTGTTGGACAGCAGTTGGGCCGTACCAAGTTGTCATACTTACGTAAATTCTCTTATAATATTTTTTAAGGCTATTTTTTTATTTTCTTATAACGAAATAAGTTTATTAAAAAATGTAAACAGATAAACATCTAAGAGTGTTTCTTCTTGGAGAAGAGAAACTTAAATGCTAGTTTGTAATCTTTGATCACTAGTCTTGTATAAAGAATCTTGAAAAGTCTAAAAAAGTGGACTGTTTTGACTGGTGGAGTTTCGGTTTGGACTTCTTGTCAGTCTAATATTTTTTGGCAGGGATTACCTAATGTGTGTCAGAAACTGTTCATAATAATTCATATACGGATTGAAAATATATATATATATATATATATGATAAAAGAAATATACCCTTTATTCTTTATGTAAGAACGAAGTGAAGAAGCTACATTAAAAACGAGGTTTATTGAACCATTAGAAAAACAAGTTGAATCTAATGAAAAGCTTAAAAATGATCTACTTGCCTTAATTAAAACTAATGCTGTATTTTCTATTCTTGTGTTCAGATTACTTTCAGTGTTCCTTTTGCTCTTGCATCAATATACTCCAGTGCTTCAGGAGCAGGGCAAGGTACAAATCAATATTCACAACCTGTCTCAATTAAATCATTTTATTTATTCAATTGGGTTTTACTAATTATTTTTTGTTGATTCAGGTTTATCATTGGGAGTCCTGAATCTTGCAATTGTGGTACCACAGGTAAGAATTCAGATACAGATACTTTTTTCCTCATTATTAGTGAATTATTTGAGTATGTATGTATTTACACATGTGAATGTACAGATGGTGGTGTCTGCATTGAGTGGTCCTTGGGATGCTTTGTTTGGTGGTGGCAACTTGCCGGCTTTCATGGTGGGGGCGGCGGCGGCGGCGCTGAGCGCCATAATGGCGATTGTGTTGCTGCCAACTCCAAAACCAGCTGATGAGGCGAAGGCTGCAAGCATGGTTGGAGGGGGCTTTCACTAGCTGATGGAGTTTTTAATGTTTCAGTTTTGTCCCCTGCTTTTGTTAGGAAAAAAGAAGACCAAAAAGAAAGTAATAATAATAAGAAGAAGGAAAAATTTGAGCTGGTGTGTAATTAATTATGTATTAGACCCACCAAGTGCTACTACATTTGTTGTTTTTGTAGCAGCCACTGAACATAGTAATTGTAGAGTTTGGTGTGATTGTACAGAATTGCAGTGCTTGGAGAGGACCTTCCTAATCTTATAAACATACTCTGCTAAGTTAAGTGTTCAGAGGAATATGGTGACTCAAGAGTCAAAGTCCAACACTTCATATATCCATCAATAATATTAAGAATAACAATAAGGGAAATGCAATGCTCTCTTTCTTTCTTCTTCTTCCTCTTCTTCTTCTGTATGAGAAAGTGCCATCAATGTTATTTTAACACAACACTACTTTTCCTTTCATTTTTCTTATTCTCTTCTTACCTATCTTTATTATACTATTTAATGTAACAAAACAATTCTAGTATTATTCTCTTTATCTATCCATTTTGATCATTAACTATGTATTTAAATTAACTGCTGTTTAATAAAATTTAATTTTAATGTTTAATCTTATGGTATTTTCTTTATCCAACAAATTTGATCAATAATTTTAACATCAAAGTTAAGTCTTGTTTGAATGTAAATTAACCTTATTATTTAATCTTCCTACAACTAGAGTTCATTATAGATACTTAGTAAAATAGTGGGTGAGTTGTTTTTTTTTCTTATAAGTGTGTTCTTCATTAATATTGATTTATTAAATCATTAATAATACTAACTTCTCATTTTACTCTAAAAAAAGTTATAAATATGGACTCTACTCTAAAACATAAAAAATAATATATCTAATCACAAACAGTATTAACCTCAAACTCTATCATTAAAAAGAAAACACTGAAAATGGTTCACGGTGTTAGATATCTAGACTAATTACCCGTATTAAGCTCCTGCCTGTATATCTAATAGATAGTTTTGTTTAAAAGTTTGGTTCTAAAATTTAATTTATATAATATAAATTTATCGATTGTATTTACATTTAAAAATCTAATCATATTACAATTTTAAATCATTAATTGCAATATTGTGAAAATTCTCTATTCAATCATGAAAACTCGTAAAGTAGAATACCAATCATTCTACCGTTAGAATTTATTTCGAATTGTGCAGAAACAACGGTGAAAAGATGAAGTTATAAAATAAAATAAATAAAATAAATAATTACTGTGTTGACTGTTGATGCCAGAGTGTGTGTGGTAAGTGTGCGATATGCAAATGACACACAACTGTCATGATGAGCCACATTCCGTGTATCTCTCACATTATTTGTAGCATTAAATATGGAACAAGTTACTAAAGTTAAATTTAATTTTTTTAACTAAAAATAACATTATCAATAATATTTAAATATTGTTTTTGGTCGACCTAGTTTGTTTTTAATTTCTCTAAAATTATTTATAATTTTAACTTGTAATAATTACTTTTAAGCCTTATTATTAATTATAGTTCATTTAATATTGAAGAAAGGAAATTCTTAATTAATACAATTCAAATAAAATAAAATATTTCAAAACTAACATCTAGTTAGATTGTTTTAAGTAACAACTTTAATTAAGCAGAACATTTCTATTTATATAAAGAAAATTTATATTTATTAGTTTTACTCTTTTTCATCTAAATTTACTATCAATATTATATTTTTATAAAATTAATTATAATTTATTTAGACAGTTATAATATATTTTATGTATATTAATTTTGAATGATTGTAAAAATGATTTTTCCAATATATTATAAAGACAACTTTTATTCTGAAAGTGAAATAATGAAATAGGATTTATATTTTTAACAATTAAAATCCTTTAAAATTATATATGATATTAAAAATATATTACTATTATTATTTTTATTTTCAATATTATAATATTAAAATTAATGTATAGATATAATATTGAAAGTAAGTTATTGAATAAGAAGGAAAAAAAATCCATAATATGATTATGTTAATTTGAATTAGTTTTCATTGGTTTAATTGTGATAACTAAAAGTTTCTAAATTTAGCAATAAATTAAATATAACTAATCATAAAAACTAAAGAAGGATGGTTAAAAAATGTCAAGAAATTTGAAACTAACAAATATTTTCATATAGAATAAAAATCGTAATATCCTAAAAATATAGCATCAAACTATATAAATGAGTCATTATATATACGATAAGATAGGACAATTATCCAATTCTAATATAAAGTTTAGATTTGACAATTATCCCAAAATAACCATAGAATTTATAATTTTTAAATACACGGAAGGAACTAACCAAAACTATATACAAGTCTATCCTAAATCCTAACTATTTAGCAGCGTCTTCATCGTCCGACGTCTGTTCCAAAGAGATCTCATCTCCTTTTGCTCGCACTCACAAGATGATCATTGCAAAGGAGAAAAACCATACATACAAAAACACAACACAAACAAAAGGGTAAGCGAGATAAACATGAAATATTCATGTTACACAATTATCTAACACAATCAACTTGAATTTTAAACAATATAATGTACACTAATTACCCATGCATCATATACTCAACACGACTCATCCGGATTAGTATAAATGTCGAACTATTAGTAATCTTTGCACTTGTATAGTTCAGATGGCACTCTCCAACACCATACAAGGTTAGTCCTTATACACTGTCTATGGCTAAACTCTAAGCCTTTAGACAAGAACCTCTCGCTACTCTCACCACATGCATCATTTTTCTCTACTTTAGAATGAATGATCATTAGAGTGTCGAAATAGACTTACCATTTCAAAGCTCCATACATTTATACAACACAACAACCTCATTAGCCACAATTACCTCCAAGAATCCCACCCTGAGTCATGGAGTTAAGTTCACCAATCACATCTCTTAAGTAAAACACAACACATTACAATCTTTATCATACACAATCTCCTTATTTCAACACCACACTCCAATTACATTGTAAAAATAAAAGAAGAAAAGGGTGTACTAAAACTTGGACCATTCGCTTAGCGCACAGTCTCGCATAGCGAATTCAGAGGTTTCTCGCACAATGACCAGTCTCGTTGTGCGAATAAACTTCTAGTGGTACCAGACCTCAACCCCTCACATAGCATTCCCAATTCGTTATGCGAAAGCCCATACAGTGGGTCAGACCTCCCAAGAACTCGTAGAGCGCACCCCTTCACTATTCGAATAAATTTGGCAGTGACCCCAGGCCACCCCCAGGCCATCACCAGGCGCTCAGTGAAATGTTTCGTTGTGCGAATTATCAGACAAAGAGCAACTCGCAACAACCATTCGCACAATGCACCTTCTCGTTGTCTGAATGCTCAGACAGAGAGCAAGTCTCACTGACCACTCGCTGTGCGAATTGATTCGCTCAACGAGTTTGCATAATTCTACAGCACGAATTCCGCAATATTATGCAACTCAAACCCCTCTTACCAATTCTAACTATTTTTCCCAACTTCTAGCTCTCTTAAATTGTTTTATATACCTAATTAGACTTGACTAAACGTTTTTAAACCTTCATACCATCATTATAAAGTGTTTATGACTCAATTCCTACTTCTAAACCTCTAAAATCACAACTTATAGATCCAAAATCCAATCTACCACTTTGAACACATTCTTGACCAACTTAAGGGCTCAAGCAAGTCTCATTTGACTTACCCAAACTGCTCCAACAGACCAATTGAGCATTTAACCTTTAATTCCCATTTTCACTACCTCCTTTCTCAAAATAGCCTTAAATCATGACATTGTGCCTAGATCCAAGACAATTCAACATCTACACAGATTTTCTAACAATTAATCATTTATTAACAGATCAATTAATCATACAATGCATTCCAAAATCATAGTTTCTCGTCACACAATCAAACATATAGTCTAGTATTCTACAATCACTCATAATACCACTTGGATTGTTTGTGAGAGATTTTGAATCTACGTCAATTAAAAATAAGGAGATGAAAATACAATTTTAGCACAGGTCTTTTAATATAGAAAATTTATTACAAATTGTAACATTGCGAGGGATTAGATTGTAGAATAAAATATTTGTGTGATTTGTTAATTTAATAAATATAATAAATAATATAAAATGTGAATTTTATAATATTTTTTGTTTGAATGAAGATTGTAAAAATTACGGTAGAATTCATGCAAAAATAAATTAAAGTTTAATATAATAATTTTTGTGATGAAACAATTCACTACAAGAAAGTATAAATGATAAAAAATAATTAATCACCATAAAAAATTATTAATTATTAAATTAATTATAATTATAAATAAAAAGTTATAATTGATTTGAAAATTGGTTTCTAAAACTAGTTATCAAAATTTTGATAAATTAGTTAATTCTTTGGTAACCAAAACCTTATAATTTATTTACTATTTTAGTAATTAATAATTTTTAGTTTTATAAATATAAATTAGTCACTTTAGTAATTAATTATTTTTTGCCATTAAAGTTGGTTATCACATAAATATTTTCTTATAGTGACATTATCGAGAGATGTTTTGTATTGATTTTATAAATCTCTGCTTTCTTTTAGTGTTTGATTTTCTTTCCTATTGATTAATTCTATTTTTATTTATCGATCTCTTTATTGGTTTCTTGGTTACGTCAATGCAGGTTCTTCTCTCTTCTTTTAGGGATGGTTGAATCTGTAATAAGTTTTTTGTTTCGCTTAAGCATTCTTAATTGTTTGTTTGTTTTTTTTTTCTAAGAAATTCTTTTTTGTTCCGTGTGTGTTTGGTTATATATTTGTGTTTTAAGTTATGATTTCCAGAGATTTCACACTCCTAGTCTTAATGATTATAAGTGAATCCCTCTTCAAAGTCTTTCTTCACCATGTAATAAAGGATGGTTTCAAGACAAATCTCAAGAGATTATCTTTCGCAGGTTGGAAGAATGTAGAAGTCATCCTCACGGTAGAATTATTCTCTCGAAGGGAGATAAACCACATATTCATATAGATGTATGTAAGAAGCTAGACATTCTATGAATCTTAAAGAAAAATTTGCGTCTTTTTTATTTCTTATGGTATTTCAATCCAAAGATAAACCTGGGTCGTTGTCTAATTCCATTCCGACCACCAATGAAAAAGAATAAGGTGTATTCTCACCGTATACTTCTTCGCTGGCGGTCGGAATGGACATAGGCAACCACCCAAGTTCGTCCTTGGGTTGAAATGCCATGAGAAATCCAAAAAACCCAAGTTTTCCTTACAAGAAAACTAGCAAAGGGAGAAGGTACACTACGTTACACAAAAACATAACAAAAAACCGCACCAAAACATTACGAAAACTCATTTTAATCGGTTCAAATGAGAGATAATACATCAAAGATAACTTTAATCGGAGTAAAAAAGACTTTAAATAGTTAAAAGGAGAGGAAACTTACCTGGAAATGCAGAGTAGCAGAGAGAAAAGGCAAAGACGATCAAAATGTTGGTTCGCAAACCTCTGGTTATCAGGTTTATTTAACAAGAAATTAGACGTCTGTTATACACAGAACAAACGTTTATAATCGAAAATAAGTCGGACGCCTGACTAATATGACGTCCATTCGATTTAAAAATTAATATTTGTGTTATATATAGACGTCGGCTTGGCGGGATGAGACGTCTCGTGGGCGGAAACGAATGACTTTTCTCATACCTGTTAGGATTATAGACGTCGGTTCCAGAGGAAGTTGACGTCTAGAATTGTATATAGACGTCAATGTGGCGGGATCCGACGTCTATACCGCTGAAAAGAGTGACTATTCACCTGCCTGACAGACATATAGGCGTCAGTTAGCAGGAGCCCGACGTCTATATATCTGACAGGTAGGTGAGTAGCATTAATTTCTCCCATATAGACATCGGTGCCCCGCCCGAACCGACGTCTCTAAGGCTGAAGGAAATTACTTTTCACCTAAACTGTCAGAAATATAGACGCCAGGTTGGAAAGCCCGACGTCTAAAATACTATAGACGTCGGGTTCCACCTAACTAACGCCTATATTGCCAACTTATTTACGGAAATGCCACCGGTCATCAATATACGTCACGCTTACCCTTAACTAACGTTTAGCATGTGACGTTAAACAGTATTTTTGCACTAGTGTCCTTTAGGCGAAGATTTTTTGAGTTTGAGTTTGTGAAAACATACATAGGGTATTAGAGGTTAATTGGTTTTTGGAATTTGAATCATGTGGTTTTAAGAGTTTTTGTTTAGACAAGATTATATTGAACCTAATTGAAGGTTAATGTTGGGTGAGGATACATGGTTACCTTTTTCCTATTGTCACTAAATTGGTATTCCCTTGACTTTAGATAATAATTTATAAATAAATCAAGAGTTTTCTTTTTACTAAGACTTTAGTTCATTTAGATATGTTGATTGAATTACCTAATCAAATTTTAATGGAAAGGCCTAGTTATGCCTTTATAACAGACTTGGAATATAAAAAACTTGCCTCTTTTGTTCTTCTTGTAAGATGGTTGTGTTCTTGGAAACTATAGAAGGGAAAAGACTTCAAATTTGATTATGTTAAATCTAAGGAGGGAAACAATGTTAGAAAAAATTATGTTCCTGTATGTTCTAATTAGTACGTAATGTTGTAGTACAAAATTTATCTAATAAAGAGGTTGATGCAGACAAGAACTAGGTAAGAATGAAATTAAAGAAAAATCCTCACAATTTAATAAACCTTTGGTTCAAGATTCTAATGTGCAAGATGTAAGAGTAGATAAATTTGCATAAAACAAATTAATTTGGATAATATGCAGAATTTAGGGAGCGCATTTAATCAAAATTTACAACCTTTTATGAGACAAAATGATGATGAGAATATGGTGAAATATTCATTCAATGAACTAATTGGTTCAAAATCAAATACACCAGAAGAAGCTAATCATTTGTAAAGTATTGTTATGGTTTGCAAAATAGTTTTTATGCTCTCTCTGAAAAGGAATTTATAGTGCCCGAATCTCAATAGATGATGAAAATTGCAAATGTTTTGAATGATTATGATAAGAATAATGATAATGCTAATTCTCAAACTTCAAGGAGACAAATGTTACAACTAGACTATACATCACCCCTTAGACGAAATAATTTTGAGTTTTGATTACAACAAAACATTGTTATGTTGTGATTATGCTTTACATTGCAAAAATATGCATCCCAAGAAAAAGTATTGCACGAAAGTAAATAAACCAGAAGATATAATATGAATAAATCATATCATATGATACAAAATTAGATTATAAAAGTTTACAATATTAAAGACTTTAAATTGTACTTATTAGACAATACATGTCCATAAGAGACAAACTATAGACGATACAAACTATATTGATTAAATGAAATGAGTTATGAACTGATCAAATGATATAAAGTTTGAACTGATCATATGACATGAGCTTTAACTCATTAGATTGACTATTTAAAATACTATATCTAACACATTTATTTATTTATTTCAATATATTAATTGATATTCTACTTTCATAACTCATAATCTAAAAAGGTTCAACTTGTAATACCTAAATAAATTAAGCTTGTGTTACCTATAAAGGTTGATAATCATTGTCAACTAAAATTATGATGGAACGTGAAAAATATAAATAAAAGATATAAATAGATTCACCACCATAGTTTATTTCAAAAATGACATAAATATCATATAGATAAGAACGTAGTTAGTGAAACCAAATTAAATTTGAGAATGAATTATGTGTAAGAAATATGTTAACACTCTACAATAGTGGTATGAAAACGATACATTTAATTAAATATGGAAAATGAATGTAGTTTTTCTAAATCTTTATCTTTTTCAAAATTAATAAGAAAAGATTGTTCTAAAGAACAAAAGTAAATATTTTAAGATTTTGCATCCAACAATAATTAATCTCACTTTTACGTATTTTTATTTATAATAAAAAAATAAAGATTAAGTAGTTTTAGAAAACTATGTTGATTTTATTTTTTTAAAAACCCAAAAAAATTGACATCACTCATATATTTCCATTTACAATGAAAAAAAATTAAGAATTATAATTCTTAAAAGAATGGTGTGTGTTTTGATATTTTTAATTTTGGAAGTTTTATATTTTTCCTATTTTTAAATTGTTTGAAAAAAATAGTAGACAATGCGGACTGCTGTAGAAACACCAAAAAGTAAAAAAAAAAAAATTACATTTTTATATATTTTTTAAATTTTTAGAAAAAAAAGGTGCGTATATGAAAAATTGGGATGCCAAATACTAAAATGGATGGAGGTATGAAAAGTAAGATAAGGGTTATAAAACTAAAATAAAAACCCAGACCAAAAAAAGTGTAATCGGATGCAAGTTGTGAAAACTTGGCTGCAAACAGTCATAAAGTGCTACTGCTGTGAGGTGTAGCGCGTAAACAAGGTGATCTGAGAAGCGAAACCAGGACGTTTACTCCCTCCACCATCCCAACTCCTCTCTATACCTCCTCATTTTTTTTTATTACAAAATTACCTTTTTAACTTTTACCATTTACCTATTTTATTTTTTTATTGTTAAAACCCTAATTTTCTTCCTCTCATCTTCACTCAGTTGCAGCCCCATCCCCCCCCCCCCCCACCCCCCACCTTCACTCTCACTTTCTCTCTTTCTCCTACCATTATGTTTCTTTGACCACTCAACTCGATTTCCTTCCCATTTTCTTCCTTCTCTTCTCCATTTCGGTGTGAGTGTGCTTCATTTCGTGGTGGTGCTGGTTCGTGCTGTGAAATTTGACGTTTTTCGGTTGGTCTTCAAGAGGTTGGTTGATGTTGTGTTTTCTGTGTACAAAGGAAGAAGAAGGGAACTGCGAAAGGCCTAAACGGATATGCGAGATCCATGGACCTTCAACTCAAAATCCATCGACGGATGTCAAGATTCATTGAAGGCCTAACAGATCTCGCATATCCGTTCAGACCTCCGCGTTTGGCTTATTTTATTTTTATTTTTTGTTTTAGTTAAATAATTTGTTTTTATAAATTTTTATTTGTAGTATATATTTTTAGATTTTGGTTATTTTCTTTTTATTAATTATGTTAAAAATAAAGTGCCTTGTTTCTTAGCACCAAGAAGGAGGGGGAGAGGGGAGAGGGGAGAGGGGAGGGGTGAGGGGGGCAGGGGGTGAATTGGTGAACAATAAAAACGGATGCTTTTTAAATCTTTTTGCAAACTTAGAATGATCTTTAATCTTTCTTGTATTGTAAGTAATGCGAGTATGCAATGAAAGTAAAAGAGATAATGAAAGAGATACATATAGAGGATTTATACTGGTTCAGCCTCAATGACGACATCCAATTTCCCTTCCAATCAACCTTAGATTGAAGGATCTTTCAATATAATGATTTGAGTTTTACACCAAAGGTTTTACAGAGACACTATTAAATGTAAACACCTTTCCCACTCAACAATCAAATATAGAAAGAAAACACCTACACAAAGAACTACACTTATTCACTGTAGAACCACTTTGAGAACTCCTCGTTCTTCTTCCTGTCACGCACGAACAGGGCAGCACAATCCAAGATTGCAGAATACAAGTTTTTGATCAACGTAGAAACACCTCAACAATGCAGAAAAGATCAGCCAATCACGTCCACAATGTTTCTCTCAATAATCCTTCAAGTTTCTTTCAGTTCTTTAAATCTTTATTCTTGGAGCATCTCAACAACCTGTAAGAAGGCCTTTGGCTTGAAATCGCTTGGTTCGGGCTCCAAAAAGAGTCTTGGCTACGGTTCGGTCCAGGGAAAGCCGAAGTAACCATTAACAGTCGGAGAACTCATGCGGAACCAGATGTGGCTGCAATTGCAGTCGACGAGATTTCAGAATCCTTTGATCTGCTATCAGATTCTCTCAAAGGCTTTTAATTTTAGTGAGCTCTACGTTGACTTCTATATTGGGGTGGGTTGAGAAAAGGCTCCTTGCATATCATGAAACTTTTGACCGGGGTAATGTTGAAACCATGCAAGGCATAGTCTCTTTAGGGGTAGCCGCAACTAAGATTTTGGTTGAGGATATATCCAATGAGTATCGCCGGAGGAGAAGAAATGATGTCAATGTGGCACGTGAAATTATTGAAACCTACATCAGGTCATCACTATGCACTGCTTTTGCCTAGGCAAGTTCATCTGTTAGGTGTTGGTTTTTCCATTCAATTAAAGGTTAATGACATGGGGGTTATCATCTACTTGGATTGCATTAGTGCTTGAACAGGGAGATAGGGGTGGGGGGCGGGCGTGTGGGGGTGGGAGACAACTCTTTAACTCACAGGTTTGTTGCGTATGAAAATATAACGTCCGCACATTTTACAGGGTCTATAATGATGAATCGTCTATTATTGAGTAATTTGATGAGTTGATGGAACAAGTCATGCCAATGACAATTCTGTGGCAGCTTTGGACTTCGGCAGAACTTTTGGGGAAAGGGACTTTTGGGACGACGACGTAGAGGGAGGGAGAGAGAGGAAGAAAAGTTGCGAAAAGTTATTCGGTGTTAGAAAGAAAAAAGTGGCACACCACCACCGTTAGTCATGTCAGCTGTTTTTTAATGTCGTTAGTTTTGGAGGACGAAAATTTATAATTTGTTTAAGGAGAAGGATCATAGTGTACCTTACTTTGAAAGAAAAACTAAAAACATATTCGCTTAATAGTTTAAGGATTAAAAACATATTTATCCCTAATTTTTTCTGAAAAATTTGTAGGTAAGAAAGACTTTTCTAGTACTGATATAGGAAAATATAATTTTTATCATTTATTAATATTATCTAAAAGTTTATATCTACAAAAGATTTTATAGTAAATAATTTATAACATCCAGTTTTTTACTTTAAAATTTTATTCCCATAAAGAAAAATATATAATTATCATTTATGCATTAAAATATATAAATATTAAGAATGATTTCTAGAAAATAGTTTTACATAAGAAATTTTGTAGGTTTTTTTTTTTCAAAAATAGTTGCAAACATAAAGTAGTTGTAACTTGACCACCAAAGGTAACATATTGCATTATTGTTATTATTATACTAGTTTAACTTGTAAAAAGGAAGTTGTTATATTTAATGATATTATTTGATATTCTATTAATATTATTAGTTTTTACAATAAATATTGTACATTTTAGAAACTTTATAAATACACATAGTATTTCATTTAAAAACACTCTCTCTCATTGTTTTATCTTTTATTCATAAAAATCCAAACTCTCTTATTCACTTGTGTTGAAGGGTATTTTGTGAGTGGATTTTCTCTTGTATTCCAACTTAAGGAGTACATCAGGACTCTCCGGTCTACTTTGTTCTTATTGTTTGTCCAAAGGTGTCCACAGTCTAGATCCCAACCTCAAGCTCTTTATTGGTGATAAACCCTTATTCCCTTTAGACCTCAATTGAAAGAGTTATGTTCCTACCACGCTCAATAGTTCCACATCACTTAGAAGGTGAGACCTAAGACAATTGAAATATTTCTTACACACTTTGAGACACTTTTTAAGGACAAAATAGTAATGAAGCATAAACTCTAAAACAGACAATATCTCATATAAGAAGTGATTAACTCTAACAATGTCACTCGAGAGACTTGGATAAAAAAAGTTAAGTGTTTTAAAGATTATGTAATTTACAATAAAAAATAAAAAATATGTAAGTATTAATATCATTTTTTAAAATAATTTTACATAAAATCAAATATATAAAACAAATCTATGCAGCAATTATTTGTGTGTAAAAAAGAAATTATTTCAATGTTGAATTAACGTACATAGATTATTTTAATTATTAACATTTTGTTTAGAAATATTAATATAATTTAATTTAGGTAGCATGAAACGATCGAATTGTTTTTTAAACAAATTAAGAGATTAACTTGTGAAATAACACTTAAGTAAAGAAAAAGAAAAACAATACGCACATTTCACTTTTAACATTTTAATTCTAGTAATAAAGAAAAAATCTCGTTTATTGATTGAAGTTGATGATTTTTGTCGGACAAAATTTTTTGTAACTCTCACACCTAAGTACATAAAGAACATGGATAACTTGAATAAGCTAAGATAGCTATGGAAACCTTTCAAGGATCTAAACGCTAATTTCTTGAGCACATGCACCATCTTCGAATCCAAATACTCTTCCTCTTGCTTCCCATGTCGAGATCTAGCCATTAATGAAAACTACCCATGTTGAGGCTGGACATCTTGGCTTCATCTTCTTTTTTGGGGTTTGGAAGTATAACAATTGCAAGTACAGCACTTATGGCGGCCGCTGCGGCGCCCAACACGAATGCCGGCAAGTTGCCACCACCAAACAAAGCATCCCATGGTCCACTAATTGCTGATATAATCATCTGTGCAAATCAAATATATAACTGTTTATTAAAATACGTTGGTCCAAGGAAGTTGTATATGTTGTATTCTAGAATAGTTGAAATAGTTATGACAGAATGTAATTAGATTAGAATGTATGAAGTAAATGGATTGTAACCTGAGGAATCACAATTGAAACATTCAGAAGACCCAAAGATAATCCTGAAAGTTTTGAAGCAAACAAAAAGGTTACAAATTTTTTATTTAGGCTTAAACATTTACTAACCGCTTCGGTTCACCTTAAAATTAAAAAGTTAAAGCTAAAATTAAAAAAAAAAAAAAAAAGAAAATGGTAACTTTGTATATACCTTGTCCTGCACCTGAGCTGTTAGAATAGATAGAGGCCAGAGCAAAGGGAACACTATATGTAACCTGGATACAGAAAAAGTATTAATAATTGGATAGAAATTAAAAGTATTTTTGAAATTGTTGAGAAAATCTTTAAAAATGTTTCAAAAGCTTACCGCAAGTGGAATACCAAGGACGCAGAAGAATGCTAAGGATCCAACTTTCACATCCATGGAAGGGTTTCCAATGAGAGCAGGGTTTTTGGCACGTTCTCGCTCAGCGACTCTTGTGATGAGCACGGTCGCTGCTAAGCAAATTGCTAGAATAACATTAACAATTGCCCACAACCACTTGACTCCACCAACCAAGCGACCCATTGGTTCTACACCCAAAGACGCTACAGCCAACACCACTGAATTCAACATGAGCCCCAAAGAACCAGCATGCACACCGTTATCGTATGCCTTCTGACCCACATCACCACCGTACACCTCACGACCCATCCAGTCAGTATCGAACAACACGTAAGGGAACCATGCAATCCATGTGATAGCTGTCACTAGCATCAACATCCACATTGGCTTCTCAAGTTCTCTGAATGCAACACAACACTCTCCGTAGAAGCACGAAACTTGTGTCTTCCCATCTTCTATCTTCGACTCCTTAGGTGCCGGTGTGAACTTAGGGTCGTTCACGCAAGTGAGAACGATAATGCACAAAGCAAGAAGAAGAACGATTGAGAAGAAGAAGCAACTCTTTAGGTTTGCACAGAATATGTTGCATGCCTCGGTTTGAGTGAAAGGGAAGATCTTGTGGAGATCGTTATAAGATCCTGCGGCATAGCCCAGGACGTTGCCCACAGCCATGAAAAATGAGAAGAATGCGTTGGCGGTTCTCGTTTTTTTTGGATCGCCGGCAGCTAAGTCACCAAGGAAGGCACGACATGGTCCCTGGAGCATGTTGTTGGCAACATCTAAGATCCAAAAGCCGATGACGAAGATGGCAACGGCTCGTGGACGGGTTTTCTTTGTTATGTCATCGCCGGCCATGTGTCCTATATCGGAAGCATAGCCAATAAGGATAATGGCAACTGCGACAGCTATTGCGCCGGCGAGGATAAATGGACGGCGACGACCAAAGGAAGATTGGCAATGGTCACTGCTGTAGCCTACAATAGGCTGAACTAGGAGGCCAGAGATGGGGCCACAAAGCCATATGAAGGAAGCCCAAACGTGTGGAACTCCTAAGGTTTGTACATATGGTGTGAGGAGGGAGAGTTGTAGAGCCCATCCAAATTGTATACCGGCGGCGATGGATGACACTGCCACCATTTTTCTCAGAGGACTCGGTTCTTGTTTTACTTGCTCCTCCATTATTACAACTTTATTAAAGTATTTTATTACTTTAAATTACAATGCAACAACTCTTGCTCAACAAACATCACTAACTATCACATTTATATACTGCTTGTTACTTTTAATTTTAGAACTACAAAAATTTTTCCTTTTTTTGTTACCTAAACCATAGCTTTAGGTCTTTCTAATCTTGAATGAGTCTCCTTTCCTATTTTTGTTTTTCAAATGGATAGATAGAATAACATTTATGTTCAAGAACATAGTATCTCGATCTTGATGATTGTATGTAAATATTCTATTTATTATATATTAATTTGTTTCTAAAAAAATACTTTTGGAATTATTACAATTATAACAACCCAAATTAAAATTTTACTTTTCTTGCAACCAATAAAATTACCTAATGCATAGGTTTAGGTCTTTCTAATCTTGACCCAGTCTCTTTCCCTATTTCTGTTTTTCGATAATATTTATCTATGTTCAGGAGCACAATATGTTGATTCCTGTATGTAAAAGTTCTACTTATTATATATTAATTTGTTGCTGGAACATAATGTTGCCCATGATTCTTATAATAATTTTCCATGACAATCAAGATATAACATAATCTCACAAATCATCATAACACTTTGAAAACCAAATATACTAATCATAATCTTATACAATATTTATATATTACATATATTACTAAAAAAATTGATATTCTGCAAAGTCTTTTTTTCTTTTTTCAATTTGTTGAAGTTTTTATCCTTTGCAAATGAATTTATAAGGTTTTTTAACCATCTAGAGTTAGATTTTTCACAAACATACTGTACATCTTTTCAAAAGATTAAAGTCTGACCTCCCAATTAAAGGTTGTCTACTCTCCTAAAATTCAACTCTGCATCCAACACTTATGTTTCAAAAGAGCTTATATAAAGAAGATGAATTAAAGAAAAGAGTGTTGTTGAAAAATGAAAAAAATATAGAGAAGCAGTTTGAAATATGAAAGAGAGAAAAGGTGAAAAAGATAGAGTAAACGGAGAAATACATTAAAAAATGATCTACTCTTCTTCACCTTAATGCAGATACAACTTGATGTTCTTCAAATAAAAAACATGAAGAGATAAAGAAAAGAAAAAGAGAGTGATAAAGTATTATGCCCAAGATGAGATGAAGAAAAGAGAAAGAGAAAAGAAATGGGGTTGAAACAATTGAGGTTGAGATAAAATAAAGAAAAGAATAATGAAGTTGAGAGCATAATGGAAAAAAAGAGAAGAATAAAAAAGAGCATGCTTTGAGCATTCACTTTGTTGCTTACCAAGCTTATACACATTGCCTGAAGCTTTTCATCCTGAATGAATAGAGAAGAGAAGGGGCATCAAAATCAAATTAGATAAATGATCAATAATGCTGCTACGTAGAGCTTACATCATATACAACTCTTCAAATAAAGGAAACAACTTCATTGAAGAAGAGAAGGAAAGATAAAAAGAGCAAGTATTTGTCTTACTGCCCTTCACACTTACATCATCTAGTGCTTCTCTAATCAAAGAAACAACCTCCCTAAAAAGAAGAGAAAAAGAGAAAGAACAAGCATGAAGATTAAAGATCAATATTGTTGTTCATTAAACTTACATCGTCTAATGCTCTTCAGCAAAGGAAGGAACCTCCAAGTTACAAGACTACACTTCGTTATACTTATCCTTTCTTAGAGAGTTACTTGAGTCTATAACCATACAAGTGTTAGATTGGAAATGTACACATATCTTATGAGAGTTAAACATTTGTACCTTGTAATATGCTGCAATGGATTTATTGTATGTTTTGGAGAGAAGTAAAACACTTACAACCAGGAGTGGGGAAACTCAGTCTAGACAATTGTCTAGGGATAAATCTTGAAGAGGCTAAACTAGAACTAGATAGTTGTCTATGAGTGTTAGGAATGGATAGAATACTCGATCAGGAGTGACATACTTTGTGTTAGAAGTGGCTAGATACTCAACCAAGAGTGAATTATACTTGGTGCTAGGAGTGGCTAGAATACTCAACCAGGAGTGGGTTAAACTCGGAACCAAGAGTGGTGTAAGAATACTCATACTAGTCGTGTTGACTAGGGGACCAGGAGTGGTGTAAAAATACTCAACCAGTTGTGGGTTATACTTGGTGCCAAGAGTGGCTATAATACTCAACCAAGAGTGAGGGTTAAACTCGAGACTAGGAGAGTGTAAGAATAGACAAACAGGAGTGAGTTAAACTCATTGTAAGTTTGAAAATATTAATGGAACCTCTTAAAAGTTCTTAAGAGAGAATTCGTCGTAGCTCAGGTTTGAGTGAACTAGTATAAACATTGTGCCTTAATGCTTTATTCTTTTAAATTATTATTAAGTCTTTTATGTCATCGCCTAAGAGAATTTATATTTTTTAATCCAACATACACAAAGTTTAAACATAGTTCACTTCTGCATACTATTATTACAAATTATTAGACGCTGCTTTGCGAAAATATTTAGAAAACACTTTTCAGCCCCTGTTTCTAGTGTTTTCCTATGCACCTGACTCGTATACGCATTTAGGGGGTTAGACGATTCTGGAACTATTTGACTAGTAAACTTGTTTGGGGGTTAGACGCTTCGGGGAATGTTTGACTAGTAGACTCGTTTAAGTTAGACACTTTTGGTTACATGCGTTTGAATACATAGACGCATCTAGGGGGTTCAAGACTTCAACAATTATATTATTTGATTTTCAATGTTTGTTTTGAACTAATTCGTTCTTTAAATCTTTAACACTTCTTCATACGTTATCATCATCAAAATTCTTTATTGAATATCTTGTTCTTTTGCCAACCGTTGCTTCTACAAAATGCGAAGAGCTGAATCAGGAATTTGAGGCGGGTGTTAAGAGAAAACTGAATTTAGAGACAAAGGTTTTTTTTTTTTTTTAAGGAATTGGGTTGTCACAAATACAATATTGAATTACACTAAATAAACGATACAAGGAAGGATTGTAGTTGATAGTTATTATGAAGTGCTTTAACATTTGTTCTCACAAGATAGACCTACAATTATTTTCTCAATATTTTGTTTAGTCTAACATATGTTCATACCACTCAAGTTTACTTTTGAACTGAACTAATCGGATGGTGTATACTCATTAGATTAGTTAAACTGACCACAAGATATAGTGATGGAAATCTCATTAACATTGATCAGACGAGTTAAAAGTTGTTGAGTAAATCATTATAGATGGCTGAGTATAGGATCTCCGTCTGTGGAAGAAAACAGAGTGAGTGGGATCAGCTGGCTAGTTCATTTGTTAACAACGCTCTTTACAGTAAGAATGTTGTCTGTCTAACCCAGGTACTATTCAACTTCTACTTTCTGACCTATTTTCAATCAGATTGGTTTAAACTAGCTTCATGTGAATTTATGGTAAAAGAGTTTTCCATTATGACAGTAACGTCCCTTTTCTTATTTACTTCTTGAAGGATTACTCCGTGAGTGAGTCTTCCTTGTCTTTGAGTTTTAGGACCATTTCATTATTTATCCCAATGACAGCGGCAATGGTACAATGTTTAGACAGAGTAATGCCCTTGGAACATTGGTCAAATCATTTCCTACTTAATATGAGGTTTCTAACAGTCTATGCACCATATCGCCCATGTGCTCTATACTCAACTTGCTTTTGCTTATAAGATTAACTTGTGTATATCAATATCTCCTCAAGAACTATGCAGTAATCCTTTTACACAATTGCTGAATTATGTGATGCTTAATGGCATCAGCAGCAACAATATCATAGTTGCAAACATATTTTCTATTTTGTGATTTTGCATTCTCTCTTCTTTTTCATATAAATTTTTCTACCGTTTTGGATGGATCTTCCACCTCAAATTCTTCTGTTACTTTTATTTATTTAGAGTGTTGATGATCGCACTTCTCAAGCCTTGAAGAAAGAACAGATGTAGACAATCTTGTGATAACGCTGCTGACATAATGTTATCTGTCAAAACCCATTTCTATCTATGAACACTCCTAAAGTAATCGTGTATAGTTGATGATGACAATGGGTCATAAGATTCAAATTGTGCAAAGTGTACTAGGCTGTTGGTGTGTGCATTGGGAGCTTGTTATGGTATCATTTGGTATGTCTTCTCTCCCCCTCGGCATATATATGCATGATCAGAGAAAACTTGTTTTTTGGGTCAATGATATGGTTCCTACCAAGAAGAGGGGCAGAGGAATACTAGAGGTTATATATGGGGGCAAGGTAACCTCTTACTTTTTTGAGATGGGAAAGAAAATACCTCCTTTTCTTCCTGCCAAACGTTATTTACTATGTATTTCTTTATTTCTGCTTGTTAGGCTGGAACGAAGCTTGTATGTGCTTTCTTGTCTTTCCCAGTTCCTTCTAAATCTTCAAATTCTTTGGGTGAACAACCCTTCAGGTAAATGGATTGTAGCATATTTGTGTTCGTTTGAGTGGAGTTATAGTTCATAATTATGTTTATATGTCCTGCTTTTTAATACTTAAAGGTTGAGTGTTACAATTATTGTTATCTACATGAAGTAGTCCAAAAAATGATGACAAGACTGTATAATCCATTGGCCCAAGATTGAAAGCTTTCTCTGATTGGTTGCTAAAAACCATGGTATATGGCAAACTTGATGTCTTTCCAGCTGCTACTCGTGAGTATGCACCATTGATTGAGGAACTATGGCTTGATGCTGTCATTATTTAATCCATTACCCATCCATTTACTGGTTTGTGTAAATACTAGAAACTAATTTTACACTTCTTTAATATATAAATATTTAAAACTTGTCAGGTTGATGCTATGCTTCAAAATCTCGAGAAGGAAATAGATGACGTGGATGTAAAAATTGGTGATCTTTGGAGGCTGCTAGACAGGTATGCACTTGCTTCAACATTATTATTGGGGGATGTGGGGGGAGTTATTCTAAAGTTTAGGCAAAGTGGCTTGACTTAGATGGTTAATATGATCTCGCAGTCCCTAAAGTGAACTGGTGTTTTTTTTGTATGGAAAATGATATTTTAACACCATTTTGACACTGCACACGTGTTAAAATGTGATTGGAAGATTTCAAATTTAAAAAGACAAGGGCATATTTGGAAGGGAAAAACTAAAGCTTTTTTTTTAAATTTGAAATCGTCCAACCACATTTTGACACGTGTGCAGTGTCAAAAAATTAGTGTTAAAATATCATTTTCCTTTTTTATCTAAGGCTCTTCGACATTGTGTTTATATTGGTCATGTTTTGTCCTAATCGTATCAGATTCTGATAACGTGTAATATGTGGTTTCATACTCTATTTGCATAAATTCAGTTTAGTGAAGTTGAACTGTGAATTTGTGATTGTTCCTGCATTCTTGAATATATACTGCTTCAAGAACAGATTTGACCTGGTTGCTTTGAGGCTGGTAGCACACTCTCTAACACAATCCTTTTAACACAATACTATTGGTTATTTTTTTTTTTTAAATGACAAACTCATGACTAGAGCAAGTCTTTCTTGTTTCCAATAAGTTTCAACAAATAATTAAAAATATATGTTCAAAAGAGTGTGATATAGGGATGAGAACCGATCGAGTCGGACACGAATAATGTTTACCTGCAACTTAACTAAAAAAAAAAAGAAATTCACTTTCTACCCACCTGCTATCTGGATACCTGTTTAAAAAATGGATAATGATACTTTGACACCTAGAATGTGACAAATTTTTGACACCGCCACGTGTCACATTCTGGGTGGTCAACGTGTTTTAAAAAATAAAATGACAGAATGACGTGGATTCACTGTGGAGTTCAAAACAAGTTGCAGATTCAAAGATGCCCTCTTGGTGCTAAACGTTAACCTAAACTACCCAGTTATTTGTACATTGCTACCACTTTCCTTTCTGTACCATCACTTTAAAGAAAAACGTTTCTTTCGAGATGGACTTCAATATAAATGTGTTCTGAAATGATAATTAATGAATTTTATTCAATAAAATTGGTTAAAAATAAACCGTGGAGTTCAAAACAAGTGACAAATTCAAATATGCCCTCCTCGTGCTAAACGTTAGCCTAAACTACCCACTTGTTTGTACATTGATCCCAGGTCTGTTATTACACATTGAATCCATATCATTCTGTCATTTTATTTTTTAAAACACGTGGACCACCCAGAATGTGACACATGGCGGTGTCAAAATTTTGTCACATTCTGGGTGTCAAAGAATCATTATCCTTAAAAAATATTTACAAATATTTTAAAATCCGCGGATACCCGCAAATATTTAAAAAAACATATGTTCATAAACTATTAAAATAAAATTTAAATAAAATTACAAAAAATATATAAAATATAATATAAATTAAATATAAATTAAAATTTAATTTTAATTAAATTTAACCTTATAAAATATAAATTAATTTTAATTTTAATTAAATTTAACTTAATAAAATATAAATTAAATTTTTATTTTTATTTTTTGCTTGTAGCGGATATTTGCAGATATGGATAGTATAAATACCTGCACCCGACCCGTTTATAAACGGATATTAAAATACCTGCTACCCACAACCCACAGGTAGTAGATACCAACTTTCCGTCGTAGATTTTATTCACATATATGTGTGGAAGTTGTTTTTTTTTACCATCATAGTGTGGTCATAGCATGTTTAGGATGTCATAGCGTGTATTATTATTTCACAAGATAAATTTGATCGATCATGTGCAAGATGTTTTTTTCTTTGGTTCCAATGATGTACATATATTAAGAGTTGTTTTAGGCCTTTCTATGGGAAAGTAACTATTGAGGAGGTAGCCTCTGCTACAATGTAGTTAAAGGGTATATTGGGCAAGGAGGATATCCAAGAACTTGTGAGCAATCTTTTCAAAGATAAAGGTATGTCATATTTATCTCATGCATAAATCTAATATTTTCTTAATCATACCAAGTCTTTATTTTGGTTTCTCTTTAGTGTATCTGAAAATAAATTTATTTCTTTATTGGCATGAAATAAATTCTAGATAAATTTTCTTAGAATTTCATCTTAGAGAAAAATTACACTGGGCTCTGAGTAAGAGTGAATTCAACAATAAAGTCATGATTGATGGGTGTCGCAACCCACACAAATTTGATTGCAATTTAGAAATGCAGTATAGACTAGGAAGTGACTCCTAGGTCGTCTCTCAAGGACCAATTTTGCGGTTCAGAGTCAAGTCTAACACGAAGTGGGGGGGGGGGGTTTGAAATTGTTTTGTGAATTCAAGAAGAATTAAACCTAATTGAAACTGGAAATTAAATAGAGATGCAACCAGAATTTAAAGTATTGAATTGAATGTGGAAAAACATGAAAACCGAACGGTTCTTCACAAGGACGAACGGTTTTAACGCGAGTGTGCCATATTCTGAACGGTTCTGGTAAGGAATAATAAGGCCGAACGGTCCTGGTAAGGAAACCGAACGACAATTGAAACAGAAAAGGAAACTAGTTAAAACAAGAAGCCGAACGGATTAAAAACAAGACCGAATGCAAATAAAAGTGTAAAAATTTGGGCAAGTCAATGTAGAAGAAAGTCGAACGGTCTCTAATAGTGAAGTTTGTTAGAGACCGAACGGTTCTATTGGAAAACCGGACGGTAAACTTGCAGGAATCAAAACACAGTGCAGCGGAAACGAAATTGGAGAAGCAAAATGTTGGAACAGTAAACTCGTAGAATCAAGAAAGTCGAACGGTCTCTAATAGTGAAGCTTGTTAGAGACCGAACGGTGATATTGGAAAACCGGACGGTAAACTTGCAGAAACAGTAAACTTGCAGAAATCAAAACACAGTGCAGCGGAAACGAAATTGGAGAACCCAAATATTGGAACAGTAAACTCGTAGAACAGTAACATGCAACAGTGACGAAGACAATGAACATTAAAATGAAACTGAAAAGTAGATGCAACAATGATTTCAACTCTTAAATTGCAATGTAAATGGAGTTCACTACATGTAAATGGAATGAAGGAAAAAAAACTAAACCTCCCCGAAGGGGAAGGAGGAGGAAGATGCTCCTCTCGAAACCCTGTTGCTGCCAAAATGTTCCAGCTACTTCCATGAATGAGGTGTCGGCTTTCCCCAATTGAAGACTCTGCATTCTCTTCATCAATTAAAGGACAAGAATCAATAAAGTGTGCCTTGCTGCTCCAATAAATCAGCTTCCTTCACTTCTCTTTCTATCTAGGTGGCGGCATGAAATGAAGCCATTCATCCAAAATCCAAAAATATGAACATTGTTTTTCAAAAAGAGAGAAAACGTTCCAGCCGATTCTCCCAAAAAAAAAATTCAGAATGACGGCTGGTCCCTTCCTAAGAGGTAATGTGTCTCTAAATGAGAGGGTGGGGTCCACCCTAAAGAAACCCTAGGTGCCAAATGTCTCCTTCTACAATTGGGCCTAGTCTAACACTACCAAAAATTGGCCCAAAAATACAAAACTTAATTTTAAAAAGCCTAACCTATTAAATTAAAATTTGATTACATCTAAAATTAATTTGTAGAAATTCTTCAATTGCTTGTGCTCTTCCAAAAGTCTCCTAGTGTAATTCCAAAATTTCCCTGAAAATGAAAATAGGAATAATTAAGCTCAAATAATTCAAATTAATTAAAATATGAATTAGTGGTCTAATTAAGCCCAAATGGTGAAAATGACACAATAACTAAGAATTAAGCACAAATCATCAACACAATTCGGCGCAAGAAACTAAGTTAATGGTATAAAATATTGATTCATCAATGATACACACTGGATTCTAAGTAGTTTAAAATGTACTTTTGATGGCACCGTGCAACCTACAAAGTTATGTTTAACTACCAACATGCTAAAAAACATCATAATCTTTTTTTTGTTGTTCAAGTTCAAACAAAATTAGTGTAATACGTCTCTAAGCCTGCTAGTTGACTTTATTAATGCATGCCCTTATCTGTAAATAACTCAAGTAACTTATCATGCCAACCCTAAGTCAGATGTGGAAACTTATAACTAAATATTAAATAAAATTAATTAACACTAGATAATTTATTATTTGAATTATATTTTAAACAAGAAAGGAAGTGGCTTACCCCATTTGGATTAAGTGAGTGTTCTTCCATTACATCACTTAGTTTCACATAACCCTCGATGTTCACAGCACATTTATAGCTAAGGGAATCCATAAGGATTGAATTATGCATATAAAAAGAGACTCACCAATTGAACTAGAAGGAGTCCGACCACAGACCTCAACCCTGTTGTAAGACACATTAACAGTGTATGAGCATGCTACTCTATCTTCACTATAGTTGAACAACTGTTAATCAGTTTGCTTAATTTGTCTTGGAACTTTACAAGATATAAACGTTATTCTACAAGGAGGACTTTAACTGATGGAGTCATAGGGAAATATTAACGAGTTATACTCACCTTAAAATGCCTTCTAGGTTAAAAGGAGAATGACACCATAAAGGTGAATTATGTTTTTCTACAATTCTATTGTTTCCTAAATGTTTTCTTTAGTTAGTCTAATCATGTTTCTCTTATGTTGTATCCAACTTATGTTTAGGTTTCTTCTTGTCCTATATTTCTAGTGTTATAGCCTAGTTTGATCTTTCTGTGTATTAGACTTCTTTCTCAGAGGATCATTTACATATTTTCTTTCTTGGTTAATAGACTTCTGTGGATACATGTTCTTTCTAACTTAGAGTTTCTATCCTAGCGTTTAATGTTTGTTTTCTATTCTTATATTCTATGTGACTTCCTATTGTGTGAATACTTGATCTTTCTAACTTAGGATTCCTATCGTTGGCCAAGACGGTAACTTGGCCCTCTTTCCTCCCTATAAAGGGAGCTTCTTGGTTTTGGCTTGTGATTCTATTTGATCCTCTGTGTTAATTTAAGGGTCCAGGTCGGCTATTGCCATCTCCGACTGTCTGACCAGTTGCATAACACTCTCGGGCGATATTCTGGTTCGTGTGGACCATGCAGATTGTCCATTTTTTCCATAGGGAACTTCCTGGCGCGGTAGAGGGTGGAGATAATTGTCTCGAACTTGAGGCATGACTGCCTGATCAACATTTGTAGGAGGTGTTCGCCTCCACGAGGAGGTACCTTACCCGAATTAATGTTATGTCTGATACCCATCTTTGTACGCAAATCCACATACCCTTAGGTGTCAACCCGCTCACTGGTGAAACCCACGATCTATTCATTGTACGATAAAATGAGGTCTTCAAATAGATCCATCCTCTAGAATGTCTTCTAGTATAGGATGTTAACCAAACTTCCTTGGTCAATCAACACTTTGTTGCCCCATATCAAGCAATCTTAGCTGTAATCACAAAGTCCATCCTGGTCTGTTTCAGGGGCTTGGAAATCCTTATCGGTGAAGGTGATTTAAGGCATGGAGTGCTTCTTCTTGTCCACTATGTGGGTGGTCTTTAAAGCCCAAACATGCATTTTTTGGGCGGACGAGAAGGACCTGCCTTTTGCGAATCCTCTTAAGATTGTGCTTATGCTACTGCGTAGAGGGCAGTCATTGCTTCGACTGGCTTTGACTCCTACGGCTAGAGTCTCATGGGTGCTCGGTTCTAGAGGAGTAATGTGGATGGTCTCTCCTTTCAGGACTTCTCTTGCGGGGGCTTCTTGTCTCTTGCTCGGTCTTTACATACTTCTTTAATTGCCCTACCCGGATCAATTCTTCAATCTTATCCTTGAGAGTCATACATTCTCGGTGTTGTGACCCATGTTCTTATGAAAGAAGTGTTGAGATTGTTGACAACACAAACTTTATATCAAACTAGTTTTTGATGATGACAACACAATGCTTAATAACAATACACATGTTGCTGCATTACATGTTCTTGTTCTGAATTGTTTGTCATATCTGCTGAACATGTTTTGTTGGACTGCAACGTATGTTCCTATGATTGATTGTGTGTTATTTTTGTGGAACATGCTTGTATTGAAATGTGAAATAAAATGTTTTTCATTACTGCACATTTCTGAAAGAAAAAAGATCACAAGCACCTTTATGAACTTATATTTGTTGTGACAAAGTTCTATTCCAATCGAATACACTTATATTGGATTCGACTATGCTAAAATCTTTGTACAGATTTTGTGAACCTGTGCTATGTGAGATTTTGAGTTCAAAAGAATTTCAAAGTGTTTTTACATGTGGCAATCGACATTTTATATTGCATATTCGACTGTGTTACTGATCTGTTTGGAATTCTGTTAAGCTTACACGCTCCAACGACTATATTTTTCAAAAGTTAGTTGAGCTTGTGTGACTTGGTCAACTGTAATAAATGTGTGTTGATTTTTGTTGACTGAGGAGCCTCTGTGTTGACTGTCTGTTATAAATGTTTTAATACAATCGACTGAATTAGTAGGCTATTCGACTGAGAAGCAATCTAATCTAAAAGAAAACTATAAATAGACAGAATGCGAATTGTTCTGAGACTTTTGATGATCTGACATTTTCATTTTCCTATTTCAGATTGAATTCACTATTTTAGAAGCTCCAAGAATTCTCCAAGAAGACGGTGGTGATCTTTCTTCAGAGAGATTCAAAGGGAGGAGTCAATTGCGCTGACTGCTTCATCATAATCTGCACAAAGAAGGTGCTTCTTGTTTGATCTTGAAGGCTTGGCATCCTGTGAAGACTGCTGCATTTGATTGAGGCTTGGCAACCTGTGAAGTCTGTTGTGATAGGCTTGGCATCTTGTGAAGAGTGCTGGTTACACGTTGATGGGCTGTCGCAACCCACACAAATTTAATTGCATAAAAGAATGCAGTATAGTGCTAGGAATTGACTCCTAGGTCGTCTCTCAAGGACCAACTGCAATTTAGAAATTTAGGTCAAACACACACAATGGGGGGTTTCGAAAGTGGTTTTGTGAATACAATTAGACTAAATTTAAACACGCAAATTAAACCTAACTAACAGGATTGAAACGGTTGGATACTAAAACTAACATTACGACTCAATTATCATAACTAAAAATACTAGACAACATTAAAATAAAAGAAAATATTAAACGCCTAACTAATAAATGAAGAGTACATTGTAGTGGAAATAAAACTTGGAAACAAGATTGCATGAACCACTTGAAAACAACAGATAAATAAGTAAATGCATAAGTTAGAATTTAAATTTCTAATTTAGAGAATGCATAAGCCGTGAATGATAAACATTGAAAATGCAAATGATGAACCATTGAAATTAATTAAAAAGAAAAGAAATCCGTGAACGCACCGTCTTTGGCTTCAAAAGCAATTGAAACAGCGCCTCCTATGCTCACATGAATCAACCCCTATTCTCCTGGCCGTGACATGTTTCCTCATCAACAATGATTCAACGCTTTTTCCTAATAAACAATTGAAAATCCGCATATTTTTTAAAGTAAAATGAATTTCCTAATAATCTTCCATGCCTAGAATATTAACCCCTCCAATTCTTTATTGAACGCAAACTCCTTTTATAAAAGCAAACAAAATAATGCTAAAAATCCATTCTCCGTATAGCAGCTTGACCTTAGCTTTTAAAATAAAAAAAAATGTGTTCCTTTTCCCTTCAACGTGGAAGTAACGTGCAAGCTTCCTCCAGGCATCAATCGCGGTTCAACACCGTTCCAGCCCGTGACACAGATTCCTCCAGATGAAAAACGGCAAGTTCTGAATCCAAAAACAAAAACCTCTTTTCTCACCAAATGAAATCCACACCACTCCAAATGTGTGCTGCTTCCACCGGTTGAAAGCACTTCTCCAGCAACCATCACATTGTAAATAAAAGTAAGCATAGAATAAAAACACACAGTTTTGAAAGAAAAGAAAAGAAGTGCCTCTAAAATTTTTATCCAAAATCCCGTAATAGACTGATTCCCATGTTTTTTACAATTAATAAAGCTCCTAGAAAATGCCTAAATCAGCGCCTCCCAAAAATCAAAAGGAATTCCTTCAGCCAATTCCCCTCAGCGTAATCATGTTCAAGGAAAAAAAATGCAATGCCGAGAGTGTGTGACTACAAAAGTGACGGCTGCCCACTTAAAGCAAGGCCATGTGCCCTCTAAAAATGGGGTGGGGTCCACCCATTTGAAAAACCTTAGGTGCCTTGTCACTATATTTTTCTATTGGGCTTAGTCTATCCTAACAAAATTGGCCCACATTACAAAAATTCATCTACAAATTCTAAACTACTAAGATAAGCTAGATTAATTCTAAATTTCCTTGTGGGAGAGTCTTCACTTAATTGGTGCCCTTCAAAAAGTCTCATAGTGTGATTCCAAAATTGTCCTGAAAATAAAAAATAGGAATAATTAAGCTCAATTAATTCAAATTAATTAAAATAAAAATTATTGGTCTAATTAAGCCCAAATGGTGAAAATGACACAATAACTAAGAATTAAGCACAGTTCATTAACACAATTCGGCGCGATAAACTAAGTGAATGGTATAAAATATTGATTCATCACACGTTGAGGATTGTTCAACGTGGGCTCAGATTGCAGAAGAGGGGATTCTTGCTGCAATTTTGGTTTTTGTGTGCAGCTATATTTTGGTTTTGGGTTAGAGAGGAGATTTATATTTTTGCGTGGTGCTTCTATAAAGTCCTTGTTGTAAAAACCGCAACCATTATAGTGCATTTGCTTCCTGGGTTGGAAGGACACTGGATGTAGGCATTGTTGGCCGAACCAGTATAAAAACAGTTTTGATTTTCTCTATCCCTGCACTCTTTATTTCTAGTCGACTTTATCTGTTTAGCAGTCAACTGCATTTTTCCACTGCATTGAATTTTCATTACTTGCATTTCAAGAAAGATAAAAAAGCTTTGCACTTTTGTATAAAGATTGCAAAAAGATTTTGTTTTTGAACTAACACCAATTCAACCCCCCTCTTGGTGTAAAACGAGGCCTACCTATTTCCTAACAATTGGCACCAGAGCAGGGTAATTGGCTTCAAATTTTCAAACTTTTGGTGAAGGTGCTTCAACAAACAGACCACCTCTGTTTGCTGGTGAAAATTACCCTTTTTGGAAAATTCACATGCAAATCTTTCTTGAATCGCAAGATAAAGGAATTTTGGATGCCACTTTGAATGGTCCATATATGCCTATAAATACTGTTGATAGTGAAACTGTTTTGAAACCTTTTACTGAGTGGACTGCTGATGAAAATAGAAAAGCTCAGTATGATGTTAAAGCTAGAAATACTATTGCCTCTGCACTAGTAATTGATGAATTTTTCAGGATATCTCAATGCAAATCTGCAAAGCAAATGTGGGATGTTCTAGAGGTAACACATGAAGGCACGGATGAAGTCAAGAGAGCTAGGAAGAATTCGTTGATACAAGAGTATGAATTGTTTAGAATGAAAGCTGGTGAAAACATCTATGATGTCCAGAAACGATTCAGTCATATTGTAAATCATCTGATGGCTCTTGGCAAAGTCTTTGACAAAGAAGAGATCAACATCAAGATTTTGAAAAGCCTGAACAGGAATTGGCAACCAAAAGTCACTGCAATCTCTGAATCCAAATATCTTACAACTATTAATATGGCTACCTTGTTTGGCAAGCTATGGGAACATGAATTAGAACTTGGTAGACTGAAGGATGAAGAGGAGATTGAAGAAAAGAAGTCCATTGCTCTGAAGGCTGCAAGCAAGAACATCACAGAAACAGAGATGGACGACAAAGAACTGATGACCTTGATGATAAGAAAGTTTAGTCGACTTATGCAAAATGATAGTCAACTATCTAACCATGCAAGTCAAAGCAAAAAGAAGAGCTTCAGCACAAATGTTGTCCAGTGCTATGAATGTGGAAAAAAAGGTCACATCAAGCCTGACTGTCCTGAATTACAGCCAAAGCAGAAAGGAAAGAAAAGATTCCCTCAAGGCAGAAATATGAGAAGAAAAAGAGCCTACATTGCTTGGGAAAACTCAGATTCTGAGAAATCAAGTGATGAAGATTCTGATCAAGAAGAGGAATCAAACTTGTGCTATATGACAGGTGTAACATGGGACGACTATGACAGTGATGCAGACATATCAAATGAACCAATGGAAGACAAATATGATCTGCTGCAAGATGCATGCAAAGAGTTACATGCTGAAGCCATGCGACTGCAATACAAGGTAAATCGACTATGCTTTGAAAGAAGAGACTTTGAAAATAGAATTAAGGACCCTGTTGCGGAAAATGAAAAATTAGAGAAATAACTTATTGAAGCTTTGTTATCTGCTAGGAATGTTGAGATTAAAACTGTTACAGTAGAAAAAGCTTGTGAAAATTGTCCTACTCACATTGAAAAGATAAATTACTTGACTAGCACACTAGCTAAGTTTACTCAAGGTAGAGACAACTTAGATGCTGTATTAAATTCATCTAGCAGAATTACAAATAGGCAAGGAATCGGATACAAAGCTCACTCTAACAGAACCAATGCTAGGAAATTTAATGAGTTAAGAAAACCTACTAGAAATGCATGCTTTTACTGCAATTGTGTTGGTCATACTGTTACAAATTGTTATTATAGAAATATTATTGTTCCTCAAGGGTTATGTGTATGGATACCAAAGGAACATGTAACAAGAACTAACAATCAAGGACCCAAAGTCAAATGGGTACCAGCAACCAAAACTTAATTGTTTTGCAGGATATACAGCTGATGCAGAATTGGTGATGGGTGTCGCGGCCCATACAAATTTGATTGCACATTAAGAAATGCAGTATAGCTAGGGAATGACCCTAGGTCGTCTCTCAAGGACCAAACTGCGGTTCAGAATCAGGTCTAATACAGTGGGGGGGTTTTGAAATGTTGTTTGTGGATGCGGAAAAATTAAAATGAAATTAAAACAGTAAAAACGAAAATTAACGCTGGAACTAGGCAGCTCTGACCTTTGCTCAATGTTTTAACCATAACTTTTTCTACAGAGCTCTAAATGAGATGAGGTTTTTTTACCTGGAAAGTAGACTCAATTATCTTTCATTTGATATATAAAAAGTAGCATTTGGAGCTCTGGTCTGGTTGCAGTTATTTTTTTAAAATCGAGTCTAGAGAGTGAAAATGCTAAACCAAATACTAGACTAAACAAATATCTAAACACAGTTAAATTAAATTCAATACAAAACTAAATTAAAGAAATTAAAAACAACTCAACCTACATTTCAAACTAATTTAAAATAAAAGAAAATAAAAAGACATAAAGTTTATCTAAATAAATAAAAGAAAACCGAACAAGCACATGTGGAATTCCTAGATGAAACTACATTAGCCAAATAATATGGAAAGTGAAATTGCTAATCAAAAAGCACAACACATTGCATTCAAGTGGAAACAAAACTTAAAGAAAATGTGACCATTCCTAAACCGTGAAACCATGCTTTCCCCAATTAAAAAAAAATGTTGCATCCTAATGAATTAAGCTACTTCTAATATCTAAAAGCCAAAATGAATTCGCTTCCCAATAACTTGTCACCGCTGCACCTGATACACTTCAAAAGCTAAAGAAAAAGAAATGACATTGTGATATAGGATTTCAACCAAAATATAAAATAAAAACTCCAAAGCCGTGTTCCTTAAATATAAAAAATGAATTTCAACCTTAATCGTGACATTGCTAGCAAATAAAAGAAACGGGACCAGCTCCAAATGCACCCAGATGTGACAGCTCCTCCTTCAATAATATCAAAGCCTCATTTCCAATTTGAAAGAAAGATGAATGTGCTCCATGAAGTAAAAAAAAAAAACCGGCGCTGTCTCCCTCATCATCTCTTCATCACCGAAAATAAAAACAAAAATAAAAGACAAGTGCTTATTACTTTTAACCAATGCCCATCACCTTCAACATCATTCTCCTTTTTCCAAAAAAACTTTGCTGCAACCGAGAGAGTGGTCTACAAAAAATGTGACGGCTGGTAACTTTTAAGAGAGGCCATGTGTCCTCTAAAATAAGGGTGGGGTCCACCCTAAAATAATAAAACCCTAGGTGCCAAGTGTTCTACAATTTTGGGCTTCTCATAATTTTTTAATAATGGCCCAATGTGCAAAGGTTTGTCCAAAAAGTTTAAACAATTAAAATTAAAATACAATAAAATTTAAAATGTCTGATTTGAGAGTCTTGAATTTATTTTGTCTCCTCCAAATGTCCCAAATCGAGTTTCCAAAATTCTCCCTGAAAATAATAATGCAAATAATTAGCTCAGAAAATTCAAATTAATTAAAATTAGAATTTTCGGTCAAATTAAGCATATTTAGGAGAAACGGGAAAATACCGGACAATTAAGCACAATTCCCTGATTAATTCTAGCACAATAAACTAAGTGAAATCAATAAAATATCGACTCATCAATTGGTCTCAAGGATAAATCAATTATGGAATCATCAAAACATTGAGTATCTACAATTGGTAAATCTGTATCTATCTGCTGCATCATGCATATACTAATTGATTGTTGTTGTATGATTGTTTGTGTTTTGTGCTTGATGAGTCGATATTGTATACCATTAACTTAGTTTTTCGCGCCGAATTGTGTTGATGATTTGCGCTTAATTCTTAGTTATTGTGTCATTTTCACCATTTGGGCTTAATTAGACCAATAATTCTGATTTTAATTAATTTGAATTAATTGAGCTTAATTATTCCTATTTTTATTTTCAGGGAAATTTTGGAAATACACTGGGAGACTTTTAGAAGGGCACAAGCAATTGAAGAAATTCTACAATTTCATTTTAGAATTAATTAAACTTTAATCTAGTGTTTTAGAATTTGTAGACAAATGTTTTGTAATTTTGGGCCAATTTTTGGTAGAATTAACAAAAGCCCAAATGTTAGAATAGATGACACTTGGCACCTAGGGTTTTGGGTGGACCCCACCCCATTTTTTTTGGAGGACACACGGTCCTAGAATTGGAACACAGCCGTCACACTTTGACAGACACACATTCTCGGAGGGAGCAGTTTTTGAGCTGGAAATATTTTCTCCTTTCTTGAAAAACCATGTTTGCATTTGATGATTTTGGTTGAATGAAAAGCTTTCAGTAGCTATGCCTTTTTCTTTGACTTTGGCTTACACGTTATTTTTTTTTCTTTGCATAGCATATTTCCTTGAATCATATTCTTTGCAGATTTTAGTTCTTAAAAAATGTATGGAACGGTTTTTCATGGTTTTTTTATTTTGAATGTTTTTGGGGAACAGCCGACACCTCATTCATGGAAGGAGCTGGAACATTTTGACAGCAACAGGGTTTCGAGAGGAGCATCTTCCTCCTCCTTCCCCTTCGGGGAGGTTTAGTTTTTTTTCCTTCATTCCATTTTCATGTAGTGAACTCCATTTACATTGCAATTTAAGAGTTGAAATCATTGTTGCATCTACTTTTCAGTTTCATTTTAGTGTTCATTGTCTTCGTCACTGTTGCATGTTACTGTTCTACGAGTTTACTGTTCCAATATTTTGTTTCTCCAATTTCGTTTCCGCTGCACTGTGTTTTGATTTCTGCAAGTTTATCGTCCGGTTTTCCAATAGCACCGTTCGATCTCTAACAAGCTTCACTATTAGAGACCGTTCGACTTTCTTCTACATTGAATTGCCCAATTTTTACATTTTTATTTGCATTCGGTCTTGCTTTTAATCCGTTCGGCTTCAAAATTTGATGAACTCCATTTACATTGCAATTTAAGAGTTGAAATCATTGTTGCATCTATTTTTCAGTTTCATTTTAATGTTCATTGTCTTCGTCACTGTTGCATGTTACTGTTCTACGAGTTTACTGTTCCAATATTTGGTTTCTCCAATTTCGTTTCCGCTGCACTGTGTTTTGATTTCTGCAAGTTTACCGTCCGATTTTCCAATAGCACCGTTCGGTCCCTAACAAGCTTCACTATTAGAGACCGTTTGACTTTCTTCTACATTGACTTGCCCAATTTTTACATTTTTATTTGCATTCGGTCTTGCTTTTAATCCGTTCGGCTTCTTTGTTTTAACTAGTTTCCTTTTCTGCTTCAATTGTCGTTCGGTTTCCTTAGCAGGACCGTTCGGTCTTATGAACAGAACCGTTCGGTATCTGGCACACTCGTGTTAAAACCGTTCGGCCTTGCGAAGAACCGTTCGGTTTTCATGTTTTTCCACATTCAATTCAATACTTTAAATTCTGGTTACATCTCTATTTAATTTCCAGTTTCAATTAGGTTTAATTCTTCTTGCATTCACAAAACAATTTCAAACCCCCCCACTTCGTGTTAGACTTGACTCTGAACCGCAAAATTGGTCCTTGAGAGACGACCTAGGAGTCACTTCCTAGTCTATACTGCATTTCTAATATGCAATCAAATTTGCATGGGCCGCGACACCCATCAGTGCTTAATTGTGTGATTGATTGAATTTGCATTGAAAATGTTTTTCTCGAGTCACAGTCGACTCCAACATTAATTCAATCGACTAAGCCATTTGATTGTGTGAAAAACTCTGTTTTTGAACGTTAAGATTTAAACTTAGGGGTTAAAGAAAATCCTTGGCGCATTTTCCTTCTATAAATGAATGAGATAGTCTAAGGCATTCACATACACCTTGGTAAACAAACCCTTATTCTGATTCTGGGTGAAACCCTTCCTTTACACTGCTCAAATGGCTGCCTCATCATCAAGACCAGGAAAGCGTCCAATGTCTACAAGAAGGGAGGCTGATCCTTTTGGATGATTCAGTAATGATGATCAGAGGACTAATTTTATATGCAAATGGGGGTTCAAAGAAGTTTTGAGGCATAAATGCTTGAATACTGCATTCTATAGGAATGAAGGTTTCAAGTTCTAGGAATGGCTGACCAGAGAAAATCTGACAAATTTTGTGGAACTACAAGGTGAATGTTATCCAAATTTAGTCAAAGTATTCTACTGCAATCTCAGAAGGGAAGGAAACAATCTGATATCGAGGGTAAAAGGAATTAATATTGTTATAAACAATACCATTTTGGGAAAAGGTTGTTGGACTACAAACTGAGGGACTATCTTCACACCATGGAATTGCTGGTTATGATAGTCGAGGGCTATACAACACTATGCTAAGGAAATCTGATTCTTCAAGGTATTCTGATGATTTCAATATTAGAAATCTTCAAATGGATAAGTGCCTATGCGCACACATTATGAAATGGATACTGCTTCCCAGAGAAGATGATCACACTTTACTTAGAGATGAAGACATATACGTAATTTGTGCTTTATCATCTAGAATTCAAACGAATTGGGCGTTTGCTGTTCGTGATCACATGATGAAGTTTACCAAAAGTCATGGATTATGTCTACCATATAGAGTGCTTATCAGCAAGATATTGAAGTTGCAAAAAGTAGACACTACAAATGAAAGAGTCATTCACTGCAGGAAATGCAATGTTATGGAAACTCAATTCCTGGACTCTGTTGGGATCATCAAATTAAGAGATGAATGGACAATGGTTGATGATATTCCATCTACAAGTGAAATGGATCCTCTAAAAATTGATGCAACGAGATATAAATTTCATCCATCAAGTATCTTTGAAGGCCATGTAGATAGAAGATTTGACTGACTAGAAAACAAATTAAACCTGATGCAAAAATCTTTATCGGACCTTCACAAGAAAATGGATTATGCACTCAGGATAAAAGCTTTTAAAGAATCATCCATTGGTGATACAGACAGTGGTATAAACAGTGCTGACAAGACGATTGAAGAATCATCTGAATCCGAATAGTGTCCTGTTTGTCCAAGTTGTGTGATGAGTCCTAGACTAGGTCTTTCATTTTATAATGGCATATAAAGCCATCTTTTTTTTTTGTTTTGTTTTTCCTTGTTCCTATTCCACCAATATCCTTTAATTCAAGGAAATGAAATTAGTCTTTTGAATCAATACAATTACTTAAACTGTTTAAATGATATCTGATATACTGGATGATTGATTTGACTATGCTCTGTTTTGAAGTCAATTATGCTTAGTCTGTCATGCATCTTTACATATTGACTTCTGTTATGATATGATTTAATTCTTGCTTAACCACTATGCCTGATCTAGAAAAGGTTGTTGAAAGGTTTTGCAGGAAGGACATTGCTTTGGACATCTACAATTGAAATTCAACATTTGCAAAAGCAATGCAATCGACTGATGATTTAAAGCATTCAACTGCGTCTTAATGGGTTAACAATTCCAATTCTGGAATTTGATTTTATCCTTACTGTCTGCTTAAATCATTTATAATTTGTTATTATCTCTACTCTTTACATGTTTCAATATCTGAATTGAAATAATATTGTGAGATTGTTGATGTTTGTATCATTGCATATATATATGTGGTCTGATATTCTGACTTTGATACAAATCTGTGCTTAAACTGGTGATAAATCTGTGATATTCTGCATTGTGCACTTAAATTGATTTTGAAACTCATGCATAATGACAGGGGGAGTATCACTCTTTTTACACATTGTTTCATCACACACCTACATTTCAGGGGGAGTTTATATTGTTTTGTGATGAACTTGTGATTTTGAGAGCATCATTGTATTTTACAAACTGCATATCTTTCTGATGCATCTCTGTTTTTCAAAACTGCATAAATATCTGAAGCATTCTTTTTTTGTTAATGCACAAAGGGGGAGAGATATATATGAGTGTATGAGAACAAGTCTATATGGGGAGAATTGTTGTTTCATACTTTATCTGCTTGATATTTTTGTTGTATATGCAGAGTAACTGAACTGTTTTAATTGTTTCTGATATATTTTACTCTGTCATATGTTGAACTGTACAAACATGGTTAAGTTATTAATCATGGTTGTGCATCATCAAAAAAGGGGGAGATTGTTGAGATTGTTGACAACACAAAACTCTATATCGAACTAGTTTTTGATGATGACAACACAATGCTTAATAACAATACACGTGTTGCTGCATTACATGTTCTTGTTCTGAATTGTTTGTCATATCTGCTGAACATGTTTTGTTGGACTGCAACGTATGTTCCTATGATTGATTGTGTGTTATTTTTGTGGAACATGCTTGTATTGAAATGTGAAATAAAATGTTTTTGATTACCGAACTATTTTAGTATTCCTTATGTTATGCAGGAGATTACTTGCAAAAGGTACTCTGATGCTTAAGTCAGGAAATGACTGTTTTGTAATTAGAGTCAAATCTCAACAGTGCAATAAATAGGATCACCTACATTCATATCTTAAACCTGTATTTATAGCTTTCGGAATGGTCTTTCAATTAAGATTGGCCTAGTCAAGACTCAATGGTTGATAAACATATTTTACCTTGTAAATACATTTAATTAACACGAATGTGCATTACTGATCGTTCATTGACTATTTGATAAGGATTATCTAATTTCTAAGAGCTAACTAAAAATATGAAGAAGTTAACGGTTGACTAACCCAAATGTCATACGATACATATTTATTTGTTTAAAAAAATGAAAAAAGATATGCATGGTTCTTAAAATAAGCTTCCATCACAATAAGATATAACATAAATTCACAATTTGTAAAACATTGAAACCAGCAAAGATACTAATAAAACACTGGTTCAATGATACAAGTCACACACCTTATAAACATTTACTATATTGCTAATTAAGTTTAACTTTACATATAAAACATAAAATTTAAAAGAAAAATATTTTCATCTCATACGTTACAATATAACTCTTAAATAATCACAAATTTTAGTGACAAAAGAAATGTTGAAACCAATTTAGAGATAATTTTTTGATAGCTAAAACTTTAATATTAATAAACAATTTTAAAAAAAACATAATAGAAATTATTTTAGTTATTAATTTACATACCAATTATAATTTTTAAAAACTATTTTAATTACTAATAATTTTTAGTTTATATATTAGAATCTAAATTTGTAATTATAATAATTAATTATTATTCAAATATTGGTGATAAGTCAAATGAACTTTCCCCTAAAAACTTTCATTAATATAACAGCATACATTAATATTACTATGTAACTCATTATTATCATGTAGTCAAAGGAACGATTCACATTATATCTCAATTATAACTAAAAGTAATACTAGAAAAAAAAAACCAGACATAACAAACGGGATAAGCATTGCTACTCATTACCAACTAACTTTCTTAAAAACACAATGTAGCATATAAATGGATGGTGTACGTTCTCAGTCATTACTAATCACCGTGAGTTTCTCCTACGTTAAAGGTAGACCTAAAATCATTACTCCCTTAAGTCTTCTATATAAACCTCTCGACGTCTCGGTTTCAAATTGAGCACATGCACCAATTCTTTGTCCAGAGGTCACCACTGAGGGACACCGAAAGCGCAAAAAGCACATTTCACGTCTCTCATTGGTTTCTAGGCCTCTCAAATAATAATGGAGGAGCAACCAAAAAGGGAACCTAGTCCCCTCCGAAAAATGGTGGCGGTGTCATCCATCGCTGCCGGTATCCAATTCGGATGGGCCCTACAACTCTCCCTTCTAACACCATATGTACAAACCCTAGGAGTTCCTCATGCTTGGGCCTCCTTCATCTGGCTCTGTGGCCCCATCTCTGGCCTCGTAGTTCAGCCCATTGTAGGCTATTGCAGTGACCATTGCAAGTCTTCTTTCGGTCGTCGTCGTCCTTTTATCCTCGCCGGTGCACTTTTCGTTGCCATCGCCATTATTCTTATTGGCTTCGCTGCCGATATAGGACACTTAGCTGGCGATGATATCACCCAGAAAACCCGTCCACGTGCCGTCGCCATTTTCGTCATTGGCTTCTGGATCTTAGATGTTGCCAACAACATGCTCCAAGGTCCATGTCGCGCCTTCCTTGGTGACTTGGCTGCCGGCGATCAGAAGAAGACGAGAACCGCAAACTCGTTCTACTCTTTTTTCATGGCTGTCGGCAACGTCCTGGGCTATGCCGCAGGATCCTATGACGATCTCCACAAGATCTTCCCTTTCACGGAAACTGAGGCATGCAACGTCTTCTGCGCAAACCTAAAGAGTTGCTTTTTCTTCTCCATCGTTCTTCTTCTTGTTCTATGCATTATCGTTCTCTCTTGCGTGAATGACCCTCAGTTCATTCCGGCATCAGAGGAGACCAAAGATGATGAGGCAGAGAACACGCACCTTTCATGCTTCTGCGGAGAGTTGTGCGTTGCATTCAAGGGACTGAAGAAGCCAATGTGGATGTTGATGCTAGTGACAGCTGTTACATGGATTGCCTGGTTCCCATATGTATTGTTCGACACTGACTGGATGGGTCGTGAGGTGTACGGCGGTGATGTGGGTCAGAAGGCATACGATAATGGTGTTCATGCTGGCTCTTTGGGACTCATGTTGAATTCAGTGGTGTTGGCTGTGGCGTCTTTGGGTGTAGAACCAATGGGTCGCTTGGTTGGTGGAGTCAAGTGGTTGTGGGCAATCGTTAATGTTATTCTCGCAGTTTGCATGGCAATGACTGTGCCCATTGCAAAAATCGCTGAGCGTCAACGTGCCCTTAACCCTGCCCTCATTGGAAACCCCTCAATGGATGTGAAAGCTGGATCCTTAGCCTTCTTCTGCGTCCTTGGTATTCCTTTGGCGGTAATCTTTCTATCTTTTCTCACCATTTGTGCAACAATATATTAGGGTTTCCATCCATCATCACTTCTTTAGATACAATTTAGATGAATTTTCATAACAAAAAATCTGAACAATATCTTTAATTTGCATCAAATTACAATCGTCGTTTATCCTGCTGTAAACTAATACATTTTGTGCATCCAGGTTACGTATAGTGTTCCCTTTGCTTTAGCCTCTATCTACTCTAGCAACACAGGAGCAGGACAAGGTATATATATATATATATATATATACATACATACATAGTTACCATTTTCCTAAATTCTTTTTCATAAAGCATAAGCTTTAACGTTTTTATAAGGTTAATGGAAAAAAGGGTGAGCAAATGTTTAAGACTAAATAAAAATGTGTAACCTTTTCGTTTACTTCAAAATTTTCAGGACTATCTTTGGGTCTTCTCAATGTTGCTATTGTCATTCCTCAGGTTAGAATATATTTACTTAATACGTTGACATTTCATTACGTTTTGTCATAACTATAGCAAGAATTCTAGAAAAGAACATATACAACTTACTTGGTGGACCAACGAATTTCAATGAAACTTATATATTTGGTTTGCACAGATGATTGTATCGGCAATTAGTGGACCGTGGGATGCTTGGTTTGGTGGTGGCAACTTGCCGGCGTTCGTGTTGGGCGCGGTGGCGGCTGCCATAGCTGCCATACTGGCAGTTGTTGTACTTCCAAACCCCAAGAAAGAAGATGCAACCAAGATTCCTAGCCTCTCCATGGGAAGCTTCCATTAATGGCTAGAGCTCGGTATGCTCCCCCATAGATTTATACATGAGAAGGAAAAGGATGAAGTCTTTGGATTCAAAGATGGTGCATGTGCTCCAGAAATTAGTTATTAAATCCTTAAAATGTTTCCACAGCTATCATAGCTTGTGCAAAACATCCATGTTATGTAGCTATCATAGCTTGTGTAAAACATCCTTCTTCTATATACAGTTGGATGTTACATATAAAGGGATTTTATTGAAGGAAACATCTTCAAGTTGAATCTATATATATATATATATATATATATATATATATATATATATATATATATATATATATATATATATATATATATATATATATATATATATATATATATATATATATATATATATATATATATATATATATATATATATATATATATATATATATATATATATATATATATATATATATATATATATATATATATATATATATATATATATATATATATATATATATATATATATATATATAATTAATTAATTAATTAATTAATTAACATATATATGAAAAGTAAAACTATCAAGTGCTATTTCACACCTTGGTTTCTTAATTTGTAAGAAAAAGACTCGAACATCTCAAACTACCGTTTTCGATTTTTATATCTAAATTAAATTGTAATAATATTTCAAAAAATTTGAAAATAATTAAAAATAATCGATAAGTTAATTCAATGTTGGAGTAATTTCTTTCTTACACAAGGAATTTTCCTGTAATTTTTTTTGTATAGATTTGAATTTAATTGGGTATTGAAATTTACCAAAAAGGTAATGATATTTTGACAACACTTTTTGACAACGGGATATGTGTCATCATTTTATTAGTCTATTTGAATTTACGTTTAAAAAATATTTAAAACTGATCAATCACAAACTGTCACGTATGCATTGTCAAAAAATTGTTAAAAAAATTGTTGTTAAAAAGAAGTTTTTCCTTCCAGAAAAGCCTTTGAAATTATGTATTTATTTTGAGAACCTACAATAAGAAATTGCACAAAAAAGATATTTTTGACAACCATCATCATTAGTTGACAACTCAAACTTTTGAACAGATTGTGCAAAGTCAACTACAAAATTCATTGTTATATTGTCTCATTCCTACTGGTAGCTATATATATCTAATAATTGTAGCATTCCTACTAGGTTTTGGTAACTTTTAGGCAACAAAATATGTTCGTACATATCGTGAGACTTCCTTCGGGCTACCAAAACATTGTTTTAAGACCTTGGTACATCTTTGTTGTACCTAGATATATATTCAAATTGCTCTTATTTTTTTCTTCAAAAATCATCTTGAGTTCTATATTATAAACACACAGTCCTACCATTAATCATAAAATTGATTTCGTGTTTATGACAAACTTTTTTCCATTTGTCCTAACAACCTCCATTTGTTTTTTAATGAATTAATATGTGAATGTCACGAATTTGCCTCTATAAGTCATTGGTAGTTTAAAGTGAGTTTAATTTTATTTTATCATGGCTTATTGTAATTGATAAATTCATATATATTAATCTTTATATTCAATTCATCTCATGCATCATTAATGAAGAAATATGTAGGAATTTTCCGCTTAAGGCATCTCCTAGTACATTTACTTTTCTAAAGTGGTGATGTAATTTAAAATCATAATCTTTCAATAATTTCAACCATTTCCTTTATTACATATTCAATTCCTTTTTATCAAACAAGTATTGTAAATTTTATGATCTCTAAAATCCTCGAACATACTGTCATACAACAGTGTCTTCATATTTTAAATTCAGTTTCTTAAAACCAGAGTGAGAAGAGAATCAAACATGTGTATTTTTTGAAAACATGATCCCCTTTGAATTGAAGTGAATTAGAGAAGGTAAGTAGAGATAAGAAGGAATGGAATAGTGTGTGTGAATGTGAAAAAAGAGCAAGTGATGATGGGTGAAAAATATTCAATATTCGTTGATTTGGTTAATTAAGTTCAATTGCATCCTTTCTTATATTGGTTGCACTTCATTAAATTGTGTTTGATAAACCATGTTGGCAAATATAATTGTATATATTTTTCTTGTATTTGTGTCATTTCATTGTTGGAAGAGTTCAAACTGCATAATTTCTTGTGTTGGTTGAAATTCTTTAATTGTATTTTGATTCATGTAATCGGAGATTCAATTAAATATTTGCATGTCAAAAAGTGGTGGAATTTCGAAATTTGGATTAGAAATTGAATTTTCTATTTCAATGTTCTAAAAAGTATATTTTAAAACTGTCATAAATGCGTCTAAAGAGTATATTTTAAAACTATATTCTAAAGAGTATATTCTAGTTCCTAATCCAATTTTACAATACATAACTCAACTGTATAGTATATCTTAACTACATGCATCTAAATAGGGCTGGGCATAGTTCAATCAACTGTACTAAAACTTAAGTTAACCATATGTATTGTACTTAAAAAAACTGAACTTATTTTAACTATAAACTACTTAACTATTTTATAGTTCAGTTAAAAGAAATTAAACTTTACACCCTTTTCAGTTCAGTTAACCAGTTAACCGTGAACCTTCAAATTCCCCTTCACTTCATTGTTCTCTCACTCTCGCAACAAAAATGTCCGTCATCGCCGCAAAACGCTTGTTGCGATCTCATCCTTCCTTGCCTCCCCGCAAATCGCCTCTTCGATGCACAACAACAACCGCCAATTCTTCCCGCAATGTAATTCTCAAAACCCTAATTCCCCTACATGTACTCTCTCATCTCTTTCAATTCCTGTGATCAATTGATTTATTGTCGTTCGTTTGCAGGTAAATGATAACGGTTGAAAAACCGTTATCTTCATATGCTAATTTGCACTAAATTACACCCTTTATTGCTTAGAATGAGCTTGAAATCAAACACAACTCAATAAACGAGTCAGTCGAGGGTCAAAAGCTGTTTTTAGCGATTTTATGCTTGTTTTGCAGCAAAATTGACAGAAGTGAAGATTGGGAATAAAGATGAAGGTCATAGACTCAAGAAAAGCAAGAAAATCAGATAAAAGAAGAGTCTAGGCACCGCCCGGCGGTAAACCCCTCGCGTCGGAAGGAGAAGATACCAGTTTTGGGCGCCGGGCGGTTTTGCGACACGAGGGAAACCGTCGGGCGGTATACCCCTACTGCCAGGTGGTGGTGCGATTCAAGGTCCACCGTCGGGTGACAAAGTGTGATGCCGGGCGGTGGTCAGCTGGGCTTGGGCCTATTTTTCTGCTGCGCTTCTCACCTATAAATAGCCCTGCTACGAATTCCAATTCATTCTTTTGACAGAGGAGGGCGGCCAGACCTACTTTGCACTCTTTGGAGAGGATCTCTTGGATGCTTAGGCTCCTTTTCGTCTTTTCTAGGGTTTGCTTTCCATATCTTCCATTATTTTCATCTTGGTTCACCATGACTATGGTGAACTAAACCCTTTTTGTTGTTGGGGGAACAATGTAATCTTTTGATACTCTTGATTATTGAAACTCTTGTTTGAATTATATGTTTTTCATATGCGTTTATTATCAATTGTTGGATTCTCATACTGTGCTTAATGCCTTTTTCGTTTAACTCATTCGGTAATTGATCTTTGACTTTATTGATACGGGGACGTACAGTAATGACACGAACTGGTGAGATTTTTCCTTGGTTAAGCAATACCACCTAGGGATAGGGGAGTAGGACGACCAATTGTATTTGCTTCTGTTTGTAATGCGTTGCTAGTTGCTAGGGGAGGCTAGGGATACCAAGCCGGTAATTAGGAATAGGCCCTTTTCGCCGAGGAATCAAGTTAAGGGGAGGCCAAGAAAGTTTGCATGCAATTAGATAATAACGCCGTTTAAACAAGAGGAATAAATAAAAGAGAGAGGATTATATGAAATTGTAAACCCCCAACAACTCCATTCATCCATTGCCTAAATCTCGTCAATTGAATCACACATTGCATATTTATTTTCTGTCATTGCATCCACCACAAATATTGATTTTTCTCCACAAGTCTTATTATTTTGATTCACGCGAATGATAAGGCCTTTCGAGTCTCATGGGAAGAATGATAATGGGATTTACCATTTTTATTACTTGATACGATTTGGTGCACTTGCCAATCCGCTAACAAGTTTTTGGCGCCGCTGCCGGGGACTCGAGGTTTGACTTATTTAGTAGTGTGAATTGACTGAATTTGACTTGTTTGTACTTATTTGTTTATATTTTTTCCTTTGTTTGTTTTATTTTATTTTTCTGTAAAAAGTGCTTTTAGGGGTATTTTCTCTTGTGTATGTAGGAAGAAGTACGCACTAGGAGCAGAAAAAATCAGCAACCTCTTCTCAAGGGGCTACCAGACAGGAGAGGGAGGAGAGTTAATCATTCTGAACGTGAAAACTTTCCTTTTCCTGAACCACTTTTGCAACCTTTTGCACAGGACTTAGAGAAGATGGCGGAACAACCTCCTCCTCAGAGATGTACACTGGGGGACTCAGCTAACACTGTGGGTCCCTTGAATTTCAACAACATTGTCATTCCTGCGGACAATGCAACGAATTTGGTGATGAACCCTGCACTTATTCAGTTGGTTCAAAGCAACCAGTTTCATGGATTGTCAAGTGAGAATACCTACAAACATTTGACTATCTTTGGCGAAATTTGCAATATTATTAAGATGGTCGGAGTCTCAGATGAAAGGATCAGACTTAGCCTATTCCCATTCTCTTTGGGAGGAAACACCAAGGATTGGTTGCACTCATTTGCTGAAGGGACGTTCAGAAACTCGGATGCGTTGGCCAAACATTTTGTCACCAGATTCTTTCCGCAAACCAAGATTCATCAAGGAAAGCTTGAAATCTCCTCATTCAAGCAAGGGATGGAGGAAACTCTTGGACAGGCATGGGATAGATTCAAAGGCCTGCTGAGAAAGACTCCAGTCCACGGATTTGAGAAGACTGCTTATTTGCTTGCTTTTCTAGGAGGGCTTAACACTCAGTCAAAAATGATGTTGGATGCCTCAGATAGAGGCATTATAAATAGAAAAACTGAGGATGAAGCCTATGATTTAATTGAAGACATGGCTCTGAATGAAGCTTCCCAAAGTGAGAGGGGCGCACAAAAAGGAGGAATATTGCATCTTCCTGCTAATGATGCAATGGCTTCACAGAATCATATTCTTAACCAGAAATTGGACAAGCTGACAAAGGTCCTCTCTGAATTTCCAACAGGGTTAAGAAATATTTCTCAAACACAACAACTTTGTGAGTTATGCGGTGGTGACCACATCAATGGTCAATGCGCTTTCACTGAGGAAATGCAGCAGGATGTTAACTACATGGGGCCCAGTTCCAATACAAACAAGGTAATTTCAACCAAGGTAATTCTGGCCAAGGTTGGAAGAATCACCCCACCCCAGTATTGGACAAAATCAGAACAATACTTTTGGGCAAGTAGGAAGCTTCAGACAACAACAACCTTCACCATCATGGCAGCAAGTGAGTAATTTGACTGAGTCTGTCAGGACCTTAAGTAACCGATTTGATGACTTCTTCAAAAAATATGAGCAGCAGTTGAATAACACTCAGGCCAGTTTTAAATCACTAGAGTCTCAGATTGGACAACTGACAACAAGAATAGAAATTACTGAGAAAAACCAGTTCAGGGCCAACACTGAGGTGAATCCTAAGAGAGAATGCAAAGTCATTACGAGCCAGGATGGTTGGGAAGCAGACTGTGAACCATTCCATGTGGTAGATAGTGAAGAAGAAGAAATACTGATGATTGAATTCTTTGAACCAGTGAGCAGTGAAGATGAAGAAGGTGAAGGGTATAATGAAGAAGAAGATGGTGGAGAAAAGGAGGAAATAGGGACTATAAGCAATCATAATGGGGGATTTAGAGAAATTTTCAACCGAATGACTGTGGTGTCTTTAGAAAATCAGCAGCTTCCTCCCTATCATGAAAGAATTAAAATTAACTTTGAGGAAAAACTTGAGCTGAGTGAGGAAGAGGAGGATCATGTTTTTCAACCACAGAAGAGTAATTATCCTCCCAAGGTTAAAGATCCCGGATGCTTAACATTGTCATGTACTCTGAATGATTTAGATGTGGAAGCCATGATAGACTCGGGATCTAGTATCAATTTAATACCCACGAAACGTTTGAAGGAAATTAGTGGGTTGTGTTGAAACCATCTAACTTGACTATAGCAATGGCAGACGGTTCTACAAAAGTGCCAGTGGGAATGCTAGAAGATGTTGTGGTGCGAGCAAATCGGCTTGAGTTCTTAGCAGATTTCATTGTTATGGATGTAAAAATTGAGAAAGAGTACCCTGTGATTTTGGGGCGACCCTTCATGGAAACATCAAAGATGCTTATCAATGTTCATGAAGGAAGGATAATGATGAGGGACTTGAATTATCTATTTCTCTATACAGGCCGTGAAGGGGATGAGACCAAAACAGTGAGAAGAGACAGAATTGGAGAGCCAAAGATGAGCGAAGAACAAGAAGGGAGCATAGCAAGTACTGATTATTCTGACAGCTGTTACGTTTTGCAGGTACCTGAAGATAAAGGGAGAAGAACCATTCACCAAAAATCAAAAGAAGATCCACTCCACCCAGGGAGCAAAGTGAGGTTTAAGAAAAAAGAATGGTTAGTAAAGGAGCTGAAAGAAAAAGGAATGGTGGAAATCAGAAAGCCATATTCCTCTACTATTCGCCAAGTAGAAAGACAAAAGCTGAGAAGGTGGGATGATGAAGATTCCAGTGTGAGGAAGAAGAGTTGATTGCTGAGAAGAACTTTTTGTACTTAAAGACAATTTTTATTTTTGTTATTTAATTTTTCTTTTGAACATGTAAAATTTGGAACAATTTTTGGGTAACATCTATTGAGGGATGCTAATTTTTGGTATCCATTGAGGGATGCTAAACTTTTGGTATCTACTGAAGGATACCCGGAAGGTACACCTACCGAAGGGTGTTGGACGGCTAGCATTTACTGAAAAATGCTAAACAGGTTTGGGTCAGGCTCACGACGTTAAACAAGCACTACTAGGAGGCAACCTAAGATTTCTTCTTTACTCTTGCATTTTAAATTTTTGAATTTTATTTTTTCTGTGTGTATGCTTGACTTAAATACTTTTTCTGAAAATGTTAGACTGACTACTTTGTATGATGAGTTTATCTGATGATGATCTGATGTGAATGATTATTGAGTTGTATGCATGTTAACATCCTGTGAAAAAGTTGTGTGATGAAGTATGATTGTGGTCATGATGCTAAACAGGATGTATGAATGACTGTGCGTGAGAAAGCATGTTGTGTGAGGTATTGAGCCCTAGAGTTTTTATTGTTGTATGTATTGTTCACATTGAAGCATAAATTTTATTGCCTTAATCTTGATGATTGATTGATTTTTATGTGGATGTCAAATGATCAAGGCCATGTTTGAAAACCCTTTTCTAGCCAAATTTCCACCCAAAAAGCTTTAAAGATTATATCCTTTTTGAACCTTAGCCTGAAACAGGATGAAACCCTCTGATTTGAAATTATTTATCTTGAGTTGGGTTGAGAATAATTGTATGGAATGAAAAGGTTCAAGTTTGGGGTTGCATGGGAAAAATGGAAAGGCAAAAGAAAAACATTGAGCTTAAGTGTTCAAAAGAAAAATACATGAATAGAGAAAAAGAAAAGAAAAGAATAAAAGCATGAAGATGAGCTCAATGAAAAAAAAACAAAAAAAAGGAAAAAGGGAAGAAGCTGGGAATGAGTGAAATTGGTGACAAAGAGAGAGTTTAAACTTGAACCTTTTCATTGATGAAATAGTTCTTTTGACTCAAGAATTTTGTGATCTAGAAAAACCAATTTTTCTTGATAGCCCGACCTCATTACAAGCCTTGGAAAAGTCCTTTTGATGGCATTTGCATGAAAAGATGTTGATTGTTTAAGATAAATAGCAATTGTATTTCATGTGATACCTTAAACACTCGAGTGATTGAGTGAAACACTTGCTTGATGAGAACTTCTAAAGTTCATGATTGCATTCTTTGTTTAGTGGACTGATCATTCATACTGTGTAGCATTTGTTGAGGAACGCATGAGCTAAACTAAGTTGAGTACAAGCATGCATCTTGATTTGAGTTCACTGATTATCTGAAATTGAGTAAATTTGTCATGTACTTTGAAAATGTAGAATCATTGGATTAAAGGGTAGGAAGTCAAGCTCTGTTTTGTTTTGCTTGAGGACAAGCAAATTTCTAAGTTTGGGGTTGTGATAACGGTTGAAAAACCGTTATTTTCATATGCTAATTTGGACTAAATTACGCCCTTTATTGCTTAGAATGAGCTTGAAATCAAACAAAACTCAATAAATGAGTCACTCGAGGGTCAAAAGCTGTTTTTAGCGATTTTATGCTTGTTTTGCATAGTTTTACAGTAAAATTGACAGAAGTGAAGATTTAGAATAAAGATGAGGGTCATAGACTCAAGAAAATCAAGAAAATCAAAGAAAAGAAGAGTCTAGGCACCGCCCGGCGGTAAACCCCTGGCGTTGGGCGGTCAAACGGAAGGAGAAGACACCAGTTTTGGGCGCCGGGCGGTTTTGCGGCACGAGGGAAACCGTCGGGCGGTATACCCCTACCGCAGGTGGTGGTGCGATTCAAGGTCCACCGTCGGGCGGCAAAGTGTGACGCAGAGCGGTGGTCAGCTGGGCTTGGGCCTATTTTTCTGCTACGCTTCTCACCTATAAATAGCCCTGCTATGAATTCCAATTCATTCTTTTGACAGAGGAGGGCGGTCAGACCTACTTTGCACTCTTTGGAGAGGATCTCTTGGATGCTTAGGCTCCTTTTCGTCTTTTCTAGGGTTTGCTTTCCATATCTTCCATTATTTTCATCTTGGTTCACCATGACTATGGTGAACTAAACCCTTTTTGTTGTTGGGGGAACAATGTAATCTTTTGATACTCTCGATTATTGAAACTCTTGTTTGATTTATATGTTTTTCATATGCGTTTATTATCTATTGTTGGATTCTCATACTGTGCTTAATGCCTTTATCGTTTAACTCATTCAGTAATTGATCTTTGACTTTGTTGATACGGGGACGTACAGTAATGACACGAACTGGTGAGATTTTTCCTTGTTTAAGGAATACCACCTAGGGATAGGGGAGTAGGACGACCAATTGTATTTGCTTTTTTTTGAAATGCGTTGCTAGTTGCTAGGGGAGGCTAGGGATAACAAGATGGTAATTAGTAATAGGCCCTTTTCGCCGAGGGATCGGGTTAAGGGGAGGCCAAGAAAGTTTGCATGCAATTAGATAATGACGCCATTTAAACAAGAGGAGTAAATAAAAGAGAGAGGATTAGATGAAATTGTAAACCCCCAACAACTCCATTCATCCATTGCCTAAATCTCGTCAATTGAATCACACATTGCATATTTATTTTATTTTCTATCATTGCATCCACCACAAATATTGATTTTTCTCCGCAAGTCTTATTATTTTGATTCACGCGAACGATAAGGCCTTTCGAGTCTCATGGGAAGAACGATAATGGGATTTACCATTTTTATTACTTGATACGATTTGGTGCACTTGCCAATCCGCTAACAATAAACAATTTTGGCACAGATGAAAACCAAGCTGATCCGACAGCTGTGAAACCCAAGTGGAATCCCAAAGGTAAGGGTCGAGATTCTTTTCTTTCTCATCGTCTTCTTATGTAGTGGTGTTTTTTAATTTTTTTTTGTTGATTGAATAAAAGATGGTGAGCAAATAAAGGCGGTGAAGCTAGCATTGCACTTGTCCATTGAATAGTCTTTGGTTGTGTGTCGTGAGGAGGAGCAGAACATTTGCGGGTGTCCCGGAATTGGGAAATCGTTGTCTATGGAGAAAGTGAAAGTGCAATTACTTAATTAGTCTAAGGAGGTAGGTGTAATTGTTGGTTTCATGCTCTTGGTGATGTTACGGTTGATGATTGCTCGCATGCTGCATAAATATTGGAAGCTAATTATCCCTCGATTGTTGTTATGCCTAATATGCCATCTGGTATGGTTGTTTGATATGTTCCTTGACTAATCATGAAGAAGAATCATGTGTCATACTTGCCCATTGAATATAATTAAATATAGCATGGCTGGTTTTTATTAGGGTGGTAAGTGGCTTCCACTAAATTGGTGTTGTATTTTGCAATTTCAGGTCACCTTAAGTATAAACTACATAATGTAATGTGTTTTTCTCTTTCTCTCAGCTAGGACTGTGACTAACCTTGGAAAAGACAAAATTTGCATTTAATTAGTTCCAATTTCTAAATTCTATAAACACTCATTTATACAGTTACATGGCTCCTGAGTACTTCATGTATGGCAAAGTAAATGACAGGATTGATGTTTATGCATTTGGTGTTGTTCTTCTTGAGCTCCTTTCAAGGAGAAAGCCCATAAGTAATGATTATCCCAAAGGCCGAGAGAGCCTTGTCATGTGGGTAAGTCTCTGCAATATTATAGTCTAGCACCTACTCTGCTACACTTCTGACATATTCACGTGTATTGGAGGAAAAATAATGGAAAAAGAACTTTTTGTAGACAAATCCAATTCTAAAGAGTGGGAAGGTGTTACAATTGCTAGATCCTAGTTTGGGTGATAACTATGATCCTGAAGAGATGGAAATGATGGTCTTGGAAGCTACACTTTGTATCAGACGTGCTCCAAGAGCTAGACCTCAAATGAGCCACAACCAGTTCCATCGTCATCATAATAGTTTTTGAATCCAGCACAACTGCAGTTTCTCCAACACATATCCTATCTGTATTTAACTTTTGTTGATGCTGAATCGTGAAACATTATTTACTCACTAAATTACTTCTAACAGTATTTTAAAGTTTCTGCCCTCTTTGCATGATACATATCAAATGACTTTTAGATATGATATCAAATAGTATATAAATCAAATGAATTTCAATTATAACAAATATGCTTATCAGTTTAAAAAGAAAACCTCATCTTGTTTTAGGCCTATGGTAACTCTAATAGATTTGTTTACATTTTCTGTTTTATGCTCTCAGGACATTGGTCTATTTAAGTAATGTCTTGTCAAATTTGTCTGAAAAAGGAGAAAAATTAGTAAAAGAATCTCTAAAAGATCAGTACTTGTTTATGATGTTTTTTCTATTTGTAGATAGAATCAATTCTCCAAGTTGTAGGATGATGGGTGTCGCACCCCATACAAATTTAATGTGCATAAAGAATGCAGTATAGACTAGGAAGTGACTCCTAGGTTGTTTCTCAAGGACCAAATGCGGTTCGAGTCTTAGGTCTAACACGCAGGGGGGTTTTGAAAGTGTTCTTGCAAGGAAAATTAAATTAAATTAAAACTGGAAATTAAATACAACCAAACATAATTAAAAACATTAAAATAAATGAACAAGCATGAAGACCGAACGGTCCTACAGATGACCGAACGGTTCTACATTCACTACAAGAAAAAAACCAATTATATACGGATTTAATCCATATGTAATAAACATATTATATACAGATGTTATATACGGATATTGGAAGAAATCATTATATACGGAAAATCCGAATATAAATGTCGTATGTAACTTTGGTGCTTTTGCGCGGGAAGGTTTCTAGGGACTGATCCGTATTTAATATCCATGTGTAAGAGGATAAAAGTTTACCTGCTGATATTATATATGGGTGTTGGAAAAAAAGAAATAAAAATTTAATTAAAAGCACGAAAGTTTCCCCCCTTTCACTGGCGAAAAAAATACATTTAGCTCTACAAAAAGGAATTAAAAATACATTTAGCTCTCACTGAACTTTCATTCTCGCAGGTGCCCCTCTTCGCAAACCTTCATTCCCGTACCTCTTCTTCACTGAACTTCTTCCTTGTCAGTCCCACAGCTGTTCTCTTCTCCCTCTCTGAACCAAAGTTTCTTCCGCATCAGTGTTTTTTCCGATCAAACTTTGCCATCGCGAGTTGTGTGGATTAGGATTTCATTTGTCAACGCAGTGAGTAATTGAAGCTTTGAGGCTAATTTGTATTTTCATTTTCTCTTTTTGTTGTTACATTAACCAATTTTTGGCTATTGCTGTTTGGAGGTTTGAAATCGCGACTTTGGAAACCCTAGGTTGGTTTCTTCGAACTGGAAGATCGAGTTGTAGTCGCCTCCTGCTAGTGGTAAGTTTGAATCGCTTATATTTCAGGTTTGAAATCGCATTTCATTTTTCTTTTCTCTGGGTGTTGTTACATTGACCTATTTTTGGTTGTTGTTGTTTGGAGGTTTGAAATTGGGATTTTGGAAACCCTAGGTTGGTTTCTTCGAAGTGGAAGAGATAAGCTGGAGCTACAATTGCCTTTTGCACTTGGTAAGTATGAATTGCTTACATTTCAGTTTCTTTTTATTGGCTGTTATTGAAAGGTGATAAAAGGTCATATATACTACTTAAGTATATCTTTAATCAACACTTCCTGTGCTAATTAATTGTTTTTAGACCATAATTAGTGTAGTGTCTTAAATTGGTAGATTTCACTCACTTAGTTTAGAGAACTTAGTGGATTTTTAGATTATCCTTACATAGATTTTGTTGTAGTTAGTGTGCATCTTAGTTGTTCTGACTTTGTACTTATATTGGATATAAAAGATGTTTGCCACGTTGCATACAAGCTGACCGATTGAATACAAGTAATAAAAAAGGAGTATGTTAGTTATTATAAACAGTATTATCTGTGCCTTGCTGGTGCTGATGCCACTTTAAAGTGGTATTTCCAATTCCCAAATATTCATAAAGATTATATCCAATGATGAACTTTGATAATTAATTGATTGTAATACCTGTAATTGATACATTTAATAGTTGTGTTAGTTTCTTTGATTATATATTGAGTAGAAATCAAATCTTCTCTGAGTTTTGCTATGCTATGCTGTGACTTTATGTGTGCATAGCTCTTCGTATCTTTTTCCCCTTTTCTTCCTTTTATATTTTTTTTTTCCGACTGAAAGGAAATTATGTTACAAGTTCTTTTTTCTACTTTTTAATTCCAGCTTTTGAAGACATCTTTGTAACTAGTAGAGGTTGCAAGGTGAATCAGAAAATTAATTGGTTCGATTTAATCTGATTGTCTAAGAAAGTATAGGTGATACTGATATTGAAAACAGTAAAACTATACATGAATTTGGAAGAATAAAAGGACAAAGGATATATATGTGCAATACGTGACTAAGTGATTTTGAAACATTTTATCACTTCTCTGATAATTATAACTATAGAACTTTCTTCTTCTTTTCTATGTGATTTATAAAGTTTTGCATTTCAGAAATAAATAGTTTGTTTGGAGTGTGAACAGATGATAAAAGGAATCAAACTATAGTCAACAAAATTATTTGAGAAAGTTAAAGAAACCAAGTTTTGCAAACCCGCCAAACCTTGCAACTCTTGAGTGTGTTGGTTTCAAGTATGACTTCCAAGTGACTATTGCCTGTCTTCAAACTATGAACATAATAATAATAATAAATAATAATTCCATATTTAAATTTGATTTGTGACAGTAAGTGAAGAACTTAGAAGCAGGTGAAAAGTGTGTTGGGTGATAGGTCAATTCTAAAGCAAAAGTTGGAGATAATGTCACCAATTTGTACTTAATAAGAAAGTTTTTTTTAATAATAATAGTAATTAGACTATGTTTGAATAAATTGCTTTATAAATACTTGAATAAAATAAAATAAAATCATTAATATTGGATACATTCTACTGAGAATAGACTTCTGTGAATTGAGACCATTTTATTAAAATTGACTTACAGAAATAAAAATGGTCATTCATTTTTTAATCATATCATTCTATCTACTATAATAACTTTTAAGATTGAGCAGAATATTCGAGTACCATACCTATCCCTAGTCAAAGCAACATTTGCTCTTTGTGCATTGGTAAGAAAACCCACTTTTCCACTCCCATTAGACCTTACAGTTGAAATTATTATGATATCTTCTTCGCCTCCTTGAAAACCATCCACAGAACGAACGCTAACAATGAAGCCAGGATGAGAAGTGCAACTATACTGCTTAATTTTGTCCTGAATCTCATACACTTGTGCATCATTGTATGGAGATATAATTCCAACTCTAACCCTTTTCTTTGACTTGATAAACTCTGCCAAAAATCAGAATACAATTAAGATGAATCAGTATAGCACATTCGAAACTATATATATAGACATATCTTTGTAGAAAACAACCATTACAGAACACATTAGCACACTGAAAATTAGAGAGATAATAATAACCTTTTTTAAGGCTTCCAACAATCTCAGAAATTGCAGCAGCTTCAACCATGTTCTTTGAACTAAAACCTCCACGACCAAAATGCTCTTAAGCCTTTGATACGTTAATAAAAGAAAAAGATCCATAGATCAACGACTAAAAATATTTAAGAAGAGTTTATATGAAAGAAAGAAAAAAGACTAATGAGTGGCATATATTTGTATGAGATATGTGGTTAATGCTTAGAGTATTAAGGCAAGCTTTGACTATTTTGAATAGTTACATACTACATTTTCATTAGAATTTGGCTATATGCAATAATACCTAATAATTGACTACCTTCAACGTAAAACCTAAGATTTAATATTTATTGATCTTGTTTTCCTTACGCACCATTTAACTTTATATGTGAGATTTTGAATGAGTGAAATTTTGTTTATAATGGAAATTTCGATGCTTGTTTGGTAGCTTTTGTTTCAGTATACTAATATATCACTGCATGGATAACATAGGAAGTTTTGATGACCTAGATTGAATTTTCAGGTAAAGTATATTATGTGTACTATTCTTATGCGGTACATATATTTTAATGTTTCCAAATCTGCACTTTATTTTTCCAGATTTTCCAATCCTTGAGTTGATTTCATTACCTTGTTCTTCCTCAATTTGCAATTATTTGGTTTTATACTTAGTATCCATTCTCAACCTAGTTAATTGTGGTTTTTAGATTCTTTGCAATTGCTTCTTGCTACATAGTTCTGCATCTGCATCTGCAATCCAGTATACAACAAGGTTGTTTTCACAATCAGCCAAAGCTTAGTAAGTTTTCAAGAGAAAAGGTGAGAAGTATTGACATTTTTTCTTATACCTAATGCATACCGTAGTGATTCATAAAGTTTATTTACTTCAAGCATATAACATGAATATACTTTATAGCAATGCATTTTTGGTTTTCTATATTTGATATACTTTTGAGATGGTTGAACCGTGTCTCAGCATAAATCTTGTCTACTGTTTCAACTAATCCTCAATTCTCCCAGTCATTTTCTTTACTAGATCTTTTTTAAGCATGCAAACAACACAAATTAGGGAGGAAACAATTATGAAAATGCAGAGATTCTTTAATGAAAGAATTCCTTTTCAAGGCTATCCTAGATTATGGGATTAATACTTTATCCAAAAATCAGAAGATGGATTTGGTATCATTCCCTCTTCCTTTTGCATACAGCTATAGGTGTTGTAGCATAAACCCACCCTCAACGTGTTTCATGAGTTGCCTAAACATTAAGATAAGACATTCTATTTGTTAGACTACCATGACTAAGTACTTTCCTTACATTATCTTGCAAGGAGTAGTGATGGAAATTCAATTACCAATTGTTCAGTGTTGTACTTTCTTATTAATTTTCCTTGAAGGAAAAATTGTAACACATAATTAATTTAGCCTTGTATTAAGTAATGGCTAATTTTTCGTTAATTGATAACAGAACATGGATCATGCTCCACCTAATCGTTCATGGATGTACAATAGGTGTTATAGAGGAAGAGGTGCTTTGAAAGAGTCATTTGTATTGGTTGTTGAAGAGTTTATAATTAAAGCTTCTGAACAAGAACGTTATCGAAGAGATGGGGGGACTTCGATGTCCATGTTTAAAGTGCGATTGTACAAAGATTCTGAACGAAAGAGTTGTCAAGGTTCACCTATACAAAAACGGTTTCAAGCCTAATTATTTCATTTGGGAGGATCATGGGGAAACCATGTCAGAAACTGATTTAGTTAATGATGTCACTTCGAGGGGTGTGGAGACAGAAGGTGAACCAAATGAACAAGTTTTGACGATGGAAGACATGGTGCATGATGCTCTTATGCAAAGACAACCCTTCCAACCATCAAATTCTTCTAACATGGAAGAGGCTCCAAATGAAGAAACTCAAAGGTTTTATAACCTTTTGTTGGAGGCAAATACGCCTTTGTATGAAGGAGTTTCTGATTCTAAATTATCAATGTGTGTAAGGCTTTTAGCTTGCAAGTCGAATTGGAATATTCCTAACCAATGCTTAGATTTCATTGCAAATATGGTTATGGGTGCAACACCCATTAAATCTGGTTTGCCGAAAACTTACTACGATGCAAAAAAGATAGTGTCGAAGCTGGGATTACAGCCGCAGAGGATTGATTGTTACGTGGATGGTTGCATGCTATTCTATGATAATGATTATGGAAAGAATGATGGAGCAATGGTTGAATGCAAATTTTGTGGGAAGCCAAGGTATCAACAACACAAAGACAGGAGCAAGTTCTAAAAAACAAGTATCTGTTAAATCCATGTTCTATTTTCCAATCATTCCAAGCCTCCAAAGAATGTATGCCTCAAAATAAAATGCAGCAGAAATGACATGGCACCATCACAACAGGTCGTCAAATGGGGTTTTGTGTCATTCATGCGATGGAGAGGCGTGGAAGCACTTTGATAGAGTACATCCTGATTTTGCCATTGAGCCACGCAATGTTCGACTTGGTTTATGCTCCGATGGTTTTAATCCATATGTGCAGGCGTTAAATATACTAGAGCCGTCAAAATGGGTCACAACCCGCAGGCCAACCCGCCCGTTACGGGTTCGGGCCGGGTTGGGTTTGAAAAATACAACCCACCTATATGCGGGTCAGATTTCAACCCGGCTCATGCGGGTTGAATCCCTGGTGAGCCGGGTTGGCCCACCAACCCACCTACCTAATTTTATTTTTTTAATTTATTATTTTATTTATGAAACCCTAAAAAATAAAATACTCTCTTCACTCACTGTGTATACCAAACAAGTAACCTCTGCTCTCACAAATCATTCTTACAATACTTGCTCTCATTTGACGGTGCTCTCACTCTCACTTCACTAAAATTATTCAACGAGCAGGTAAAACATCCTTCCTTTTCTCCACATTTTTGTTTTCTCACTTCTCTTTCTTTTTTTCTTCAAAAACCCTATAATGATAAAAATAGGGGTTTGCAAATTTGTTTTTTGTTGTGGGAGATTTGAAGACATGGAATGATTTTTTTCCTGTTCTGACATGCTTGTATCAGAGTTTGTTCATTTTATTTAAACAATTTGAGTATACATTATTTGAACAAGCTGCTTTTGATATCTTTGAATTTGGGAAATTATGTTACAAATTAAACTATTAATTTTTTGTTGATATTGTTGAGTATTGGTTCTTTTTTGATATCTTTGAATTTGGATTATTTTTATTATTATTTTGAATTGTCTTTAACATATTTTTTTAGGAGTGAAATTTGTTTAAATTTAAATTACAGAAAGTTTGTAATTTTTTTTTATTTAAAAAAAATGTTTAAATGATCTAGTGAGCCAACCCGTTTACCCACCAACCGTGGTGGGTCGGGCCGGGTTCAAGTTTTTCTGACTCGCTAATAAATGAGCCGGGTTGGGTTGGCTCACTAAGTAACCAACCTGCGGTGGGCCGGGCCGGGTTACCCGTTTTGACAACTCTAAAATATACCATATTCATATTGGCCAGTAATTGTGACGCCGTACAATCTTCCTCCATATATGTGTATGTCTAAACCGTACATGTTTTTTACTTGTCTCATTCCGGGGCCATGCAATCCAAAGGTAGGCATTGATGTATACCTAGAGCCCTTGATAGATGACTTGAAAATGTTGTGGAGTGGTGTCCTAACATACGATATTTCAAGGCGACAAAACTTTATCATGAGGGCGATGCTAATGTGGACAATTAATGATTTTCCTGCTTATGGTATGCTATCTGGATGGAGCACTCATGGTAAATTGGCTTGTCCACATTGCATGGAGCATTCAAAGGCTTTTATATTATACCATGGGCGAAAAAATTTTGTCGTTTGACTCCCATCGGAGGTTTTTACCAAATTAACATCCCTTTAGGAGAAATAGGAATGCTTTCAAAAAGGGGGAAGTGGACATGGAAGACGCGCCACCCTAGTTGACGGGAACAGAAGTTTGGAATAGAGTTAATGGTTATTCTAAAGTAACGGAAAATGGTCCACCAAGAATAGATGGATATGGTGAGTGGCATAATTGGACGAAAAAGAGCATCTTTTGGGATCTACCATATTGGAAGGATAATTTGTTAAGGCATAACCTTGATTTCATGCATATTGAGAAGAATTTCTTTGACAACATTTTTAATACCGTGATGAATGTCAGTGGGAAGTCAAAAGACAATGAAAAGGCCCGAATGGATTTAGGTTTGTATTGTAGACGAAAAGACTTGGAGCTCAAATCTCATAGTAATGGAAAGATGTACAAGCCAAAAGCTAATTATACACTTTCAGTAGACCAATCAAAACAGGTCTATCATTGGTTGAAAGATCTTAAGATGCCTGACGGGTATTCTTCTAACTTGTCAAGGTGTGTTGATGTGAATAGGGGAAAGGTCATTGGGATGAAAAGCATGACTGCCATGTCTTTATGGAATGCTTACTTCCTATAGCGTTTAGTTCTTTACCGACTCATGTTCTCAATCCCATTATAGAAGTAAGTCATTTCTTCAGAGATTTATGTTGTACAACATTGAATGAGGTCGACCTTCGGAAGATGGAAGAAAACATTTCATTCATTCTTTGCAAGATGGAGAGAATATTCCCCCCCCTCATTCTTTGATTCTATGGAACATTTCCCTATACATCTTCCATATGGGGCAAGACTTGGTGGACCGGTCCAATATAGGTGGATGTACCCTTTCGGAAGGTGACAATAACTTGTTGTGTTGTTCAATTTTCTTTTACATATTTCATGATCCTAACATACAACTTTTGAAATTGTATAGGTTCATGGGATATGCTAACGTTCAGTTAAGAATAAAGCTAAGGTTGAAGGATCTATTTGCGCATCATATTTGCACAAAGAAACAACTCATTTCTGTTCCCACTACTTCAAGAACTTTATGATAACACCACAAAGAAATAGAAATGAAGTAGACATTGAAATTGAAAGGACAACATTATCAGTGTTTGACCACGCTGGTCGTCATTCCGGGAGGGAATCAACTGATTGGCTAAGTGACGAAGAATTGAGATCAGCTCATGTTCATGTCTTGATCAATTGAAATGAAGTTCAACCTTATCTTGAGTAAGGCTCCAAATAAAATTCTTTTCACAAGTTGTTATTATTATCTATTAAATTGAAATTGACCGAATATTGTCGTACCTATGAACAACTCATTCTTACATACCTATCAACTTTCTGAGTCAAACAGTTCGGCATACATACATGCAAATTTCCCATTGTGGTTCAGGCAAAAAGTACGACTTCGAACCATTCTTAGAGATTCATTTCTTCGTTAATTATTTAATTCAAGATTTTCAAATACTTTATGGTTGTAGGTTCATGACGAGCCTTTAAGTGTGAGGAGCCAACATCTTAGACATTTATCACTTGCTCCTTTAAGATGTGTAAAGGAATGGCATACCTACTTTGTGAATGGATATAAATTTCATACCCATGCATGGAGCCAGGGCAAGAGGACTATAAATAGTGGGGTTCATGTTATAGGTCTTACAGAAGGGGGTGAAGATGATTTCTATGGTGTCATTAAGCACATATATGAGCTCGAGTACAATACCTCAACCATTGAAAAGAAGATTGTATTATTTTATTGTGATTGGTTTGATCCATCAAGAACAGGGACAAGAGTGGATTCAAAGTATGGCATTGTGGATGTTTGAATGGATAAAAGATATGTCTTGTTTGATCCTTTTATAATTGCACATAATGTAGAACAAGTGTATTATGTACCATATCCTGCACCACGCACGGACAAACGGGGTTGGTGTGTTGCAATAAAGACCAAACCTAGAGGTCGTATAGATTCTAATGAGGTAGAATCCGAGGTGCCATACCAAGTGGAGGAAATGTCACATGTTAATGACATCATTGAAGTTGAAGAAGTTATCTGATTGCAAGATATAGAAGCTGGTGAAGAAGAAGTGGACCCCAACAATGTACCATCAGTTGAAGGGTATATGGATGAACAAACAAGTGAATCAGAAGAAGAATGCAGTGAAGAGGGACAAAGTGAAGATGAGGACGAAGATTCATTTCACACATCTAGCAGTGAATAGAGTTAGGATGTCATGGTGTACCGATGGGTGATCATAAAGCCATACTTTTAGAGTGGAGAAAGAAAAAGTGATGAAATCATTTATGTAATTGCACTTTGCATGTTATTTTGACACCATTTATGTCTGAGTAGTTATTTTGCTAATTATAATGTAATCTGCAATGGTTTTGTATGGATTAAAGTTTGGCATTCTTATTTTCTGTTTCATTGTGTGATGAATGGCAAACAAAAACAACATCATCATCTTCTTCACTTAATTTTCCTTTCCATTCAATTGTAAAAATAAATTGACCCAACAATTTTGTTTTTATGTTCAAGAATATGGCAACAGGTCCTCCTATTCCGCCTTCAAGAAACTCAAATAAGGAGAAGGGGAAGAAGAAGGCTTATCCGATGAAGTTGTTGTCCCTTTTTAATAATGTAAGTGGTTCAAGTAGTCAACCATCTACACCTTCCCCTAACTCCACTGCTAGATCTGTTCCACCACCATTGCAAGTTCCTGGTTTGACACCTACTCCACCATCTATTCCACCTTCATTGCAAGTTCCTGCCTTCACACCTAGTCCACAAGAATTTGCTGCTGATCAATGGAGATCATCCTCTCCACATGTTGCTTCTAACCTAACAACTCCCACAAATATTGCATCAACACCTCCTGCAGCGGATGGACTTCCACATTCAAGTTCAGCGGCGAATTTTGAAGATGTTTCCAACAATCGTCCAATCATTACACTTGTTGGAGGAGGGTAACCAAAAATGAATTTAATGTTGGTAATTGTGTAATGTATTATTCTAATATTTTATTTTTATTTTGTTATAGGTTTTACCCAACAAAAACAGCATCCAAAGCAGTCACAGCCACCATCAAAGGACAGTTTAATGAGTCGTGGTTGACATGGGACAAATCCCTCAGACTCGCAGAGATGTTTTCTTTGAGCGTTTTAAGGTACACTTGTGTTTAATTCATCTTTTGATTGTAATAATTGATTTTAATTGGTGGAAATGTCCTCAAAGTGCTATCAATTGTTATACGTAGTGCTGTTTGGGTGTTTTATGTTGGTAAATGTGGTTAATTGTATGCCTTGGATTTAGTGCAGTAAATAATGTTATCAAGTTAAATCTTAGAATCTCTATAGGGCACATATATCACCTTGTTCTACAACATAATTTGTTACACATTAGCCTTTATTAATATGTAAGATGCATTCTTGGCCTTCATCTCCTCAAACTTGAAGGATAGCCTCTGATATGAAGCTTCCAATCTTCAAATATTCTATTTCTGCTTACATCTTCAACCATTTCTATTTTCTGAAGTTGAACTTCTAGTTCAACTATTTCTTCTTCTTCATTAATGGTTTTTTGTTTCAAAGATATTTCTTCCTGCATTGAAGTAAATTTGTATTCCAATTATTGAATTAGTTTCAACATATCACAAAATGCAATATGTGAATTAGTCCAAATTTTGCTTTCTTAACTCATCAATTGTTGTTTGAAGAGTTATAGATTCTTCAATCAATTCTTCATTTGTAGCTTGTAATTCTAAGTTGGCTACTTTTCAGTTGTTATTTTATCCTTACCAGTTTATCATAGTGAAGGAGTAATAGTTGTGGCCTTATTTGCATCACAATATGTAAACCATTTTGAGGGTAATTTTTGTCTACACATGATGCAGTGAATGAACACATAAGTAGAGTTTTCTTACTTCTTACAGTGATCACATAATTTACTTTACCTTGCTTTTGGCTAACACTGCTTCTTTGCAAGCTGAACTCGAAATGTCCATCGTTTGCTTCAGTTTGAGCTTCAACCTTTTCATCTCTTTCTGGCGGTGCAGCCAGGCGGTTTTGCGATTAGAGGCAAACTGCCGAGCGCTCAATCCACCGTCGGGCTGTAGCGCGATTAGGGGCAAACCGTCGGGCGGCATAAGTGTGGCATCGAGCGGTTGTCTGCTGGGCTTGGGCCTGATTTCTGTGACGCTCCTCAGCTATAAATAGCCTTATTGCGATTTCAAAATTATTCTTTTGACAGAAGAGGGCGGCCAGACCTAATTTTCACTCCTTGGAGAAGATCTCTTGGATGCTTAGGCTCCTTTTTATCCAATCTAGGGTTTGTTTTTCTCTTCTTCCATCATTTTTCATCTAGTTTCACCATGACAATGGTGAAATAAACCTTTTGTTGTTGGGGAACCATGTAATCTTTTGAAACTCTCTTTTATTGAAACTCTTATTTATTTATATGCTTGTCGTATGTTTTGATTATCAATTGTTGGGTTTATCTTCTGCGCTTAAGGCTTTTATCGTTTAACTCATTCGATAATCGTTGTTTGTCTTTATTGATACGGGAACGTACGGTACTGTCATGAATTGGGGGAAATTCCTTGATTAAGTAATACCACCTAGGGATAGGGGGGTAGGACGATTAATTGTTTTTGCTTCTGTTTATAATGCATTATTAATTACTAGGGGAGGCTAGGGATAGCAAGCCAGTATCTTTTCGCCGAGGGATCGGGTTAAGGGTAGACTAAGAAAGTTTGCATGACAATTAGATAACAAAGCGAATTAAATAAGAGGAGTAGATAAGAGAGAGTGGATAAGATGAAATTGTACACCCCAACAACTTCATTCATCCCTAGTCTTTTTCTCGTCTGTCAACACCTCATTTCGTCCAAATCAATTTTTAACCATATGTTTTAATTTACATTTTATCCTTTGCTATTTTTATTTTATTTTATCTCTGTCATCTTAATTTTATTTTGTTTATCCATTTGTCTTATTTTTATTTTATTTTATTTCATTTTATTATTCTTATTTATTTTTAACCTTTATTTTTCTTCTTTCTTTTAAGTTTGGTGCAAATATAATTATCGTAGTTGAGCGTAATTTAAATTAATTTTATATAATTAATTATAAAAAAATTTGAAACATAAAAAAAAAAAGAAAAAAAGAAAACGGTGGAATTCTCGTTTTGTCGTTTTCTGATAGGAGACAACGTGGTCTGTGGTCAGAGAAAGGACGACGCGGAGGGGAGGTTTGGCAATGGGCAGAGGCGTTTTGGAGAGGAGATAGGAAACCGTTTTCTACAGGCAAGGCAAGGTTTGGGGGGGGGGGGGGGGACCAACATTAAACAAAGAGAGAAAAGAGGGAGGGCGATTTGGGGAGGAGGAGAGCCATCATCTCACACACACCATCACCTCTCACATGACTTCCCTCTCCATTTTACTCACTCAACAGAATCACCAGAAAAACCATTTTTTTGCTTCAACTTGATCTGCTAGCTTCCACCTATCGGTTCAACCTCACCATCTCAATCACTATCACTGCCAGAGCTTGGTGCCCAATACCACAAAGAAAAGGAAGTAGAGCTTCATTTGAAGAGAAGTAGTTGCAGGAAGAGCAAAATGCCAACATAAAAGGTAAGCCCTCGTCCTTCAAGCTTCACTGCTCACCAGCATGAATGTTTACAATCATAGTGGCATTTTTTACTGGCTTACCTTTCGTTTGATACTGCTTGGTTTGGTTTGTCTACTATTGTTTGAGTTGAATATGTAATTACGTCGGGATGTTACTTGGTCTAGTTCGGTATTCTAGTTTTCCACTCATCTTTCGGCATTCATCACTCTCGTTCTATCACTCACACCATCAACCTCAACCTGCATTATACAACCCATCACCAAGAACCAACCAGGATTATCACCACCACATTTTCCATACACCATCACCAAACCTTGATTCTTCTCATTTGAAAAGAGAAGGTTAACTCAATTGCATCGAGTTATTCACGTGATCATCTCCTCTATCTTCATCTTATTTCTCTCGGCCTCTGTAACTTCTATGTCAAACCTGTTTCCTTTTCATCACTACACCAACAATTAGTCCAATAACCACACAACCCCAACACACAATTTCCCATTCCTCCGATCATCGTCCGATCACCACACCGGTCTCACATAACCAAAAATCTCCAACTCATTCATTTCCTAGCAGCCACTAGGTCTCTCATCATCACTTTGCTAACCCATTCTAACATGCTATCATCATAGAATCGGCAAAAATCTCACACAGAACAACACCATCACCCTTACTCAAGTCAAGAAAAGAAACACACAAAGCAACAACACTCATCATTCTCACTCGACCCAATCGCCACCCAATTCAATATCGGTTAACCAAACTTACCACTGAATTGTTCAACCGTTTCTACTACCACTTCTTCTCCTTTTCTCTACTTTCACACCACGACGTAGCAATGTGTAAGTTAAGGGCTGTCAAACTCAAGGTTTTGAGCGAATGCGATGGAAATGGGGAAGTGTGGCTTCGCCACTGTTGATGTCGCGACGGCGTCGAGTTCCGGCGGCCTGGGCTATGGTGAGTGGCGTGGTGGTTTGGGTTCAGAGAGAGGTTGGGGCATGTGTGCAAAGGCAACCCCCTTTTCTGGGTTGCCATTTTCGAAGAGGGAGGATGAAAGGGCAGTGACGCCGTGGCCGGCAGTGGTCCCGTTGGCGTCTGTTGTCGCTGTCGGCGTCGGAGAGGAAGCAACTGGGGGCGCGACGGGGCTGGTCCGGAGGGTGGTCGTCGTCGCGCGAGAAATGGAAAAGGGCGAGATGTAGGATTTGTCGGTGACATCGGCGGCACCCATCTCGCGTTTCGGTGGCGGTGGCTATCATGGGAAGACGACGAGATACCTCAGGCCGCCACTCACGACGATGGTCGGCGGCGTTCAAGGGTGGAAAAACCCCCAACCCTGGGCCGGTATGAACAGAGAAAGAGAGAGGCGGAGAAGACGCCGCGGCCGACCATGGTTCCGGTGACACCCATTGTCGCTGGCGAGGTCAAGATTGGTACGAGTGTTGGCGCGGTGGCCGGTTTGGCAAGGGTGGTGGCGCGTGTGTGGAACTGACGAAGGTCCTTCCTTTGGCTGCCTCGCTTGGAAGAGAGACCTTGGGTCTCTACATTTTCAAATTGGAGAATGAGGTGGGGATGCTTGAACCCCCCATGCGTTGCTAGGTCAGGAGAAAGTGTGGGCTTGAGTGCCTGGGCTGGCCACGTCCAAAGAAAGAAAAAAACAAATCCTTTTCCGCACCCCGTTTCTGCTAATTGACGCTGCGTGTGCAATGGGCTTGAGCCTATTTGGGGATAACAAGAAAAATTCCTTTCTGCACACCCCATCTCGTTTTCACACCCCTGGCCACTTGGGTTTGGGCCCAATCAATTTTTTTAAAACAAGTGATTTAGACACTCCATCTTTTATCTAAATACCACTACACTTTTATTTTATTTTCATTTAACTTTTCATTTTATTATTTTATTTTTACTCTTTATTTTTATTTAGTAATTTACCTATTTTATTTTATCTTTTTTTTATGTAAATATTAAAAATCTAAAAAACAAAAAATTTATTTTAAAAGGTTTAAGCACACGTGCGACCATTCGCGTCAGCCTTGTGTTAAAAACCTTTTTCTTCTGTTCTAAAAAACAAAAAATTTATTTTAAAAGGTTTAAGACACGTGCAACCATTCGCGTCAGCCTTGTGTTAAAAACCTTTTTCTTCTCTTCTAAAAAACAAAAAATTTATTTTAAAAGGTTTAAGCACACGTGCGACTATTCGCGTCAGCCTTGTGTTAAAAACCTTCTTTCTTCTCTTCTAAAAAACAAAAAATTTATTTTAAAAGGGTTTAAGCACACGTGCGACCATTCGCGTCAGCCTTGTGTTAAAAACCTTTTTCTTCTTTTCTAAAAACAAAAAAAAAATTTTAAAAGGTTTAAGCACACGTGCGACCATTCGCGTCAGCCTTGTGTTAAAAAACCTTTTTCTCATTCTTTTAAAACTAAACAAAAAAAATTATTCAAGAACCAAAAACAATCATATTTTCAAACAACAACAATTTTCAAGTCAGAACTACGTAACCCTGATTTCTCAGTCTGACTGAGAATACGTAGGAGCAAGGTCAATCCTTTTCGGGCACAAAAATAACAAAAAAAATATTTTGTTTTCTGTAGAGTTTTATTTTTGGGGAAATTAAACATTTTGAAAACCACATCGAATTTGCGCATTTAATTAAAGGTACTGCCTTCGGGTAGGCGTGTAGGGTGCTAATACCTTCCTTACACATAACTGACTCCCGAACCCGAGTCTGGTTTTCAATTGACCAAGCCTTATCCTTTTTATGGTTTTTCTATAGTTTTCCAGAATAAACTATGGTGGCGACTCCAAAAATCTTTTTTCTAAAAATCGTTTTCCTTTTTTGGAATCGTCGTCCCGTCGCGATTTTTCGGTTGCGACAAATGGCGACTCCACTGGGGACTTTTTAGAGAGTCAGGCCATTGAATTAGATACGCGAATTCGATCTGGTTTTGTTTGTGTTTTTCTCCCCCTTTCTTTTTCCTTCCTTATGTATGTTGATGTTTGAAATAACTGCAATAATTGTTATATATTGAACCTTAGGGTAGAAAACATGTTATATCTGCCTGGGAAATTTTCTGGTTGTTTTGCAGGTGAGGGTTTGGGTTGCATTTGCATTCTCCCTTCACACACACACTTTATGCATATATTGAGTGGGGCCTTATACCCGGGTCTGAGTGCAGTTTAGAATTAGAGGGGTTGTGTAGCGGTGCCACTTTGGATATTCTTCCTGTTTGGCTATCGTGAGAACCCCAGCTAGAGTCTGTTCTTTTCATTTGTGTCTTCACACCTAGTTGATTACTCGACTGTTGTGGAGATGCTATGAAGAGGGCCATAGCTCTAGCGACCATTGACCTCTAGGTTCAGGAGACCATCCTTGTGAGGTTGCATATACTTGACCCCCAATCTGAAGCGCCGAACCTTTATTTAGGGCACAAAGGGAGATGTGTGCAGCCTTGTAATCCTCACTTTTACATAATAAAAGCAAACACCTTGTTTCTTTATCTTTTTATACATCTTTTCCCTTTCTTTCTTTTTGTTTCTCATGCACTTTTGTGGTCTTGTTATTGGTTCTAGTCAGGAAGTTATAAATTTGTGATTAAACCTTCGAGATAAAATGGAAATTAACATGAGATCTGAAGTCAAGTGGGGTTCAAGTTCAGGCATTTTGAAGGGAAGGATAGCCATTGAAGCAGAGGAAGGTAGTATGGATGGTTTGAGAGAACTGGTGAAGAAAATGAATACTACCCAAAACGATACATTCAGGAGGGAGTATGGGAATTTGTTGGGCCTGTTAGAGGTGGAAGTTCAAACATCAGCAATTACCACCTTAGCCCAGTACTATGATCCACCACTGAGATGTTTCACTTTCCATGATTTTCAACTGGTGCCTACGATAGAAGAATTCGAGCAAATCTTAGATATACCTCTTGAGGGAAGAACTCCATACAACTACCTGGGGCAGTATATCCCTGTCTTGCAGCTAGCAAGAATCACGAAATTACACCCTATGCAGTTGGAAAGTGAGTTCACAGCCAAGGGTAAAGTGAGAGGCCTTCCTCAAGAATACCTAGAGGGGTGCTTGCATCATTTGGCTGAAGAGGAAAAGTGGAAAACATTTATGGATGTATTGGCCCTTATCCTCTATGGTGTCATGCTTTTTCCCAATGTTAGGAACTTCATCGACAGCGCCGCCATAAATGCATTTGTGGGATACAAAGATCGCTCTGAGAATCCGGTCACCGCTGTCCTAGCTGAAGTTTATGGGACCCTTAATCATTGTTATGAGATAAAGGGAGGACGAAAATGTTGCCTGCCAGTGTTGTATGTGTGGTTTGTCTCTCGGGTGATTGAGAATGCCTTGAATGCCACATGTCCCGTGGATGAGCTACTACGGTGTAAACCAAATATGAAAGGGGAATATGAATGGGCACAGCTCTGTGCAAGTCTAAATGTGGAGCAAGTTAAATGGAATGTCCTTTGGATGCAAAGATCGCAAATCATATTTTATTGCGGGAGGTACCCTAATGTACCCCTCATGGGTATCCGGTGTTGCATTAATTACAATCCTGTGTTAGCACAAAGGCAATTTGGGTATCCTCTAAGAGGAGCACCTACTCCTGCATCTCTTGCCACATTGCAGATCTATTATGAGGAAGGAGCCTTTGCTGAGGCGCTGCGTCAAATTAGGGATGCTTGGGGCAACGTTGTTCGTACGGAAATGGACCCAGGGCCATGGGCTGTTGATGAGGGAATTCCTTACAGCCATTGGATTGCAGAGAGGGTTAAGACAGTGAGGCTGCCTTTCAAGTTAATTTCTCTTAACCCGGATTGTGAAGAGCAGTGTCAAAAAGCTGAAGGTGAGGTGGTACAACTGTTGAAGGCCGAATTAGAGCGGATGAAGCTGGAAAATACCAAGTTGACCAGTAATCTTCGGAATCTACAACATGATTATGCAAATCTTAATCAAGTTAGTGTGGAAAATGATGAAGCATATGAAGCGTTGCTGATGAGACAAACGCAAAAGCTAGTAGCATCCAAGCTTGAGCTAACCTCGAAAGACCGAGAATATGGTATAATGGAGATATCAGAGCGTGTTACGAAGCAGATATGTGTTGAGTTCAAGAGGGACAAAGAAAAAGCGCTGGAGGACTTGCACAAAATGCATGTCAGAGCGGACAACGTCGAACAACAGGCTAGAGCAGTAGTGGAAAAATTGAAGAAGGAACGTTGGCATCGGGCTGAAACAGAAAAGAAACATCGAGAGTTGATGAATCATATGAAGGAGTATATTATTGAACAGGGGCAGGTTACAGAGAACTGGAGGAGAAGTTTCTCACAGCTAGCCTCCCTTGCTAATGAAGCCATTAAAGATGTCCCTGAGTTACTAGCTGATGCTGAGTCTGCAATGCCGATCTTTAACCCACCCAAGAAGGTTGAAACTTTCCTCAATTACTGCAAGAAGCTGATGAGAGAAATGAAGAATGTGATGGCTAAGGCTCGTGATAGTTAATCAAGATTTTGTACCTTCGATGTGACGAACTTTAATGTTGTGGACGTTTATGAACTGTCCTATTGACTTTGTTTCATGTTAATTTCCAGACTATCCATTTGCCAATGTTTTCACATCTTTATAATTTCTAACTATAGTATTTGCATCACTTTGTCTTTTCTCTTTTGCTTTTCGTTTTATTTTCTTTTTCTTAATTTATTTCATCTAATGAAATTCAGTTAAAAAATAATAATACGGCTAAGTCTCCAAGACACCCTAAAAGGCACGAACCAGTGAAAAATCATGGATAACCAAGAAGAAGTTCAAGAGGGGATGAAAGTCGATATCCAACAGCTGAAGGGACAAATGAGCCAAATCCTAGAGGCTCTGAATGCATTACAAAGCCCTGGAGATTCGTGGGCACCACGACCGCGGCAAAGAGCATTAGAGGCGCAAATTTTCCCTCCTTATGGTCTTCCTCCGAACTACACCTCAGTAGTGGACTTAGGAAATGTTGACACCCAAAAGGCCGAAGGTGACACAGTTGAAGCAGAAGACGAGCTTGGGCAGCCACTGCCCTGGTTCATGAGGAGACAACCCAATCAGGCATGGCGAGTGTGATAATGACAAAACAACCCGAGATTAAGCCTTCACCTCATGTCATTATGCCAGCAAAGTTTGAGGACGACAAAAGTGCATTAGAAATGCTTGAGAAAAGGTTGAGAGCCATAGAGGGCGAAGGAAGTTTTGAATTTGGAGACGCTAGAAAACTATTTTTGGTTCCTGATGTGGTAATACCTCCAAAGTTCAAGTTGCCAGAGTTTGAGAAATATCGGGGAAACACTTGCCCAAGGAGTCACATTACCATGTACTGCAGAAAAATGGCAGCCTATGCTCATGATGAGAAGCTTTTGATTCACTTCTTCCAAGAAAGTTTAACTGGCGTGGCTCTAAATTGGTACATGTGTCTGGAGACCACTCACATCCACACATGGAAAGACCTGGTTGATGCGTTCCTAAAGCAGTATGAATATAATGAAGATCTAATACCTGACAGAGTACAACTGCAGAACATGGTGAAGAAAGAGTCTGAATCATTCAGAGAATATGCCCGAAGGTGGAGAGAAATTGCTGCTCAAGTAGAACCGCCTTTGAGTGACAAGGAGATGACAACCATATTTCTGAGTACTCTACAACCACCATTTTATGAGCACATGATAAGCAATGTCTCCTCGAGCTTTACTGATATAGTAATAATTGGAGAAAGGGTTGAGGGTGGCATAAGAAATGGAAAAATTGCACTAGACCCAAATCTGGTGGCAAGTCTGAATGTGTATGGTCCTAGACAAGAAGAAAGTAGGAAGCAAAAGGTTAATTCGCAGTTTACTACCTATTCCCAGATGTCACATTCCTATGGGGTCAACCGAGCTATTGTAAGGATAAATTACAATCGGAATGAGAAGGTCGTCAATTTCACACCTATCCCCATGACCTATACAGAGCTACTGCCAGATCTTCTCCGTAATAACCTCATAGAGATTTGTCCTACCAGGCCTATACGACCTCCTTACCCAAAGAAGTATGATATAAAGGTCAGTTGTGAGTATCATGGAGGAGCGCGAGGACATTCAACAGAGGCATGCAAGGCTCTAATGCAAAAGGTGCAATCTTTGATCGATTCAGGATATGTGAAGTTTGAAGAAAGTCAACCCAGCACCGAGGCCAGGCGTGAGTTTGCCTCTGCAAATGCTGTAGACAAATGAAGAGGACTCTAGGACTATATAGGAAGGCATATGTTGTTGTAACAGAGGAAACTAATGTTGTTTTTGCTATCGTTTTCAATTTGTCCTGCTGTAAGACTATGCTTACTGATATCGTGCTTTCATCTATGAATTTTAATGTGAACTTTCATTATGAGGTATCTCCAAGGATTACTGGAAATCATGTCCTAATAGGGTGTCGTGGATAAAACAAAAGCCGCAAATAACAAAATGAAAAAATGGAGGCAATCTTGAGTCGCTTGTCTTTCTTGCAAATTTTCAGACTTTTGTTTTTCGAGAATAAAAAGAAAATCGATCAAAAATGATGAATAATCAAAAAGAAAATCGTGATGTCAGACGTTTCCGAGGTTAAATGTTTGGTAAAAAAAATAATAACAAGTTGACATCTTTATCGAGACGTTGGTGCACATGTTGCTTGAAGACCTTCACCTTGCTCTTTCCCAAAATAAAGGATCGTCCCTAACAAACATTGTCACTATCCTCAATAACAAAGTAAACCTTTACACTGGGGCAGAGTGGCTTGATCAAAAGTTTTCTCGCTTGCGCCAGTAGGGTGATCCCCGAATCCATTGAGACAAAAAAATATATAAAGCAAAAAAAAACAGAAAAAGAAACTTTCAAAAAGAGAATAAGCCCACTAGATTGAAAGCCCGAAAGGGTGGTCTAAAAAAAAAGAAAAGAAAAGACGACTCATGTTGAGGTCATCTAGTCGTAGGATTAATCTTTTGAAAATAGAGCAATCAGAATTTGAAATGATGTGTGGCCATCTTTTCTTTATCCAAAAAGCAAAAACATATATCCATTCTCATCCCATTTGAGCAAAAAATAATTTCTTTTTCAAAATTATCCCCAAGCAAGGGTTGTCATCAGGTAGGAGTCAACTCAGTGTCTAAATAAAAAGCGCTAAATGATCAGATGAAGAGAATTCATCAAGAAGAGTGAAAAGAAAAACAAAAAGAACAACAACAAAAAAATCAAAAATCAAAAATCACAAAGTGATGTTGAGCAAAAAGAATTAAAACCAAAGTTCAAGGAAAACAACAAAGTGCGCAAAAAGTCAAATAGTTGATGCAACGCCTAGATGATGACCCTTGTTTCAAATATAATAACCGAAAAAAATCCATTTGGGCCTTTATACCCTTTTCTTCTAATACCTTTTAGCCCATAGCCACGTTACAAGCCTAATAAAGTCCACGCAGATTGAAAAATGATTGCTCAAATCTTCATAAGGCTTAATTTTGCGATAAAGCGACTTTCATAGTGTCGTAAAAAAAAAGAAAAAAAAAAGAAAAAAAAAAGGGAAAAAAGTAATGTCTCAGTAAGAGGGGATCTCCCTGCCAACAAGCCATAAACATGCAAAAGAAAATCCAACCAATTGGGGTCATCCTTTTATCCAATCCTTTTCATATCCACCACCTCTTCTAAACAGAATTCTATGCCAAAAAAAAAACTGGGGCAGCTTGGTGAATCTCACCATGCGTCTTCGCCCTAAAATCCAGCAACCCATAATCTCGAGACTGGGGCAGCTTTGTGAATGCCATTTGAAATGGTCATCCTATTTTCCATAAACCCAAACTCTAGACCTCTTTTCCCAAACCCTAAACCAGGGCAAAGTTTTTGGTACATCATGTTTGTCTTAACACTCACATACTACATTTCCTTTGAGGATTGTAGTGCCCCCGTGCTTGTCCCAGCCTACCAAAAAAAATCTAAACAGTTCTCATTCTCTTCTAAACAGTTTTATCTGGCAATTTCAAAATTCCAAAAGCCCAGTCTCAACTGGCAATTTCAAACATTTCAAAAGCCCAGTTTCATGTGGCAATTTCAAAATTTCATAAGCCCAGTTTCTACACTGGCCCATAAGCCCAATTTCCATATTGGCCCATAAGCCCAGTTTCGCCTGGCCCATAAGCCCAGTTTCTACACTGGTCCATAAGCCCAATTTCCATATTGGCCCATAAGCCCAGTTTCTACACTGGCCCACCAAGCCCAATTTCCATATTGACCCATGAGCCCAGTTTTGCCTGGCCCATAAGCCCAGTTTCGCCTGGCCCATAAGCCCAGTTTCTACACTGGCCCATAAGCCCGGTTTCTACACTGGCCCATAAGCCCGGTTTCTACACTGGCCCATAAGCCCAGTTTCTACACTGGCCCATAAGCCCAGTTTCGCCTGGCCCATAAGCCCAGTTTCGCCTGGCCCATAAGCCCAGTTTCTACACTGGCCCATAAGCCCGGTTTCTACACTGGCCCATAAGCCCAGTTTCTACACTGGCCCATAAGCCCAATTTCGCCTGGCCCATAAGCCCAGCTTCTACACTGGCCCATAAGCCCAGTTTCGCCTGGCCCATAAACCCAGTTTCTACACTGGCCCATAAACCCAGTTTCTACACTGGCCCCCAAAGCCCAGTTTCCATACTGGCCCTCGAGCCCAGCTCGAGTTTTTAATTTTTCTTCCTCTTTCTCTTTTGAAATCCAGACGAAATTAGTGTTTCTATCTTTACTTAGCTTTACTCAGATAATACGAAAATATCAAATTTTCATATTATCTAGTAATATCTAACTAAAGAGGGGCAACTGTCAACACCTCATTTCGTCCGGATCAATTTTTAACCATATGTTTTAATTTCCATTTTATCCTTTGCTATTTTTATTTTATTTTATCTCTATCATCTTAATTTTATTTTGTTTATCCATTTGTCTTATTTTTATTTTATTTTATTTCATTTTATTATTCTTATTTATTTTTAACCTTTATTTTTCTTCTTTCTTTTAAGTTTGGTGCAAATATAATTATCATAGTTTAGTGTAATTTAAATTAATTTTATATAATTAATTATAAAAAAATTTGAAACATAAAAAAAAAAGAAAAAAAAGAAAACGGTGGAATTCTCGTTTTGTCGTTTTGTGATAGGAGACAACGTGGTCTGTGGTCAGAGAAAGGACGACGCGGAGGGGAGGTTTGGCAATGGGCAGAGGCGTTTTGGAGAGGAGATAGGAAACCGTTTTCTGCAGGCAAGGCAAGGTTTTGGGGGAGGGGAACAACATTAAACAAAGAGAGAAAAGAGGGAGGGCGATTTGGGGAGGAGGAGAGCCATCATCTCACACACACCATCACCTCTCACATGACTTCCCTCTCCATTTTACTCACTCAACAGAATCACCAGAAAAACCATTTTTTTTTCTTCAACTTGATCTGCTAGCTTCCACCTATCGATTCATCCTCACCATCTCAATCACTATCACTGCCAGAGCTTGGTGCCCAATACCACAAAGAAAAGGAAGTAGAGCTTCATTTGAAGAGAAGGAGTTGCAGGAAGAGCAAAATGCCAACATAAAAGGTAAGCCCTCGTCCTTCAAGCTTCACTGCTCACAAGCATGAATGTTTACAATCATAGTGGCATTTTTGACTGGCTTACCTTTCGTTTGATACTGCTTGGTTTGGTTTGTCTACTATTGTTTGAGTTGAATATGTAATTACGTCGGGATGTTACTTGGTCTAGTTCGGTATTCTAGTTTTCCACTCATCTTTCGGCATTCATCACTCTCGTTCTATCACTCACACCATCATCCTCAACCTGCATTATACAACCCATCACCAAGAACCAGCCAGGATTATCACCACCACGTTTTCCATACACCATCACCAAACCTTGATTCTTCTCATTTGCAAAGAGAAGGTTAACTCAATTGCATCGAGTTATTCACGTGATCATCTCCTCCATCTTCATCTTATTTCTCTCGGCCTCTATAACTTCTATGGCAAACCTGTTTCCTTTTCATCACTACACCAACAATTAGTCCAATAACCACACAACCCCAACACACAATTTCCCATTCCTCCGATCATCGTCCGATCACCACACCGGTCTCACATAACCAAAAGTCTCCAACTCATTCATTTCCTAGCAGCCACTAGGTCTCTCATCATCACCTTGCTAACCCATTCTAACATGCTATCATCATAGAATCGGCAAAAATCTCACACAGAACAACACCATCACCCTTACTCAAGTCAAGAAAAGAAACACACAAAGCAACAACACTCATCATTCTCACTCGACCCAATTGCCACCCAATTCAATATCGGTTAACCAAACTTACCACTGAATTGTTCAACCGTTTCTACTACCACTTCTTCTCCTTTTCTCTGCTTTCACACCACGACGTAGCAATGTGTAAGTTAAGGGCTGTCAAACTCAAGGTTTTGAGCGAATGCGATGGAAATGGGGAAGTGTGGCTTCACCACTGTTGATGTCGCGACGGCGTCGAGTTCCGGCGGCCTGGGTTGTGGTGAGTGGCGCGGTGGTTTGGGTTCGGAGAGAGGTTGGTGCAGGTGTCGCAAAGGCAACCCCCCTTTCTGGGTTGCCATTGTCGAAGAGGGAGGATGAAAGGGCAGTGACGCCGTGGCCGGCAGTGGTCCCGTTGGCGTCTGTTTTCGCTGTCGGCGTCGGAGAGGAAGCAACTGGGGGCGTGACGGGGCTGGTCGGGAGGGTGGTCGTCGTCGCGCGAGAAATGGAAAGGGGCGAGATGTAGGGTTTGTCGGTGACATCAGCGGCACCCATCTCGCGTTTCGGTGGCGGTGGCTATCCATGGGAAGACGACGAGATACCTCAGGCCGCCACTCACGACGATGGTCGGCGGCGTTCAAGGGTGGAAAAACCCCCAACCCTGGGCCGGTATGAACAGAGAAAGAGAGAGGCGGAGAAGACGCCACGGCCGACCATGGTTCCGGTGACACCCATTGTCGCTGGCGACGTCGAGATTGGTACGAGTGTTGGCGCGGTGGCCGGTTTGGCAAGGGTGGTGGCGCGTGTGTGGAACTGACGGAGGTCCTTCCTTTTGCTTCCTCGCTTGGAAGAGAGACCTTGGGTCTCTACATTTTCAATTGTAGAATGAGGTGGGGATGCTTGAACCCCCCATGCGTTGCTAGGTCAGGAGAAAGTGTGGGCTTGAGTGCTTGGGCTGGCCACGTCCAAAGAAAGAAAAAAACAAATCCTTTTTCGCACCCCGTTTCTACTAATTGACGCTGCGTGTGCAATGGGCTTGAGCCTATTTGGGGATAACAAGAAAAATTCCTTTCTGCACACCCCATCTCGTTTTCACACCCCTGGCCACTTGGGTTTGGGCCCAATCAATTTTTTTAAAACAAGTGATTTAGACACTCCATCTTTTATCTAAATACCACTACACTTTTATTTTATTTTCATTTAACTTTTCATTTTATTATTTTATTTTTACTCTTTATTTTTATTTAGTAATTTACCTATTTTATTTTATCTTTTTTTTATGTAAATATTAAAAATCTAAAAAACAAAAAATTTATTTTAAAAGGTTTAAGCACACGTGCGACCATTCGCGTCAGTCTTGTGTTAAAAACCTTTTTCTTCTGTTCTAAAAAACAAAAAATTTATTTTAAAAGGTTTAAGCACACGTGCGACCATTCGCGTCAGCCTTGTGTTAAAAACCTTCTTTCTTCTCTTCTAAAAAACAAAAAATTTATTTTAAAAGGGTTTAAGCACACGTGGACCATTCGCGTCAGCCTTGTGTTAAAAACCTTTTTCTTCTTTTCTAAAAACAAAAAAATTGTTTTAAAAGGTTTAAGCACACGTGCGACCATTCGCGTCAGCCTTGTGTTAAAAAACCTTTTTCTCATTCTTTTAAAAATAAACAAAAAAAAAATCTTCAAGAACCAAAAACAATCATATTTTCAAACAACAAACAATTTTCAAGTCAGAACTACGTAACCATGATTTCTCAGTCTGACTGAGAATACGTAGGAGCAAGGTCAATCCTTGTCGGGCACAAAAATAACAAAAAAAATATTTTGTTTTCTTTAGAGTTTTATTTTTGGGGAAATTAAACATTTTGAAAACCACATCGAATTTGCGCATTTAATTAAAGGTACTGCCTTCGGGCAGACGTGGAGGGTGCTAATACATTCCTTACACGTAACCGACTCCTGAACCCGAGTCTGGTTTTCAATTGACCAAGCCTTATCCTTTTTATGGTTTTTCTATAGTTTTTCAGAATAAACTATGGTGGCGACTCCAAAATTCTTTTTTCTAAAAATCGTTTTCCTTTTTTGGAATCGTTGTCCCGTCACGATTTTTCGGTTGCGACATCGTCAATTGAGTCAATCGCATTTGCATGTTTATTGTTGTTTCTTGCATTCAAACCAATCACTTTTTCTTTACAAGTCTTATGATTTCAATTTGCACGAACGATAAGGCCTTCGAGTCTCTTGGGAAGAACGATATTGGGTTTTACCAATTATATTACTTGGAACGATCTGGTACGCTTGCCAGTTTCCGTTAACACATATTTCATCATGGCATGTATGCATTGAAAATGTGAAAGGCATTATTAATAAGTTTCATTGTGTGGCACCTTTTTGCATATTCACTTGGTGGTTGAACCATGTTTACCATCGGTCGTATTGCTGGTCGAGTTCCCACTATCTTCCCTTTTGAAATCACAAACACAGAACTATGATCTGGTGCTGATTTCATTGCCTGTTGACACATGGCCTTTTCATTTTCTGAGATAGCCACCACATTAAGAAACTTTAACACATTACATAACATTTGTACATCCAAAGGAAACACAATTATCAAGAAAAGGCCAAATTTTAAGATGACTAAACTCATTTATATGAGTTCAAAGTAGAAAACTTGGTAAGTAATGTCTCAATTAACACTTAACTTGTAATTCCTTACATGATCTTTGGTGATAAAAAAAGTATGGGAGTCCTTTCTCCAATAATGAAACTTCATATGGATTGGAAATAATAAATAATTGTTCAAGTTTGAAAGTAATAAATAATATATCAATCATATTTCAAATCATTATTCTAGTGTTGCATTATAATTTACAGCAGAAAAAAGGTTTTGAAGATGCTTCAACATGTGGGGTTTTGGCCTAAAACGATCCTAACAGCAAAATTCAGAAGCATATCAGTTGCATGCAAATCTCTTGAACCTTGACTGCAAAAATCCTAAACATGTTTATAATGAGATTCGTTGTATCATTACACCTTTACTGTTGGGGCTATAGTGTTACATGCATAAGGCATAATTAAATTTTAAGAATAGAAAATATCAAACCATATGAGTTTTGTCAAATGGCGAAAGCTACAGCTGCTTGGTTTCATTACACCTTCTCATATATCAAACCACCTTCTCATTCTTCACTTTAATGTCATTTGACTTAGAAGATTCTCTTCACCCCTCACTTTTGCTACTAAAAGTTGCAGCTGCTTATATAACTCAAGGAACACTTCAATGATGTTGATAGTACGTACTACTATCATAGCAAAAAAGTGGAAAGTTAGAAGGAAAGGAACTAGAAATTCTCATATTCTTTCTGGATTGTCCTTGTTTCTCACAATATTCAGCTTCAAGATCTTGGACCCTTTCTATTAAAGATAACAATTCATTGCCAAAACCATGAGATTCTTATCATCATGCAATTTCATATAATTTTGAGATTGTATTAATTTGGTCTTCAACTTAGTTAAAAGTGCATCTCTACCTTTCAATTGCCTTTTTATGATCTGTCTGTGATATAACTCATAGTTCTTGATTATTCTTTAGCTCTTACAATTAATTGCTTATTTCCTTACAAATGGTTCGACTACAACAAATGGATAAATACATAAATCGTCAGAAACCAAAATTGGAACTAACTTAGATGGAAAAAGGAACTAGCTTATAGTTTTAGGATTGTTGCTCACTGGGCCTTATGTGGATGGAATTCACCTTTTGAGTGGAAAGATGTTCCTCAACTGTTGCTCCACCACAGCCACAAAACATGGAGTACGGTAGTGCTTCCACTTTCACACATGTGTAATATGTTATTCCCAACACACTAGGATCTTTTGTTCTTTTTTTTTGTGACATAAACCTTAGCCAAAATTGCTACAAGTATTATTTGAATCTGTTACCAAAACTTCTGATTTAGAAATGTTATCATGTTATGACAATATCAACCTAGAAATTGTTTTGCCTGTTGATAACTAGTTTGGTTAAGTTATGTTAGTACCAACCTTACATAGCCCATATTTCTACTTCATTTCCAGTCTCAATTGATGCCATTGCAATATTTTATGAAGAACAATATAAAGCACTTAACATATAAAACATATAACGACTTACAAAGCATGAAGTATCTTTTCTCTGGTCAAGATTTTATGAAGCACAATACATGTAGTACTCAACCCTTTTCCTTGTCAATATTTATCTTTTTTGTCAATAGAGAAAGGTATCATGGAGCATTGAACATGAAGAAAAGGTCAAGAAAAATTTTCACACCAAAGCATCTCATAGATTATCTGAGATGTTTAAAAAAGCTCGAACAAAAGGGAAAAAACCTGAGTGGATGGGGGACACTGTTTTGAATTGTCTTTTGGAGAAGTGGAACATGCCACTTTATAGACAAAAGTGTGAAACCGCCAAGAAGAACAAGACATCTGATAAGGGTGGTTGTTTGCACACTAGGGGATCCATTAGCGTGCATGAGCATGTTATTCGTCTGGTATGATGACATATCAATTTTATTTTACATTTCTATTCATTAATTTTACAAATATTTGTTGTTAACAACTTACATCTTCTTTGGTTATAGTTATAGGAGCTTGGTCGGACAGTGCATGTCGATGAAATTTTTCAGCAAACACATATTCGAGCATCAACAGGACAATTTGTCGATGAAAGGTCTAGAAGGACACATGTTAGTTTCTACTAAATCTATTTATATTCTTTATTAGGTTTTAAATCTTATTTGCTCTATTTATTTAAAGATAATCATGTGTTACAGGAAGAGTTTCAAGCTAGATTTTCTCAATTAAGATTTGAGACTGGATATGTTGGTGGTTCAGCTACTGCTCCCCTAGACCCTACAGATGAGGAAAGATTGAGAAACCATGCTGGTTCAAGGTTGTTGATGGAAGGTACAAGGGACGAGTATATGGCATTGGAAATGTCAGTGGTAGAGATGACTGTGTCGATAGTTACATACAACAGACACAGGCATCTTCTTCTCAGTAATCGATTGTGCATGACATTTCTAACCTTCATAATATAGTATCAACCCATGCTGAGCAACTTCGCCAGATGAATTCTAAATTTAAAGGTTTTATTGGCGCCATATACATTACCTTCCACCTCCTGCAGCAGCAGCTGCACAAGAATTTCTTCAATCCCAAATTCTTTCACAAACTAATGTTCAGCAACCACAACAACCACAACAAGCACAGGAAGCACAGGAGGATCAACCACAGGACGATCAGGGCGATCAACCACAATAGGATCAACCACAACATCCTCGTTATCAAAGAAATTACTAGTTATGTTTTTAGAATCTAGGAGGACTCAAACTTATGGAGAACTAATTTGAACTGTTATTTGTTCTACTTGAAAAATTATGTAAACTTTTCTACTAGTTATGTTTTTAGAGTAATCTAGGAGGACTCAAACTTATGGAGAACTAATTTGAACTTTTATTTGTTCTACTTGACAAATTATGTAAACTATTCTATTAAGGATTAAATGTTAAATGATTGTCTCTGAGTTAAGACTTAACTTATATATGTCAATGTATGAATGGATAATGGGCAGGTGTTGTGATTTGATGTCATTTATCTGTTTGGAAATGGATAAGTTTGATATGTAAACGTTACTGCAAAAAAAAACTGTATATAAATTATATACGGATATTCCGTATATAAATATATAAATTATATACGGATTATCCGTATATAATTTATATACGGATTATCCGTATATAATTTATATACGGATTTGCTATATATAATTTATCTACGAATTTTCTGTACATAATTTATATACGGATATTCCGTATATAATTGATATACAGATATTCCGTATATAACTTATATATTTTATATACGGATTTTCCGTATATAAATTATATACGGATATTCCGTATATAAATTATATACGGATATTCCGTATATAATTATATACAGAATATCTGTATATAAATTACATACGGAAAATCTGTATATAAATTATATACGGATATTCCGTATATAATTATGTACGGATTATCCGTATATAATTTATATACGGATTTTCCGTATATAAATTATATACGGATATACCGTATATAATTATATACAGAATATCTGTATATAAATTACATACGGAAAATCCGTATATAAATTATATACGGATATTCCGTATATAATTATGTACGGATTATCCGTATATAATTTATATACGGATTTTCCGTATATAACACTACCTATGACAGTATTATATATGGATTTTTGCCGGTATATAATCCGTATATAACCAAATTTTATATACGGAGTTTTGGCCTTATATATGGATTTCAGCTGTAGATAATGATGTTTTCTCTTGTAGTGATTGAAATTGAATGGTCTTTAAAGAAATGAAAGAAATTAGAAATGCAGGAAAGAAGCCAGACAAAATAGACAACATTAAAGTGGACAAAAAATATTAAACTGAACAATACAATAGCTAAATATTCGAACATAATTATAGCTACAAAAATACAACGCTTAAACTAAAACATTAAATGCACGTTGCAACGGGAACAAATAAATTACCAAATTTCTTGACCAATTGAAATGCACAGATAATTCACCAACACATCTAATACTATTGGAATTGCAATGAGTGAACTAGAAAGAAGTAAAATGTTGATTGTTAAAGTGCTAAAAGAAAAAGGGAAAGCATGAATAGTAAAAGATGGACCATCTTCTTCCATATACGTGGCAGCTGCACCTTTTGGATGTAAATCACCGAATAAAGAAATGAAAGTTGAAAGCAGCGATAATGAACCAAATAAAAGCCCCGAATGAAACGCAAGCAAAGTGAATATCCAAACTTACTACAGTAGCATGTAAATCAACGTTGCATAATATGAGAAAAAGAAAGTGTATAACGATGTAACAATGAGCTCAATTAAAAAATGCACCAATAAAATAAAAAAAATGGCAAAGAGTAAAATCAGCCTTCATTCTCAAATTGAAATTAGCGCGTTGCAAAAAGAAAACATAATCTTCAACCTGTGTCCACCGCAATGTTCCCAGGAAGCTCCATTAAAATGTTCAAAGAAGAAAGTCAAGTGAGCGTTCCCGTGTGTGGCAGCTGTTTCCTTCTTTTCATTGCAAATTTTCGGACCTCTCTGTGTGCTCCATGCCTTGCTTAACTCTTGCAACTTCTTTGTTGGCCCAGCTGAAGTCTGCGTGCTGCACTTTACTTGCTACACTCCTCGGGTGGTGTGTTATTTCCAAGATGCTGAACTGTTGTTGCTGTGTGTGTGGAGGATGTCTCTTTTAATTACCCAAGGCCCGCTGCACCTCCATCACGTGTTGTCATTCTGTTGTGGGCCGTGATACACCCTCAAGCAGCTAGACGCAACTCCCTTGCTCCTTCACGTGTTGTTGCTTCTAATGTGCTCATGTGGTGGCTGTTGGATATCACCCCTACTGCTAAAGTGCTGCAGCTGGACCGCATGGATGCTACTTCCGAAACTGGACTTGCTCTTGAAATTTCTAGCCGAGACTTGCTTCACATGCTACAGGATTTTTTTTGTTGGACTTTGGGCGCTGCTGTGTGAACGTGGTGGATCTCTAAACCCAAGCTACTGGTGTCTTTTGTTCTACACATGATCACCCTTTTTTTTACTGAATCAACACCCCCACTCCAGCAAGAAGCATTGACACCTTATGCTCATGGGCCCCGCTGCCTCTTAAAAGAAATTTGTTTCTTCAGCTGGTGCAGTCTATGTTGGACTTTTTCCATGTGCACATCTTCAAGCTGCTTCCAATCCGCTGAAGTGCTGCTGCCCTTTCTCCAAGCCTTTTCAAATGTGGGTCGTGACACCACTTTTCCAAGCGTGGGCCATGATGCTTTCTTGCAGCTTCTCAACATGTGTTGCAGATTTACTTGGACGTCCCATGTGCTTTCTTAAATGAAGAAACGAATCACTTGCTATCTCTTTTTCATGCGTCGTGATACTGCTTCTTTTTTATGGGCCGTGAGTTGCAACAGAACAAGACTGTGCACACTTCTTCCCATCTTTTCTCCAAGGAAAATTGAATGTAATAAAAGATATGATGTGACCGTGTGCCATTTTTTTCATTCCAGCACAATGAAATTAGTGTGCCTTTTTACTGAATCAGCACCCCCACTTTTCTTTAATAATAAATGTGCCTCCAAAAGTCCTAAATTGTATTTCCAACATTTTCCCTACAATTAATAATGCAAATAACTATCTCAGATAATTCAAATTAATCAAAATTAGAATTTTCGGTCAAATTAAGCACAATAGAAAAAAACAGAAAAATACCGGACATTTAAGCACAATTTCCTGATTAATTCTAGAACAATAAACTAAGTGAAGTTAAGAAAATATTGACTCGTCATAGGATCAGCTGCACTTATTCAATTTGCATGCAAGAAGCTTTTACTTGATGAGTAAGTATGTCTTTAACAGCAGAATGCAATTTTTTTCCCTCTGTGTTTTTTTATTAATTATCATAATCAATTATTTGAATAATTCACCTCTAGTTATTAGAGACAAGCATTGGTTTTTGCATATATGTGCTTCAACTTTGTAATTCCTCCTTCTAATAACCTTATTGTGTTATATCAAATATCAACATCAGATATTTCCCTTCAAGGAATTAGGTTTTTTTCCTGATGATGTCGTCAAAATGTGAGAATTTAAACAGGGTATGATATACCAGAGGATTACAACAGATACATGTAGGTTATACATGTTACACATAGGTTGCTATCAATAATAGCTAGCTATTGTTTACAGGAGTAAATATCTTAAAACAAAACATAGTTACTACAAAAACTAAACCTCAACAAGCTTCTTCAAAGTGTCAAATACACTAGTGAAAGGATTAAGCTCAAGGGGAGTTCATTCCTAGATCAGGAAATTGTCATAATCAGTATCAATTGTTAGATAAACTCAAATTTTAGAGATTTGTTATTTTATTTAGTTTTGGGTTTAGTAATATTTGGTTTGATTTTGATTGAGATAAAATAGATATAGGTGGTTTTGATTTTAAGTATGTTGATATTTTATATTCAGTTTTTATTATTTGTACTTGGCCCAAGGCCCTATTTGCACCTAGTTAAAGCTTGCCAAGGTTTAATGAAAATCACCCACAATGGATTGAAGAGTAATATTATTTGTGTGGGTCGCGTTATTTTTTAACAAAGTGGTATCAGAGCCATTATGCTTTGAGTACCGGAAAAAAAAAGAGGGAGAAAAAAAAAGGGGAGAAAGGGAGAGTCTTGAGAGAGAAAAAAGGAGAGAGGGGAGAGTCAAATACCCAGAGAGAGAAAAAATAGAATGGGAAGAGTCTGAGTGTCCGAAAAAGAGAGTAAAAAAAAGGAGAAAGAGAAAGTAAGAGAGGGTAAAGGGAGTCAACTATTGTAATTTTTGAGGTTAAAAAGACGCAAAGTGAAGGACATTCTACGAGATTGTAGATGAAGGATAGGTTCTACGAGATTGTAGAAGATTCCACAACGGTGAGAAGATAGCGAAAGATGCATCTTCAAAAGACGCGTACAAGGACAACTGTGTTAAGTAAGACCAGCTTTGAACTCTAAGAAAGGGAGTTTGAAAATTTGAAGGAGAAAGCCAGCCGAGTTGTGGAGAAGAGTTTGAAATCATTGGCAGATGATTTTGAGAGTTTTGTGTGCATCGTTGAAGGACCTATCAAAACGAGTATAATGATCCCTATACCGAAAGTCTTCCTGGCAAATGGTATTCAGGTAATCGAGTTCCGTTAAGATACGGCAGTTGGAAAGGGCTACTCGTGGTTGTGGAAATCGAGTTATGGAGGTGCACCGGCAGCGGAAATGTTAGCCACTACTTCAAGTGCTTCAGGAAAAGTTTCACATGAAGGGTAGAAGTTCGAAATACTCAAGGCATACACTATCTAAGAGAGAGAAGAATAAGGAGAAGAATGAGGATAGAAGAATAAAGAGCAAATTTCGAGAAGAATAAATAGAAGAGATCTTAGAGCAGAGGTCGAGAATAAAGGATGAAAACTTTAAGTTTATGGGAGAATTTTGTTAGATAAACTCAAATTTTAGAGATTTGTTATTTTATTTAGTTTTGTGTTTAGTAATATTTGGTTTGATTTTGATTAAGATAAAATAGATATAGGTGGTTTTGATTTTAAGTAAGTTGATATTTTATATTCAGTTTTTATTATTTGTACTTGACACAAGATCCTATTTGTACCTATTTAAAGGTTGTCAAGTTTTAATTAAAATCACCCATAATAGATTGAAAAGTAATATTATTTGTGTGGGTCGCGTTATTTTTTAATATCAATCACATCATAAGGTTCCTTGGGAATGAATGACAATGTAGGAAAGCAAAGATAGCATTTTTCTTTGATCATCTCCTGCTTCTGTAGCTGTGTCTCCTTTTTATCCAAATCTTCTTCCGAAACACATTGAACATTTCCCCTAATTCTGGTTATAAACCCATTTGGGTCTCCGTGAACACAAAAGGTGTCAACTTGAATAATTAGTTTCAATTTATCCCTTGACGTGTTGATCTTACGATTATCCATCTGAGCTATAGTCAGTATGTTATGTATAGTTGACTAATTTACTTAATAAATATGGGTCAGTAAATTATTTACACCATTCTATGTTTAATCATGTTGACACAGAAAATGGTTTTATATGCGCTGGTGATGTGGCCATCGTCCTTCGATGTCATAGTGTATCTAGTCATTGAAATTTCCAATAAGTGAAATTAAGTTAAAATATACTAGATGTTCACCTTTATTATTATTTTCTTTTAATTATAATTACCTAGTTGATAAATGGTCTCAATTTAACATTAACTTAATTTTGTATGCAGATCGAGAGTAGACAATTTCAATACCTGAGAAAGTTGTTTTTTTTATATACAAGCATCACCTGGTGGGATAAAGTTTGTTTGCTGTTAATACTGAAGTAAAGACCATAATTCAGTGGCTTGCAGCTTCTCAGGATTTAATCCAAATTTGTTTATGATTTAATGGGATAGCCACATTAGGATAACACTGTTTTATAGTGGGTAATAAAAGTAATTAGATACACTGGTTTAGTTGTTGAAACCATGTTATATTTTGTTCTGGACCAATATGAATATGTTAGAACTGTTTTAAACAGTTATCTGAACTATTGCAGTATAACTGAACTAAAAAATAGTTCAGTTCAATTTTTTTAAACTATTTTTTAGTTTAGTTCAGTTTACTTGAATTGTTTCATAGTTAACTATGTTTATACTTCAGTTCAGTTTATAGTTTATTTGAATTTCTAATGATCTAAATAGATTTGATTCTTATTGTATAACAATGACAAAAATTCTCATATCGGCACACATCGACACCTAAATATTTATGAATAAAATTCATGAGTAGTGAGTATAGTAAATATTTGAATACTTGTTTGCAAACAAGTTGGATGCGATATCACACTATCTGTATTTGTGGATATTTCTTATCTGCAAAAAAATTAAAATGAAAATTTAATTTATATTTTTTTTAGTTGAATTTAATTAAAATTAAAATTAATTTATATTTTATTATATTAAATTTAATTAAAATTAAATTTTAATTTATATTTAATTTATTTTATATTTCATTTTGTAATTTTATTTAAATTTTATTTTCAAAATTTATAAAATATATTTTTTTAAGTATCCGTGGATATCGAAGAGTACTCGTGAGTTTTAAAATATTCACGACTATTTTTTAAATAGATATCCAATAAGGTAACTAGTTAATTTTTTTGTTGCAGTTCGAGTAGTGGTTAGACACTATTCGTCTCTGATCTTACCTGTGGTTATCCCTAGTGGCAAGCGTTGATCATGTTGACCAAATTAACATCAAGATTAAAGCATCATTAGTAGAATTGACTAATTAAAGACTAATATATGTAATTAGTTATATAGACTAGACCCATCCAAATAAAAAAATCATAAATAATAGTATAAATAGCATAATTTACAAGGTAACAAAAAACATTAATCATTAATTACCACGTTTATTACCTTGGTGATGCACTTGACTGATTTGGACATCATAGTATCTTCTATACTCATAATCCATATTTGGTTAAGAAAGAACAAATATCTTTGGAGATAACGAATTCTCTCAAAGTTGACAACGTCAAACATTTACAACATGTATCTAACCGAGTTAGAATTCAATCCTATATAAATGACAAAATTTGGATTAAGAGTCAAATTATGATTAACATTAACATGCAAAATTATCCAAATTCCGTGATTCCACCATTTTATAAAAGGCAACTGTGTAATTGAATCCTCATAACATACCTCATCGAATACCATTTAATGAAATAAAACCAATTTAAGAAATAATACAATTTAATTCTCTCAATGAAATGCCTTAACAAACACAATCTAATGGAATTCAATCAATACAACAAACAATATTGTAGAATCATGTCAACATGGTTGTTCAAATACAATTTAATGCAATAAAAGAAATGATAGAGCTGAATCTAATCGACATGACACATCATACTCATGATCTAATGAAATGAGATCAACACGAAAAGTAATGTCGTCAAATTCAGCAAACAATGACTTATTAAAGTTAAACTATACTTTTGTCATACCTTTTCTATATATCATAGATATGTTCAAGAGTTTGTCAACAATGTAACTATCTTGTTCCCTATATAAAACTCTTAATCAATTCCTTTGTACTTAACTTTTCTATGTATAAAGATATTTTATTTTTGTCATGAACCTTATATTTGCTTTTACACTTTTGGTTTTAGTGATAAACCATGATAGTTAATATAGTTTTTATACGCCTAAATTTATCACTGGCTTTTGCACGTGGTTTAATGTGATGCATCTTGTATGATTTTTCATGCTCTTTATGTTCTTCACAATTTGAAGTTGATGTCCTGATTTTATTTTTGTTTTGAGGGCATCCACGTTATTGGGGGATTACAGGCAATGCAATATATATACATGGAGGACACTTGTCATTTCTGCCAAAATAATTATGCCTTTGAACGTAATGTGTATCGATCGTAAATAGAGATTGGTGGAATAAAATCTATTATTTATTTGAAGGTTTATTGTATTATATAGGTTTAAATGCCTTTGTCGTCCTCATGTTTAAAGGTGATTTTCAGTTTAATACCCTATTTTAAAAATGCCTCTATTTGATTCCCATGTAACATAAATTGTATCAATTACATCTCTTTCGTTAAATTGATAAACAGAGTTAACTTCGTTTGACGTGACTATCATATCTTTAATTTTTTTTATATAACTTTAACAAATTTTTTTTCTCTCTCCTCACTCAAAACTCACCACCACCAAACCCTCCTCCAGCACCACCACCTCCACCTGTTCCTTCTCGGCCTCCAATTTAGCAAGTTCGTTTCTAAGATTTTTTGCTTCAGTATCTGCTTTAGCAGCCCTTTCATCACTCCCCTTTGCATCTGTCTGGGCCATATATAATGTAGTTTCCATACTAGCTCTCCTTTCTATGCACTGCTTGTACTAAACTAGACCAGCTTCCTTCTCATATTTAAGCTCGGAAAGGGCTTCTTGCAATACTTAAATTTCAATTTCAGCTTTGCTTGCTCGTTCATCAAGGCCACCAGCATCTTGTTGCGCCTTAGTTAGCTCTCTTTCCAATTCAGATAACTTCTCCAAACTTTTCTGATACTGAAGAAGGATAGAATCCTTGTCAGACTGTATAACTTCCAGTTCTTTCCTTAAGGTTTGATCTTCGCTTTTGGCTTTCTGTGCACGCTCAAACTCAGAATGGTTGTGGCCTTCACAGTCTGACTTTCAGCCATTATAAGGGAGACAACCCAAACATATCGTTTAACTGCTTTAGACCCTTTTTGCTAAGATCGCTTGGAGATTCTTCAAAACTCTCCCCACTCGTTTTTGAAGTATTTTGGATGGAAGAAAATCCAAATGCATCTTTCTGTAAGGCGACTGACTCCAATAATGAACGAATTGGATGTGGACATTCTGGTGTGTGCGGCTCAGCTCCAGTGCCTGAAGAACCACATGGTGAATCATCATTCAGCAAGTTGGGGAATGCTTCTAAAATGGTTTTATGGGTCTGGCGTGGCTCCCCTGTCGCATGATCATACCTCTTTGCTAAAGCACGGTATGCTTGATAGAACTCCTCAACTAATTTCATGAGTTCTGGCCGCTTCTTATAGTACATCTATGCACGAAAAAATAAAAAGAGTGCCCAGCAATTGTGATCTAAAATGTCAATCACAAGAGGAGCAAAGATCTCTTGCTTTGGAGCTTAAACATGGCCTTCAGCTATTGGAGGACGTAGAGCTTTCCAAACAAGGTTTTAAGGAAGAAATGCTACATATTGTGGAAGAAAACAGAACTTTGTATGAACTTAACTTCTCTTCCACCATATCATTAAAAAATAGGCAAACAGAAATTTCGGAGTTGAAGAAGATCAAGGAGAAACTTGAACGAGAGTTTGCCATAAAGGTTGAACAAAGTAATGTCCTATAACAGGAGTCTAGCCAAGTAAAGGATGAAATCCAGGTCTTGAGTAATAGATACCAGACTATATTGGTGGTGGAGGAGCAGGAGGAGAGGGTGGGTTTCGAAGGTGGGTTTGGTGGAGGAGGAGGAGCCGGTGGATGGTTTGGAGGTGAAGGAAGAGGAGCAAGTAGAGGTGGTGGTGTTGGAGGAGGTGGTGAGTTTTGAGTGAGGAGAGAGAAATGTTTTTTTGTTAAAGATACAAGAGAGAGAGAGGAAAAGCTGCACGTTGTCGGAATCAGAGGAGAGAGAAGAAAAAAAAGTAATGATGTGATAGTCACGCACACGAAGTTAATTCTGTTGGCATCAATTTAAGGGAAGGGATGTAATTGATACAATTTATGCTACATAGAAATCAAATAGAAGCATTTTTAAAATTGAGTATTAAATTGAAAATCATTTTTAAACACGGAATAAAAAAAGCATTTAAACATGTTATACACTATGAAAAGTGTAATATATTTTGGTGTATTATTATAAAATATTTGAGGTTTTTATTTTTCTATTTCCTAAGAAAATTTTAGTTATTTTCATAAATCATTCTTATAAATTATTTTAAAATCTAGTTTAACCTTTTAAAAGTCTTATTTTAAAAAAAGAAGTTTATTCAAATTATCACTCAGTACAAATATTATTAAATAAAATTGTAGATTCGCTTATAAATAAGTTACTTAACATAATCATGCGTATTTTTTAATAATCAACATAAGTAAGTATCACTTTTAATAAATTAAAAGATATGTTGTTTTAAAATGAATTTAACATAATAATATATTATATTATTTAAATAATTAAATTGGTTAAGAATTTTGAAAAAGAAAACTCTAAATTTAAACATAAGGGTTAATTTATTTTTGTCCTTACACTTTTCTTTAAGTTTTGTTTTGTGTCTTATAATTTAAAAAATTTATTTGGTTAATTCTCAAACTTAAAAAAAGTACTATAAGATTTTTTTAAATAATAATTAATTTTAGTGACAAAAATATATGTAAAGAGCAATTTTTTAATTAAAGGATAACTTTTTTAATAGCCAAAACCTTGTAATTAATGTTAGTGACCAATTTATATATAAAAATTATTTTAGTTAATAATTTAAAAACCAATTGTAATTTTTTATTTATTATAGAAACTATTTTAGTTATTAATAATGTTAGGTTTATAATTTATATTTAAATTAGTCATTATAGTATTTAATTATTTTAAATCAATGTGGATTAATATTAAAGATTTTTTTTTTGTAGTGAAATAATTATGTAGATTTAATTACAGTATCAACTTTTTTATGACAATAAATTGTTACTAAAGTTAAATTTAAATATATATATATATATATATATATATGTAAATTTAATCGTTGTATTTCAACCGTACAAATTGTTACAAGATATGAATATAGGTCTAAAGGATTGAAATTATATATTTTCAAAGAGTGGAGAACTAAATTCATGTAAAATATTTTGGTGTATTATTATAAAATATTTGAGGTTTTTATTTTTCTATTTCCTAAGAAAATTTTAGTTATTTTCATAAATCATTCTTATAAATTATTCTAAAATCTAGTTTAACCTTTTAAAAGTCTTATTTTTTTTAAAAAAAAAGTTTATTCAAATTATCACTCTGTACAAATATTATTAAATAAAATTTTAGACTCGCGTATAAATAAGTTAGTTAACATAATCTTGCATATGGTTTTAATAATCAACATCAGTATCACTTTTAATAAATTAAAAGATATGTTTTAAAATGAATTTAAAATAATAATATATTATATTATTTAAATAATTAAATTGGTTAAGAATTTAAAAAAAAATTAAATTTAAAAATAAGGGTTAATTTATTTTTGTCCTTACACTTTTCTTTAAGTTTGGTTTTGTATCTTATAATTTAAAAAATTTATTTGGTTAATTCTCAAACTTAAAAAAAGTAATATATGAAATTTTTTAAATGATAATTAATTTTAGTGACAAAAAATATATTTAAAGAGTAATTTTTTAATTAAAGGATAATATTTTTAATAGTCAAAACCTTGATAATTATTGTTAGTGACCAATTTATATATAAAAACTATTGTAGTTACTAATTTAAAAACCAATTATAATTTTTTATTTATTATAGAAACTATTTTGGTTATTAATAATTTTTAGTTTATAATTTATATTTAAATTAGTCATTATAGTATTTAATTATTTTTAATCAATGGATTAATATTTAAGAATTTTTTTGTAGTGAAATAATTATGTGGATTTAATTACAGTATCAACTTTTTTATGACAATAAATTGTTACTAAAGTTAAATTTAAATATAAATACACATATTATGTAAATTTAATCGTTGTATTTCAACCATACAAATTGTTACAAGATATGAATATAGATATATAAAGGATTGAAATTATATAATTTCAAAGAGTGGAGAACTAAATTCATGTCTTTATAACTCTGTATTTTATTTATATATTCTTTATTGTGTTCATATGGTAAGATAATTTTATATTTCCCTATGATGTCTTATTATTTTTTGTAAGGATGTGGAAAATATATATCTATATATATACAAAAAGAAAGGGGGAAAATAATGAAATTAAGTGAAAAGGGAGGGAACCTGAAAAATGGGTTAAAAGAGGGAATTAGTGTATTGGGCTAATAGAACTATCTTTTAATATTATAAATAGAACCTCTTTAGAACAACATGGTTCATTAGCCTATTTCTGTTTTTTCTCTCTAAAACTCAACTCTCCAAGTTCTCTGCCTTCTCTATACCACTTCTTCTCACTGAACCATCTTCTCAACAATCAGGAAGCATGTAAGGATTCCTGGTGTTGAGAGCTCGAAATCCCACCGATGAATTTAGTGTTTTTCCTCCGGTAAGTGTTTTTCCTCTTTTCAGTTCATTTTAGGGCTTTGATCATGCAACAAATCTGGTTGCATGTGGCCCATTGCACTTTCCTTCAATTTCTAGCATTTTGGGAGGTGCAAGTGTGTGGTTAGGGTCTTCGGGAACTTGGTTGTTCAATTAAGAGGTAAGGGAAGCTGGGTTATTTTTTATTTTGTAGAATTCTCATAGGTGTAAATTAAAATTTGCGATGATTATGAGATGATGCATGTAGAACTGTTTTCTTTTAGTGTATATTGCTATTTGAATTGATGTTTGTGTGGATTTGAGACATGTATGTTTTGAAAGTTGAGATGTGAAATCTGTGAAACTGTGTCATGATGTTATGAACTACGTGGAGTGGGTTTAGTTTGTTGTAATTGGCCGGGTTGGGAGTAATTGGGGGTTTGAAATTTGTTATAACATACTTAAAATAGAAAGCATGATGGTTTGGTAGTGCTTTAGGGTATTTTGGAGGAAGTGAGATAGGGAATTTTAGAGTTAGGGGTCTTGGACATATTTAAACTGTTGAGGCAGCTTAGGCAAGTTAATTATAACTTGTTAGGACTATAAAATTGGTTAAAATGAGGTTCTAAATGGTAGAAGTGGAGTTGAGTGCTTTGGTTGAGGAAAACTAGTGTTTTGAGTGAGTTTAGAGGAAGTGAAAGGGTGTTTTTGAGTAATTGAGGTCTAGGGTGTAAGTGGGTAGTGGGGACAATTTGATTGAGTCATTTAAGACTTATTAGAAGTGTTAAATTTGCTAAAAACACATTCTAAGTGGTAAATTCAATTTTAAACCTCTAGGTTGATGAAATTGGGTTTTTAAAGTATCAAAAGTGGTTTGATACACCTAGTCTTGGATCTAGTGACCAAATGGATATTAGTTTTAACTTACAAACATGTTTTCCCATCAATACAAATGTGTAAAGAACCCCTTTAGTCATTAGAATAGGCCCCAAGTGCATCAAAAGCCAATTTTCATAGTTGTTGTCAATTGATATGGTGCCTCAGCGCCCCTGGTGGAGCCCTAGCGCCCCTGATACAGCAACGATTCACGCTGAGCGCCCCCCAGCGCCCCTGTGCGTATCAACATGCTATTGTTTTTGTTTTTGATGGTTTTTTAGGTTTCAGATGTCTGTTTTGGACGTTTCTTAGGTCGTTTTGGAGGTTTTGGACCCTTCCGGAGCTGTTAGTGATGGTTTCGGAGCTGTTTTCCTTACCTAAATATGAGTATCCTTATGGTATGGATTGATTGATGTTGTTTGACTAAAAGAGGGCCTTGTATGTTTGTATATATGGCTTGATTTTGGAACATGATTGAGGGCATGTGTATTGTGTGTGAATTATAGTTTGAAAGTATGTACATATAAAGGTTATGATTGATGTGGGATGTAACAAGTATGGTATGTTGATGATTCAAAGAGGATTGTGATTTGAATGGTATTGAAGTAAGATCTCGAGGTGAGATCATTGTAGTATTTTAGAATGAATATATGAGGCTTCCATATGGGGGATTATCCCAACACTCTAATGGTCTTTCATTCTCACTTAGAGAGGATTGATGCATGTGGTGAGAGTAGTGGGAGTAACCCCTCGGTAACGGACTAACCTTGTGTGTGGTCGGGTGAAACCCCTCGACAATGGCTTTGCAAAGCAGTAGAGGCCACCACAAGTGCACAACCCGCCCAGATCGATATTCATTCTAAGTCCGGACAAGTCTAGTATGCTTTATAATATGATATGATACTTGCTTGTTTACTTGCTTATGAATGTGTTGTTATACTTAATATTATTAGATATCATGTATGTTTTTCAACCTAGCTTACCCTTGCTTTTCTGCTGTTTGTCTGTGTCTTATATGTCTGTGTTCTTCCTTTTACAATGATCATCCACTTGGATGTGAGCAGAGGTAGGGGAGGTTCTTATGGAGCAAACTTTGGAGGGAGATGCAGCTACCTAGTTCTTAGGATTCTTTTTACTGTCTTCTCTATTTTTAGATACTCTTTTGTAAGTAAAGTTTTAAAATTTATGGTCAGTTTTGGATGACTGTAAAGCTTATAACTATATTTACATCCTTAAACTATTTTGTCATATCATAATGTTTATCATTCGATATTATATAGTTATATATATAATTATTGGGATGTTACATTTTTGGTCAAAAGGGGAGCAACTCCTATATCGTTGCTGGATTTTCCTAAGGAGCAGAACCCATTTTCTTAAAATGTCCAACTCTCTCTAGAAATCTCTTTCTTATTCTCTCTGCCTTCTCTCTAGTTTCCACACTAATTCCCTCATTGCATGTTCGTTTAGGAGGTGCTCAAGCGTCTGCAACGTCGAGAGCTTTAGATTGAACCGATTGGTTTCTCTTTTCAGATCAGTAAGTGATTTCGTCTCTCTTCCCCGCTATTTTAGAACCTAGGGCATAGGTTGTATGTGCGTTGTTCCTTCCCTTTCTGTTTTCTTCAAGATATTGAGCTCTAAGAGTTGTTTACATCACCGCTTGGTGGTTTGAAGGGTGCTGTTACGGTCTTGGCTGGTTGGGGTATTGTGGACAGCTTTTTGGGAGCTAAATTATGCAGGAATCAAGGTAAGGGGAGATAGATATTATTTTACATTGTTTGCTTGAACTATGCATGTGCTGAAATCTGCAATATTCTCCGGTTTGATGAACAATTGTGTTTTGGTGTGAAAATGTGTTGTGTGTATTTGAATGAGAAGTTGTGGAACTGTGAATTAGTGTTGTTAATATATTTGGAGGAGAAGTGTGGCTTTGATTAAGTTTATTGGTAAGGTAAATTTGTTTCAAGAACTATTAGGTAGAGTGTTAAGTGAAATTATAGTGTTTAGGGGCAAAATAGAGGAAGTAAGGGAGTGATTTTGAGAAGTTGATGTCTGAGGTATAATTGGTCTATTGGGGTACTGTTAGTAAGTCTATTGTGACTTAATTGAATAATAGAAATGGTTAAAATAAGGTCCTAAATGGTAGAAGTGGAGTTGAGTCCTTAGGTTGAGGAAAACTAGTGTTTTGAGTGAGTTTAGAGGAAGTAAGAGGGTGTTTTTGAATAATTGAGGTCTAGGGTGCAAGTGGGCAGTGGGAACAGTTTGATTGAGTCATTTGAGAGTTGCTAGAAGTGCTAAATTTTCTAAAAACACATTCTAAGTGGTAAATTCAATTTTATACCTCTAGGTTGATGAAATTGGGATTTTAAGTGTCAATTTGAGTTGCAGCAGTGTTTGCAGAGTTTTCACAAGGTCTAGAGGGTCTTAGGGGTCTTTAGAAGTTGGGGGTAAAGTGTTGCAAGTGAGAAAATTGAATTTTAATTGTGCCCATTTTTATTTGTTTTATTGTGAAATTGAAAATAAGGAAAAATTGAAAGGAACGTTGGAGCTGTAATGGAACTGTAATGCTTATGATGTGTATGATGAAAATGTTATTGGAAGATTTCTAGCTTGAGTGTGGAGCTATGTGAAGAAGAAACTCTTGTAGTAACAGTGTTTGAGATCAAAAAATACAGGGATATGATTTGCTGACTGCGTAATGCACTAAAAATACATGGAATATGGCATTTTCAGATTTAGCTTATGCCGGTTTTCTTGTTACTAGGGAAGGGACTTTCTTGAACTCGTGGATCCACCACTTTTAGACAGTGTGGTCGCCCCTGGTGAGCCCGGTGGTGCCAACAACATCGGGATCCTGAAGCAAGGGGTTGTTCAAGGGGTTCAACAAATCGAAGTTGAATATGAACATTTTATCTTTCTTGAGAAACACGCTTTTCTGGTCGAACCAGTCGCCCCATCATTCCCTAAGGGGAGAGTTTTTTAGTAGCAGCGCGTCCCCGATTATGGTGATGCGGGTGGCCATGTCCCTGACAACGTCATCGACGGGGACGTCATCGGAGGCGAAGGCAGCCTTGGAGGGGTCATGGTCGGGGAAGGATCAGAGGGGGTAAGTCGTTGTTGGTGCGCGATTGGGGAGGGAGGGAGGGGAGAGCTGTTGGTATCGGAGGGGTTAATTTTTATTTTTTTAAAGAGTTTAGCGCAGCGGATTAAAATACAGAGAACGTACAGCGTAACAAGTCACAGTTTTAAACAATTTTCTTTCAGAAAATTTACCAAGCAGATAACGTGCGTTAAGTATAAAATGAGTATAGGGCAAAAGAAAATCACACAGGAATTTTTATACTGGTTCGATTCAACAGAATCTACGTCCAGTCGTTAATCACTACAAAGAGTGATTAACAGTTCCACTAAAAAATTGTTTAACAGATTACAAGATAAAAACAGTAATAAAATGAAAGAAATAACTCTACCAACTTGAAGAGAACCTGCACTGGCAATCGACACACGATTCACGTGCTTCTCCTTACACAAGACCAGGTAGAGAGCCCCGCCAACTTGAAGAGAGTCCACTTCTTGTATCAGCACACGATACGTAAGCCTCTCCTTCCACAAGACCAGGCAAGGGAACACAGTAAACAAAAAAGCTTTCTCAAGAACGTTCCTCTGACTACACAGTGTTCTGGCTTTTTCCAGTTTACTCAAAAGTGTGTTTTTTTCATGCTTTCAAAACTCATTTAAATAGCCAAACACGCTGAATGCCAAAGGTCAGCTTCCAACTGCCATGAATAATCGATTATTGTAAGTGATAATCGATTATTCAAGTCCGTTACAGAGTTTTCAAAAAGTGATAATCGATTATATGAAGTGATAATCGATTATTCAAGTGAGACTTGTGATAATCGATTATTGCTTCATGATAATCGATTATTGTAGTTCAACAGCATATGATAATCGATTACAGCATGTCCATAATCGATTATATCAGTAGAAATTACAATATTAATTATTTTCCTACTACATTCAAGATACTACAAGTTGCTTTTAAATATTCTCCTATTGTAGACAAAAATTACAATTCTGCAGCATCATCAAAACTTGTCTTCAGGTTTTACCAATACTCCTTTATTGGTAACAATCTCCCCCTTTTTGATGATGATCAAAAATTCTTTTTAAAAAGCAACTTAGTTTTACCTGCAATGCATACAAGCTGAAAAGATAACAGAGTTAGTAGTACCTGTATACTTTGAAGAATATTATTTCTTCTCCCCTATAATATAGATATTAATCTCCCCCTTTTTGATCATAAGCAAAAAGTAAAAATCTCCCCCTTAATATGAGCTCCCCCTCAAAAAGATAACAGATGCATAAAGGGTCATTTTATTAAGAATAACTGGAAAATTTATAAAGATTGAAAATGCCACACAGAAAACAAACAAACTTAAAATCCTAAAAAAAAAACTAAAATTCAGGACTAGGAGATCTTTCAGTGGGAGGGATATTGAGATGATTTTCAATGTTATGTAGTCGAACATCAAACTCAAGAAACTGATCGACTAAGTACTCATCAAGAGATTGCTGCCACTCATGTACTTGATCAAAATGTGTCTTCTGTGCGAGACTCATATCCTCCAATTGTTTGGATAATCTTGCAAAGTGTTCTTCCATAGAATTTGAGGAAGAGAAGGGTATGTTTGAAGGTCCAGCTTCTGAAGGAGCTGCAGCACTCACTGGGTCAGCCATATGAGTGTCCATATCATCATCATCATCAGAATGATCATCATCTTTGTGAATAAGGACCCTTCCTCTAGTAATGAATCCCATCTGACGAAATGTAGTATCTCCAATTTCTGATCCCACAGTCTCAATATTTTGAACAAGTTCGCCTTCAACAGGTATTCCTTTATATTCTAAAATCCTAGAAACAAGAAGAGCATAGGGAAACTGATAAGAGTGGGATTTCTTTGCTTTTACCATGGTGTCAGCAATGAGAGCAGGCCAATCGATGTGTATGTGATTTAAAATCCCATACAGGAGAAGTAAATCCTGCTCAGAGCATTGAGCATGGTTGGTTGCTCTAGGACAGAGAATCCAGACAATCAAGTAATGGATCATCCTCTCTTCAACTTTGAAACCTCCAACCAGTAGCTGTCTTCTATTTGTTTGCCTCTCAGGATGTCGCAGAAAGGATTGAAAAGTGAGCATTCTGTTAAAGTCTTCAAGTCCTAAATGGACTTTGACAGCATCATCCCATATAGGGAGTTGAGCAACATTTGTCCAAACATCATCATCTAAAATGATGCGGACTCCCTTGACCTTGGTAGAAATTATCCCATCTCGATAGCGCAAGTTGAAATAGAAAACTCTTAAGAGATCGGGATAAATATTTCCTTTTTGTTCTACGAAATGTGCTAACCCCTGCTCAGCAAAAGTATTTGGGAATTGAAAACCATAAAAGCGAAAGAAATCAAGACGGATATACTTTACCGCCATGATTTTCCTTTCTTGCCAGGAGTTGATGAAGTCTTCATGTTTCTCTTGATCTGAGATCCATCCATTTATATTAGCAAGTCGTGGTTGAGAGGAAGAAGGAACCCCAGCTGTCTTGCGACGATACCTCCTTGGTTCAGCCATGAAAAAGGATGAAGGGTTGTGAAGTGAAAGAAGAATAAGAAGGTTTTGAGCTCTGGATTTGATTTTTAGCAGCAATGGGTAGCAAAGAGATGTCTAATAATCGATTATGAGGGCCTATTTATAAGAGAAATGGAAAAACTAGCCGTTTATGACCGTTTATAGCCGTTATGAGTCGCTCCAACGGCTCTATTTTTGAATCTGTTTGCGTGATAATCGATTATGACTCGAGATAATCGATTATCAGTTCATTTATTTTTGCCCAGGATTATATGATAATCGATTATGCATGATGATAATCGATTATCTGCTCAAAGATTTCCAGAATGCATTTTAAGACTAAATAATCGATTATGTATTATTGATAATCGATTATAATTCAATAAATTTACGAAAAATGCAAATTTTTGCATGGATTTTGATCCTAGGACATGTCTAAAACTCCTATTTCTCTCCTAAGTTCAAAAAATCTATCTTTAGGTAGAGCTTTGGTAAAAATGTCAGCTAACTGATGTAGAGTATCTATATATTCAATTTGACAATCCCCCTTTTGAATATGGTCTCTTAAGAAGTGATGTCTAATTTCTATGTGCTTAGACCTTGAATGCATTATGGGATTTTTAGTCAAATTTATAGCACTGGTGTTATCACATTTTAGAGGAATGTTTTCAAGGAAAATATCAAAGTCCTCAAGTTGTTGTTTCATCCATAAGATTTGAGCACAACAGTTCCCAGCTGCAATATATTCAGCTTCGGTGGTAGACAGGGCTACACATGCTTGTTTCTTTGAGTGCCAAGACACTAAAGAACAACCTAAGAAATGACAAGTACCACTAGTACTTTTTCTATCAATTTTACATCCACCATAATCTGCATCAGAATATCCTATTAAACTAGGTGAGGAATCTGAGGGATACCAAAGTCCAAAAGAAGTAGTTCCCTTAAGATATTTTAGGACTCTTTTTACTGCAGTTAAATGTGATTCCTTTGGTTTGGCTTGATATCTAGCACATACACATACACTCTGCATAATGTCTGGCCTACTAGCAGTCAAGTATAGCAAAGACCCTATCATTCCTCTAAACATGGTTTCATTTACTTCTTTTCCATTTTCATCTTTATCTAAATAACAAGAGGTGCCCATAGGTGTACTAGCTTCCTTGCAGTTATCCATTCCAAATTTTCTAAGAATTTCTCTACAGTACTTAGTTTGAGATATAAATGTCCCATTCTCCATTTGTTTTATTTGTAGTCCTAAGAAAAAGTTCAATTCACCCATCATAGACATTTCAAATTCTCCTTGCATTATTTTTGCGAACTCTTCACACAAAGAGTCATCAGTTGCTCCAAAAATGATGTCATCTACATAGACTTGTACAAGCAAAATATGTCTTCCTACTTTCTTAATAAACAAGGTTGAATCAACCTTTCCTCTAGAAAATCTATTATCAATCAAAAAGGTACTAAGTCTTTCATACCAAGACCTAGGTGCCTGTTTAAGACCATAAAGGGCCTTTTTCAGTTTAAAAACATGATCAGGAAATTTGAAATCTTCAAAACCAGGAGGTTGACTAACATAGACCTCCTCTTTTATAAAACCATTTAAAAAAGCACTTTTAACATCCATTTGATATAATTTAAATTTCATCAGAGAAGCATAAGCAAGTAGTAATCTAATTGCTTCTAACCTGGCTACTGGTGCATACGTTTCATCGTAATCAATACCTTCCTCTTGACAGTAGCCCTTTGCAACTAGTCTTGCTTTGTTTTTGGTGATGTTTCCGTCCTCATCAAGCTTGTTCCTAAATACCCATTTGGTTCCTATGACTTGGAATTCTTCTTGTCTTGGAATGAGTTCCCAAACATCATTCCTTTCAAATTGATTTAGCTCCTCTTGCATTGCAACACACCATTTGTCATCTTGAAGAGCTTCCTTTATATTCTTAGGTTCTACCTGTGATACAAAAGCAACTGTTAGACAAAAATTATTTAAGTTACTTCTAGTGATTACCCCTTTTGATATATCTCCTATGATGTTATCCAAAGATAGTCCTCTTGGTTGTTGATAGCTTTTAGGATCAACCGCTTGAGATGTTTCTCGAAGTTCAGGAGGATAATTCTCATTTAGGTACATCTCTTCAAGAGCTTCTCTTAGATAATCCTCATCACCTGCAATGGGTTTATTTGACTCAAGAGGATTTCCCTCAAGGTCTACAATTTCATCAAAGACAACATGCATAGATTCTTCAACAATTAGAGTTCTTCTATTGAACACTCTATATGCTTTGCTATTTAATGAATATCCTAGAAATATTGCTTCGTCAGATTTTTCATCAAACTTTCCAAGATTAATTTTATTATTTAAAACAAAACACTTACATCCAAAGATTTTTAAATGAGATATATTTGGTTTTCTACCATTTAATAATTCATAAGGAGTTAATTTCAAAATTGGCCTTATAAGCATCCTATTTAATACATAACAAGCAGTGCTTACTGCATCAGCCCAAAAATACTTTGGCACATTTGATTCACTCATGAGTGTTCTAGCTAATTCTTCTAGTGACCTATTTTTCCTTTCAACAACACCATTCTGTTGAGGAGTTCTAGGTGCAGAAAAATTATGTGTAATGCCATGTTCTTCACAAAATTTCTCAAAAGACTCATTTTCGAATTCTCCACCATGATCACTTCTTAAAGTTTTAATTTTCAAATCTTTTTCATTTTGAATACGTTTAGCAAAGATTTTAAATGCTTTGAAAGCTTCACTTTTCAATGTTAAAAAGAACGTCCAAGTGAATCTAGAAAAGTCATCAACAATAACAAGAGCATAGTAATTTCCACCAAAACTCTTAATTCTAGATGGTCCAAACAAATCCATATGTAAAAGTTCTAAGGGTTTTGATGTTGAAATCATGCTTTTAGAAGAAAATGAAGATTTGATTTGTTTACCTTTTTGACACGCAGAGCATATTTTATCCTTTTCAAATTTTAATTTAGGCAAACCAATTACAAGATCTTTTGAAATTAACTTGTTTAAATGTTGCATATGAATATGTGCTGCTCGTTTATGCCATAGCCAAGGATTTTCCTCTTTAGCAACTAAACATGTTATGCTATGACTAGATGCACTATCAATGTCAATCAAATATATGTTATTATGCCTAACACCTTGCAAAGCAATATCATCAGAATTTTTAAAGTATACAATGCATTTATCACTTTCAAAGGTTACCTTGAGACCTTTGTCACACAATTGGCTTATGCTTAGGAGATTATGCTTGAGACCTTCAACATATAGGACGCCTTTTATGATTAAGGTATTTCTTCCTCCAATGTCTCCGGTACCCATGATTCTTCCTTTATTGTTATCCCCGTAAGTCACAAATCCTTGCTTTTTCTTCTCAAAAGAAATAAATCTTCTTTTGTCACCGGTCATATGTCTTGAGCATCCACTGTCAAGATACCATAATGACCCTTTTGACTTTGATTTTTCCTACAAAACAAGTTAACAGAAACTTTAGGTCCCCAATCTAAATATGGGTCCTTGGGGTTAGTTCTTAACAGCTTTAATCCAAATATATTTTCCACTAGGCACACCAACATGTTTAATATTACACTTGTTTGAAGTGTGACCGTGCTTCATACAGTAAAAACAACATACATTGCTAATTTTATTTTTAATTGATGTTCCTTTAACAACCCAAATTTTTTGAGTTCTTTTTACTTTTGGTTTATTATTTTTATGTACGTTTATATTTCTTTTACTAAAGGTTGTTTTAGCATGTGAATTTCTGTTCGTTGCCTTAGCAAGCAAATTTTCAAGTATATCAATATCAAACATATGGCTCTTGCATGATAAGCATTCAACAGGTTTAACAGTAGCATTTGAGTCAGTTATTTTATCTTCTAAAGTACTGACTTTGTTTCTTAACACAACTTCATCATCAAGCAATTTATCATATTTTATTTTTAATTCATTATGTTCTTTTTTTAATTTTTTTATGAGCAGTATCAAGTTTTTCAGATTCATTCATCAATTCAAAAAATGCCTTTTGTAAATCTAATTCACTGGATTCAGAACTATAATCACTTACTTGACTTCCAGTTTCTTCTGAGTCTGCCATAAGACATAGGTTTGCTTCTTTTTCTGTGTCACTCGAACTTGTTGAGCTTGAGTCATTATCCTCCCAAGCTATATATGCTTTCTTTTTCTTCTGAAATCTCCTTTCCTTCTTGTCATCATTTTTCTTGTACCTTGGGCATTCGGACTTTACATGTCCTCTTTCTCCACATCCGAAGCACTTTATATTTGATGGAGACTCTTGACTCTCTTTCCTTTCCTTGTGAAATTTTTCTTTTCCTTTTGCTTTCATGAATTTTGCAAATTTCTTGATCATCAAACTCATATTCTCTTCATCATCAGAATCATCTTCTTCTACTTTCTTGGAGTTTTTCCCTTTGGATATCTCAGACTTAAACGCTAGAGTTTTTCTCTTGCCTTGATCCTCTTCAGCAGTGAGTCTTCTCAAGTCAAGTTCGTGCTCACGAAGTTTTCCAAATAAAATCGGCATTGTCATCTGAGAAAGATTCTGGGACTCCGAGATAGCAGTTACCTTTGGTTGCCAAGACCTGTCCAATGATTTAAGAACTTTAACGTTTAATTCATCAGTATCAAAAATCTTACCCAAACCTGTTAAGTGATTCACTATGTGAGTGAACCGCTTTTGAACATCGAGATTGATTCTCCAGGTTGCATTCTGAACATCTCATATCTTGAATAAGAGTGTTCTTCCTTGCCCGTTTCACGTCCTCAGTACCTTCATGTGTAACTTTCAGAACGTCCCACATTTCCTGTGCTGTCTTACACACAGAGATTCTATAAAATTCATCAAGCACAACAGCAGATGAAATAATATTACGAGCTTTAATATCAAATTGTGCTCGTCTATTTTCCTCAGCAGTCCAATTAAAATAAGGTTTTACTGTTTCTACACCATCTACTGTATACATAGAATATAAGGGCCATTTTGTACAGCTTCCCAAATGCCTCTATCAACAGACCCCATGAAAATTTCCATTCTCACTTTCCAAAAAGCATAATTATCTCCAGTAAACAATGGAGGTCTGTTAATAGACGCACCCTCAGCATAGACAAAGTTTTGACTGTGACCGGCCATTTTTGCAAAGATTTTGAAAGAATATCAAAGCAAGCTCTGATACCAATTGATGGTATCGGAGGGGTTAATTTTTATTTTTTTAAAGAGTTTAGCGCAGCGGATTAAAATACAGAGAACGTACAGCGTAACAAGTCACAGTTTTAAACAATTTTCTTTCAGAAAATTTACCAAGCAGATAACGTGCGTTAAGTATAAAATGAGTATAGGGCAAAAGAAAATCACACAGGAATTTTTATACTGGTTCGATTCAACAGAATCTACGTCCAGTCGTTAATCACTACAAAGAGTGATTAACAGTTCCACTAAAAAATTGTTTAACAGATTACAAGATAAAAACAGTAATAAAATGAAAGAAATAACTCTACCAACTTGAAGAGAACCTGCACTGGCAATCGACACACGATTCACGTGCTTCTCCTTACACAAGACCAGGTAGAGAGCCCCGCCAACTTGAAGAGAGTCCACTTCTTGTATCAGCACACGATACGTAAGCCTCTCCTTCCACAAGACCAGGCAAGGGAACACAGTAAACAAAAAAGCTTTCTCAAGAACGTTCCTCTGACTACACAGTGTTCTGGCTTTTTCCAGTTTACTCAAAAGTGTGTTTTTTTTCATGCTTTCAAAACTCATTTAAATAGCCAAACACGCTGAATGCCAAAGGTCAGCTTCCAACTGCCATGAATAATCGATTATTGTAAGTGATAATCGATTATTCAAGTCCGTTACAGAGTTTTCAAAAAGTGATAATCGATTATATGAAGTGATAATCGATTATTCAAGTGAGACTTGTGATAATCGATTATTGCTTCATGATAATCGATTATTGTAGTTCAACAGCATATGATAATCGATTACAGCATGTCCATAATCGATTATATCAGTAGAAATTACAATATTAATTATTTTCCTACTACATTCAAGATACTACAAGTTGCTTTTAAATATTCTCCTATTGTAGACAAAAATTACAATTCTGCAGCATCATCAAAACTTGTCTTCAGGTTTTACCAATACTCCTTTATTGGTAACAAGAGCAAGGACCAACGAATGGAGGCAGTAAAGGGGTCAAAGTAGTAACGAGGAGAAGGGTTTAGGCGGAGGGAAGGAGGGTCTAGGGTTTCGTCTACGAAGTCGACCTCGTCCATGGGTCATCGACGACAGAGATGTTGGTGAAGTGGAAGAAGGAGGGGCGGGGGAGATGGTTGGAGTATCTTATTGCTTTTATATTTTGAGTCTTCTAATAATTTTGTATGTGGTGTGTTAATTCCGTGGCAAGTGTACCAGATCGTTATCAAGTAATATAATTGGTAAACCCAATATCGTTCTCCCAAAGGACTCTTAGGCCTTAACTTTCGTATAAACCAATTGATAAGACTTGAGAAAAGAATTAAATTTTAGGTTTTGTATGAGAGACAAAAGTAAACATGCAAAATGCAGTGAATCAATTGGCTAAAAGAAACTATGAATGAATGGAGTTGTTGGGGATTACAATTTCATCTTATCAACCCTTTTATATATACTTTTCTTATCTAATTCGCTTCTTTATCATACTGTCATGCAAACTTTCTTGGTCTACCCTTAACCCTATCCCTTGGTGAAAAGAGCCTATTACTAATTACCGACTTGCTATCCTTAGCCTCTCCTAGTAATTAATAATACATGATAAACGAAAGCAAAATACAATTGATCGTCCTACCCCTATCCCTAGGCGGTATAGCATAATCAAGGAATTCCCCCCAATTCATGACATTATTGTACGTTCCCATATCAATAAAGACAAAAAACATTTACCGAATGAGTTAAATGATAAAAGCATTAAGCAAAGGTAAGGAACCTAACAATTGATAAAGATAAGCATATGCCAGCATATAAAGAAGATAAGAATTTCAATATAAGAGAGTTTCATAAGATTACATTGTTCCCCAACAACCTAGGGTCTAGTTCACCATAATCATGGTGAATCTAGATGAAAAGTAATGAAAGAATGGAAGAAATAACCCTAAACTTGGTAGATTGGAGCCTAAGCATCCAAGGAGCCTCCTCCAAGGTGTGTGGAACAGCTCTGGACGTTTCTCTCTACCAAAAGATTACTTTTCAATTCGCACTGGGGCTATATATAGCCAAAAAGATAACAGAAAGATTACAGAATCTGAGCTAATAAAAACAGGCAACCGCCCAGGCGCCTAAATAAACCGCTCAGCGGTTTCCCCTCTAACCGCGCCACCGCTCAACGGTTTGCCTCAAATCGCACTGGCCGCTCAGCAGTCCATTCTGACGCTCAACGGTCCCTTTGACTCTTCTTTCATCCTTTTTCTTCATATTTCACGAGTCTAAGTCCACCTTGATTCACTTTCATCTTCAATTTACCTTAAAACCCTGCAAAAGAATGTAAAACAAGCATAATATCTCTAAAACCAACTTTTGACTCTCACATGACTCAACTAAGTGTTTTACTTGATTTTAAGCTCATTCTAAGCCATAAAGGGTGTGTTTTAATATCAAATTCAAGCATGAAAATAACGGTTTTTAGACCGTTATCATGGTGGCCCCTTTCCTAGAAAATTAATGTTTAGTGGATCTCCTTTAAAGTTGGATTATTTCACCAAACCTTCATTTTTTTGAAGATTTTGGATTTGTGAGAAAGTGAAAATGTTACAAAGTAAAGACAGAAGATGAACTTTTCTTTCATCTTCCCTCCTTCAACGCCCTCTCATTCGAATCGCCTAGTTCTTGTCACCACCTCCACCACCATCCCGCTAGTTCATCGTGACCAAAGAAGAAGTGACCCAGTGACCCATTTGGTATAGAGGTGGGTCCTACCTCAGAGGAGATGGAAGAACTCGGTAGAGCCTTGGAGTCATGTGAAGAACCATTCATTCGGGTGATTCAGACCAGTTCAAGTATTGGAGGTAGTGAAGAAGGGTATTTTGGGAATAGGGATATGATAATAAGTTATGTTTTGATTAAACTTGTTCAAGTCACCAAGCCACACACTACAATATTTAACGTCATCCAACCTAATTAACGGCAAGGTCTAAATTGATTCAATTTTTAAGGGACCTAATTGAGAATATTTACAATACAATGACTTATTTGAGATGATCTTGTACAAATAGAGATGTTTGAAATGATTAAACCTAATATAATAATAAATATAATAATAACATAATAATAATAATAATATAATAATAATATAATAATAATATAATAATTAAATCTCACATAAAGTTTAATTATAACCAAAATTAAAATATTAAAACATATTTTTCAATAAGATATTTCTTAAAAAAACGAATCATAGCAATGTTGTAAACTTTATTTTATAATTTTTAGAAGAAAAAGACAACTATATAAATGAAATAGGTTTGAGTATAGTTTTAAAAGTCTCTTATTTACATTATATTTTTTGTAAATTCATTTTCATTTCTTTTAACAAAAACGTTTGAGAGGTTAATGGAGTATACTAATATCCTCTAACCTACTTTTTAACTAAAAAAAATTAAATATTAAATACCAAATATAATAATAATACCACGTATAAAAGTGAACTAATTTAAAAACACATAACAAAATATATATATATTATATATATATATATAATGATATCATATTATTAATAATTAATTTATTTTATTAGATATAGATTAAATCTAGACTAGATTTTAAAAATTTAATTCACTCAAGAATTATTTAATTTTAACCTGAATTCGAATATAATACAATTTGTTATCTTGCGTTTATAAATGATATCTTTTTATACTTTTTATTATTATTAATGTTTAAAGAGAACACATCCTTTGAAGAAAAAGTAGGCTTTTAAGTATATATTATCTAGTTATCTAATTTTAATGAACACATAATATTATTATATCTTATAGTTATTTAATTTTTTCGTC